>JAUTXW010005364.1:0-605000 GCA_030620095.1 Kuschelorhynchus macadamiae | reverse complement strand
TTTACTTTGCCTATTATCCAGTACATAATTTTTTTAGTTTAGTTTGTCAATAAATATCGTTCTAATATCTCATAAGACACATTTTTTATCAACGTTTGACCACTATGTATAGTTAAAAAGAGCCAAAGAATATTTTTTTTAATAACAGCACCAGAGTTAATTATTCTAATATTGAAGAAAAGGAAGCATAATAATATAAAGGATATTCGTGACAAAATAACAAAATTGGAAAACGAATCCTTTAGATACCTTGATCAAATTTTTGCTATTCAGTACTTGTTAAGAATGTTGAAAAAAATAGTTAAATACATATTTAAAAATACTTGAGCAAATTTAACTTATGCCAAGGATCCACAAGTTAACTTATTAAAATAATATATGTCTATCAGTCACTAACGACTGGTTATGAGCTCCAAAGTAATGATTGCAATTCCCACCTCGGCTTCATCAACATTTGTATAATGCGGTAAAGACAAATGAGAACATATACAGTGTGTCCCAGATTCGCTTCTCTATACAGAGATCTCGGCTCCTTATTGCATTCGATATCCGGCTTCAGATTTACGATCGATCAATTGTTTTTGGAAATATTGGGGAAAAACCGAAAATGGCGGATTTCATTTTTGGCCAGTATATCCAGAACCGTAAATTTGACAGCTGCCAAAATGTGACATTATTGGGACACATTTTTAAGACAACTAAGATGGCGTATACGACACGTCTACATTGTTTTTAGTTAACCCGCAACCCGCCCCAACTTTCATTTTTCTTATGGCCGCCATATTGGATTTTTCGATTTTTGGAAAGAGCCTAAAATTTCCAGTCTAGTGATATCTCACAAGTGCATTAAAGATTTTAGTATCATCGAAATATTACACTTCATAAAGTTAGGTTTCAGTTTTTTCTAAGGAGGCCATGATTTAAAGTAATGTTAGCTCTCAATGCTTTTCTATGAAGGCCATGATTTATCTGTAACAAAATTGGATTTTGACTTTGACGTTAAGTTAAATTGTTGAAAGTATCAAAGCTGTGTTTTAATAAGTAGTAGGTACGCTTTTATCCCAATACAATCATAAATCTGACGCATAAATTGTCAAAACCTATAGAAAATGGCTGGCATTCCGTATTTAAATGAAGAAAAGGTTGACATGTTAGCTCTGTACTTTCAATCCTACAGAAACGCCGACGTTACCTCAGCAAGGTATTTGGAGATGTACCCCGAATGACGGCAGCCTCATAAAACCCAATTCAGGAAAATCGTAGTTAATTTAATTAACCATGGTGCCTTCGAATAACCTAGAAGCGGATACAATAATAACAATGAAAATCGAAACAGAAACATTTTACAAGCTATTAACGAAAACCCTAGTGCATCGGTAAGAACTGTAGAACAGGAAACTAATGTGCCAAAATCAACAGTACAGAGAGTTTTAAAAAAGAATAAGTACCATCCATACAAACCCATAATAATACAAGGACTTAAGGAAACTGATTTTCCAAGACGACTACAGTTCTATGAGTAGTATACTAGGAGATGTAATGAAAATCCTGATTTTGTAAATCATGTCTTGTGGTCCGATGAGAGCAGGTTCACGAATTGTGGAGTCTTTAATAGGCACAACCGTCATCATTGGGCTGTGCAAAATCCTCACGAAGTGGCAGAGAAACGTCTACAGATCAGATTTGGAAGTAACGTTTGGTGTGGGATCATTGGTAAGTTAATCTAACCAATCTTTTTTAAATAGGCACCAAATGATGGTCAAATAATAATCTTTTTAACTTTTTTTTTTCGTTTAGTTCTTTAATGATACTAAAAGAGTATAATCTAATAAAAAAAAAGTAAAACGTTCTACTCTAGTCAGTCAACTTACTTTTTTGATATTGTATTACATTTTTATTCAATCATTTTGTATTGTAGTTTCGAAGAACCTATAAAAATAGAATTGGGTTCTATAAATTTATTAACACTTTATCTAAATTTTTTGTAGATTTAGCTAATTCTCTAAAATTATTTTGATTGTCTGAATTTAATGATTTATTATTACCCGGGAAGCCTAGATTTTCATTATAATTTATAGAAAGGCGTTCAGCTGTATTTCCAAATAATTTAAATTTTAAAGCTCAAGGGGTTTGTTCTTTTGATATTTTATGTTTTATTAAGGCACGGTGTACTTCTTTAAGATTATTATATCACTGAAATAAATTGATTTAGTATTTCCGAAATTAATATGCAATATCAACAAAATAATTTATTACGGCTATTACTTCCCGCTAACCAAATATGTTTTTCTTTTTCATAATAAAGCTGAATAGGTTTCAACTGTATACAAGCTCATTCATTATGGGATTTTTCGATAATTATTTTTGGAAAGAAAATATCTACTTTTTAATAAAGATAATTTTCCCTTTATAAGTTATACTTTCTAGTATCACCCGGCCGACCCTGTCGCCCTTGATTGTTGGGTACCTATTTATAAATTATTAATCATTTCAGGAAATCGACTTATTGGACCATTTTTGTTTGACTACAACCTAAACGGGCAGAGGTACCTAGAGCTTTTGCGAAACCAGGTTGTACCAGCCTTACGAGCTATTCTAACGGAAGATAAATTAAGAAGAACATGGTTTCAACAAGACGGATGTCCGGCTTACAATACCATTCAGGTCAGGAACTTCTTAAGAGAGCAGTTTGACGAAAGAATAATTTCTTTAAATGGTCCAATATCTTGGCCTCCTAGATCCCAGACTATAAACATAACGGAACTCACAGCTTATTGGCTTGCCTATTTCTTCCTTATTTATTATTAAATAAGGTCACTTTAAGGCAGCCATGATACCTGCTACTTAAGATTTTAGTCTTTACACTCTGAGCACTGATGAAAAACATGTCCAGAACCTTTCAACTGAAGCACCGGTTTTGAGTTGTCCATCCTCTAGAAAAGAAAATATTTATGCTAAATCTAATTCTAAGTTGTACTTGAAAACTTAACTCTGAAATCAATTTTAAGAGAAATCCTTTTCATTTTTTTCGGCTTATTTCAGTAAGCGTAAGTGTCGAAACAAAAATGTTATTTTTTTTATAACCAGTTGTTAGTTGTTTTAATCGTTTAATTATCAGAAAGCTTAATATCCAGACCCAGTCATTTCTTTAAGCCGACTGAAAGGTAGCACGAATTTTTTACTGCTTTTACTAACTAACTCGAAACTAATTGAGCGAAAATTTAAAAAGATACGATAATGAAAAGTTCGCAATAATTATAGATTCTTTTGTAAGTAATTTTGATCATTTTGAGAGGCGTTTAAAATTTTAATTTGCTTCTCACTACTTGGAGCTCGGCTATTAGCATAATTAGAAAATGGCCAAAATTGGAAAATCCAAGTAAATTAAGCTAGCGTAAAATGTTTAAATATCTTTGAGATTTTAAATTACTTAGATAAAAACAGTTATGCCAAATTACACGCTATTTGAACAAGAAGAAAAACTAAAAAAAGAATTTGTAATGAGGAAACAAAATAGCTCAAATAAACTAAATATTATTTTTAAGTATTTTTATGTTGTATTTATTTTGTTCTAATTTTATTTAGCAACCTAGTTATGTTCAATTGTTTCGAAGCTTGCTTTGTTAAGTATAGGTTTACCAGGGTAAGTTAGGAGCTAAATAATTTTTTAGTATATGCGTTTTACTTTTATTAATGTCCTAAAAGCATTAGTAGTAATAATAAAAGCTAAAAAAGGTACATAAATACAAAAAAGACATGTAAACCAACCTCAATAATAGACCTATCAGCCTGTTTTAACATATGTCCTAATAAAAAAAATCGGTAGAAGATAATCGACATTATTTCCTATCGATTTTCACAACCTAACATGATATCAAGAAAGCTTTCGACCCCGTAGTACTACCGGCAATAACAGAAGCAACGTAACAAAGCAGAATAGACTATAGATACGCGAAATTGATAAAACACATACGCTACACAAATCTTCAAACAAATACCGAATAGAGCAAAGAATCTGGTAGAAGACACTTTATCTTCTAAACTTTTTACAGCAGTGGCAGAAGAAGCTTTTAAACGTCTGCACTGGGATGCAAGGGGAATAAATAACGACTGCGAACATCTTACCTTTATGGACGACATTGTTCTCATCACTCACAACCTGGGCGATGCCCAACATATGCTTGAAGAACTAAAAGAAGCAACAACAAGCATCGGCTTAGAGACTAATTTTCAATAATAATAAACTAATAACTTGTAGACTGCAAACAACCTGGAATGCGATGGGTCCACATTGAACTGATTTGCTTCAGTTAAAGGGTTGGGCAGATGTAGAGTGCCAAAGTTCCTTCCTGACCTTAACTTCTAATGATAAAATCATTACTTGTCAGGAAGACATAACCAGGTGTCAAGTAAACGAATAGAAATACTTGGCTACGAACAAACACACGAAATCCACAGGCATATAGGATTGGGTTGGGCAGCATTTGTTATGTTAGGAGACATGTTTAAAGGCAACCTTCCTATATTACTGAAAAGAAAGGTGTATGAGCAATGTGTGTGATGCCTGTGATTACATATAGAGCTGAATCGCTAACACTTACAAAACCTACAGTGGAGCTTAGAGTGATACAGATAAAAATGGAAAAAACAATACTGGGAATTCATATAAGGTACAAAATACCTAATAAAATCATCAGGTAAAAAACAAAAGTAACCGACATTGTCAAACGAGGTACACAAGTCAAATGGAAATAGGCTGGCCATGTGACAAGAATGACTGACAACAAATGGACTGAGAAATTGATAGAATGCAGACCATAAAAGGACAGAAGAAACAGAACGCCTGAAAACTGGACAAACGCTGCAAAAGACACATATTGGTGAAGGAAATTAAAGGAGGCCTGTGTTTAAATTGGTAGAATGTCATCAGTGGCGGTTAGTCTGTATATAAAAAATATAGAGGTTATTTCGTTTAAGTTAGCTTACTTAAATATCCGATAGACTACAAAAATAGGAAATACATAACTTTTTGATCAATCTAATACCTTTTATTGGACCAGAGATACATATATTTAGTTTGAAAGTTTTTTTTTAGTGTAGTTGTTTAGTCTGAATAATATATCGGAACAGAATGAATCTTAGATGTAAACAAAACATCTTTAAATGAGTTTTTAGTAAATCTAATTTTTATAATAAGTTGCAAACTCACCATTGAAAAAAAAAACTGACGCAAAAAATTATTTTATAAAAATATATATATATATATATATATATATATATATATATATATATATATATATATATAGATATATATTGTAGATATCAATATGTGTAATTAATTGCAATGTCAAATACGGATGAAATTGACTTTGCTCTACATTATTTGAAATTTCAGGGGTTACAACCAATAACATTATTGATATGCCATACATTTTATTTTTTCCTTATATTATAAAAAACATAAAATATATTTAATTACAAATATAAAATAAACAGATATAAATTACATTTTGAAATCATGTTCAATGTTATTTGTAAAAAGGAAACAAAATAATATGAAATATTAATTTGGCTTCTCGCAAATGCTGTTCTGTGATATTTTTTTTCCATTGGCAGCATACATCGACGAGTAAGGGAGCTGACCGGTACCCTTATAATAATTACGTCTGAAAATCAAACAATCGGTAGATTTTGTGACATAAGAAAGGCCCACTCAAGTCTGGCAGCCTCTATCAGGGACTTTAGACAGCGCGATCTCAAAGTTGGAAATAAGTGCCTGTCATTTTGCGATTGATCATCTGTCATTTGTTAGTTGACATTCAATGACGGAAACATATTTTCTGGAAGCTGTGCGCCATGCCGGGGAGAAAGCTGTCTGGCAAAGACTTAAACTTGTAAAGTAATGGCAAGTTTTGTCGGTACGATTATTACGTACAAAAAGTACATTGTGGGTTAGACCAGTCTGACAACCAATAGTCGTATCTAAAGTGCGTCGCCATGCGTAGACCGCGGCGAATAGGTTTGGTCGAAGTACGTAAGAACTAAAAGTCTATCCTAAGAAGCATTATTGGTTCAAATATTGCAGGGTTATTGCTGAAATAATTTTTGACAGACCAGGAAATCTTTAAAATCCATTTTCAAACTACGCTGGTTTGTTACCAGCTCTCACCTTATGATACCAGCGTTTGGCATGATAAATTAACACGCGCGTGGCGTTCTTGCTGAGTATTTAATTTTTTCGAAATTTATTTTCGGCCACTGCGGAAAAGTTGCTACGTAGAAACAGAATTATAACTATGTTAATATATTTTATAAATTAAATTGCTTTATACTGCCCCAAAGAAAAATAAATTTGCCTTAAATTCAACATGGCGGTTTAAACATTTTCCAAGCATAAATATAATAAATTATGAAAAGTTAACAAAAACCGGCCTCATCACAAAAAACGATATTCTTTCTTTGTGTTAAAAACTGACATGACCTTGCGAGAGTGTAGTCTTGCTTTTACGAATCGTTCTCGTCTTTCGAGACCACAAACAGCCATAGCAGACTCTGTCACAACCTTTACATGCCTTTCAGTTTCTTGTGTGTGACATGGGAAGTTGGAAATTCTAGGCAAAACGAGATCGTCTACTAGCTTTGGATTTTCGATGTATATCAAAACGTCATTCTGGTTTATGAATTTTGTCAAGGATGGCTCCGCCAAAGTCGCCTCACTCCAGTTTATGAGTTCTTTATAATTTTCAACATCAAAATTAAGTTTGAGCAGTTGAAATGTACGAATGTCATTAGTATCAGATTTCTCTTGTCAAGCTCTTAATATTCTACACAAACCTAGTTTTATTTCTCATTTTCATCAGCCAACATAGCTATTTATATATTTTCTGTGTGCTCGAAAAATCCGTTTCCTTGAATAGCTGGATCGACAATTGCCTTTAACTGGTTTGGCAAATATCGCGATAACCTCATGGTTTGATAAAAGTGCTTAGCACCCCAAATGCAAAGTGGTTGATTTTTAATTCAAACCACATCGGTGTATAAACCCATAATATAAAATTCACCAATATCCGCAAATTTTCGGTTGGTTCAATTGAGGAAACATACAGTCTTAGACTTCTGTTACCTGTCGTGTGCCACCTTGAATGCTCCATTTTTCAAGATTCTTCTTAGACAAATTTTCGGCGCATCAGCTAGAATTAATAGCTTGGTACATATCGTACTAATAAAGTTGGTCTATGTTTAAATCTTTGTTATTTGTTACTTAAGACAAAGTACAGTTTATGGATCGAAATGGAACAAGGGGAAGCCACTTACAATTTTTTAAAGCTTTTTCTGTAGATCCTGTGAAGCTCTGAGGTTCAGTAGTAGTACCGTGAAGATGTTCAGACAAATGACGAAGGGGATGCTCATTGGCATGTAATTGACAAATGCATCATTGTAATGGTTTTAATTTCCAAATATTGTATAACATCTCCTTTGCTATTTGTTTTAATAGCAGTCCCATCACATCCCACCACTATAAGTTTATCACAATCGATATTTTTGGTTTCTAAAAATTCAACGATGTTCTTGCTGATAATCGTGGCCTTTCCAGAGGTTAAGGATAGGTGTCCCTTATATTCGGACCCAGGATTTTTAAGCAAGCTCATATGTTCCTCTAATACCACCCCTCTTCGTGACTTCTGCATTGTAAGAGTCTTGTCCTTGCGTCCATCAAAATACAACCTAAAGTTATCACTTTCGAAAGTCAAGGGCATTCTAGTTAAGCATGCTCTTTTGTTTTTCACGAGCACGGCGTATTTTGTTTCTGTCAACATTGGAAAAATCATCCTCGGAGACGAGGCCCACATTTTGTAATGTTGCTATCGGAAAGCCCAAATCTATCCAAAATTTTGGCAATTGCGCTAGGGTCATTAACTTTCTGAAACTTCTGTGAAATTTGCGGTCGATTAGCTAATTGTACTTCCGACGATCTACTAGTTGAAGAGACACTAAATTTCAGACCGAACACTGATTGATGAAAGAGATTCCGCGTAATGTTTTTATTGAGGCATTTCCTGTTATCTTTTTCTATTAAGGCGATCATTTACTCTTTTAGTTTCCATGAAGTCAACATCAGACATCTTTCGATTAGTGTGTTGATCAAGCAAAAAGTCGCGTTCTCTCAAAAGTACTTTTTTGGTTTTTCACAGTTACAAGAATTGAAACACTTACATTCGCATGATGCTATTTTCTTCTCTTTGAATCGTGAGATTCTTTCTTGATAGGTTTGACATTGTTTCTAGATGGATAGGGTTTTAATAAGTTGGCACGCTGATCAATCACAAAAATAGAAGCCAACTCCCATTGCTTTATCAGTTTTTCAGAAAATTCGATACACGTATCACTAATTAGGTTTTTATATTGATTTTTTTTTGTTACGTCAAATCAACAAATGACATAACAAAACGTCTTTATACTGGCCCGTGGTAAATCCCGTCCATAAGACATATCAAATCACTTCGGAACACGGACATCATATACCTAGACAAAACAATTGCAGCAACCCAACGCACATCCAATGTAAACAAACAATAACCGCCGTACTAACTAATAGATTACTGTAATGACGTAGGGTTACCAAAGCTAAATCACTGCGGTTGGCCACGCAGCCGCAGAGTGGGGGGCGTTGCCACTGATGTAACTTAGGTAGTAGTTAAGTACTTTCTGCATTCAATAATGATTTTTAAGTATGATTTAATGGTTCATAACAAAAAAGAAAATTAGGGATTTGTACATTTTTGTTAAAATTTTAAGCACTTTGGGGCAGTAATAAACATAAATATTTTTAGAAAATTTTATTGTTTTCAGACTATATAAGTAATTCATAAAACAACTTTCGCACAGTGGCCTTAAACGGAAAATAGTTACCGATTTTTACGTTTTTAATATTATTAAATTATTAAACCTACATATTTTGATTATTTTTTTTATATTTAGAACATGTCCTCAATCGGGCATCTATATTTGTTGAATTTTTTTCTGTATAACGACCGATCAACTTATGCCTCCGGAGGACCGCCACTCGAAAGACTTCACTTCGGCTCAGAACTGAAGAGTTTACAAGCATCCAGTCTCCGAACGAGACACCGAGATAAGTGTATGGGAGAATTATTGATTGTAAAGAAAGTATTTTAGCAGAATATATTTTTTTTTAATTTAAATCTTAGGTTTAGAAATAAATTTTAAAATTAAAAAAGTTAAGCTTCTTTCGAATTGGAGGCTGGAGGTTTTTGTCTTTAACTTGAAATTTGCTTTTGAGCAGTTCTTCGGATCCGTTTGTATCGAGAGGTTGCTGACACTAGAAGAGTAATAAACTCTGAGCGTTAACAATAACGAATAAAACGTGAACATCTCTCGATTAAAACTCCGAGGCCGTCAAGAATTATTTTGTTTTTGTTTCCTTAAAATATCTAATGTCCGTTAAAAGACAAACACAAAGGCTGAATAAACCGAGAAATATTCTGTTTTAAAACCGATCTGAACAATATTATTAGATCATTTTTCATCTGACCATTTACAAATACAATTTCATTGGCTTTAATACCTGAATCCACCAATCGCCTCCGTTCCATTACACTTCGTACCGAATAAAGTTTCTATTTGTGTAGAGTATTTATGAATACCGAATTGAATTTTTATTTAAGTAAGTTATTTAACAATCTCTCGTATTTTTTAATATATAGATAAGTAGTTTAGCAGGTAGTTCTTGTAACTTTTTTAAACAAATAATAAACCTCCAATAAATTTAACCTCGAATTATTAATTATAAAGGACTGTAGTTTTTTATATATTGTATAGTGTGATCTCTACCACTAAAATCTAGACGCCCGAAATAACCGTGGCGAAACAACAATAACCAAAAGGACGTCAAAAACGTAAGTAAAAAGAACTTTTAAACGAAATATACCTTACAACCTTATTTTTTTTAACTTTTAACCGCAAGAGACACCATCTCTAGTTTGTCAATAACTAAACTCAGGAAATGAAAATAGAAAAAATTGGTTTAAATCCATTTTTGAAGGTCCAGCTAGGGAAAAATTGATTTTTGAAAATTCTGACGCTGGGAACCAGCTGCAGTAAGTTATGCCAAAGAATGTTGCAAATTTCAAGATCTACCATTTTGGTTTTTACGCTTTTTTCCTTCCGACAAACAGAAAACGATATGAATCAATCTCAACTTTTTTTGAACACGTTCAAACATACAAATACTTTATATCGTCAAAATGAGAGAATTACGGTAAAAAAATAAAAATTTTATCGGAATTCTGGATTTTCAGGTCTTTTAGAGTAATTTTGGACTGGCTCACTCAGTATCCTTAAAAGTTTATCTAGGATCAAACCAGATGTCATTATTTTATATAAAAGTGAACAATTTTGTTGATATTCTAGGCTTTGAGGCTACACTAATATTAATCTTCCCTTACGGCACTAAATACTAATAAAATAACACATTCTATTTCTATAATTTTCAATTAATCCTATTAACGTTCAGTATTAGTGAAAATAAAAATATATCGAATGACTGAAGTAAGTAGTAAGTAAAACATTTTTATAATATTCATATTATATGCAATTTTCTAAGGAGAGCATGTTCCATTGATTGGCTTATTCGTTATAACAATTAAATTGATAACGTATAGGAATTTACATAGAAAATGAAAATTTTAAAACCGAACAACATTGCAAATCATATAAATGTGATAACTCAAATTTGGTAATTTTTTCCATAAATCTCGTCAACATAAAACTATGCAAACAAAAAGGGCATTTTTGCGGACGATTGTATGTAAAACAATTCCATTTCCATATTCCGGCAAATATCATGGAAAAAAACTGGATTTCTAAATTAACTATTGTAAATCAATAGTTAATTTAGAAACAGATATGCAAAAATTATTTGGGTAATAACCCTGGAACAATTATTTGAGTGAATAATGCTTGGTGAAATGGACTTTTAACTGTTACGCGCTTCGTCTAAGCCCATGCGCCGCGGTCGAGACTATGCACGACGATGAACTTTAGTTCCTGCTATATACAACATACCACACCATGTAAGTTTGGTACGCAATCATTAAACGGGCAGAAAACATTTTTCGTCATATTTTAAATTCAACTGACAACTACCAAATGATCAATTTTTGCAGCTTTGATAGTGTGCTGTCAAAAGCATCCCCGGATATGAGCGGCCAGATTTGTGTAGGTATATTTACCTATTATGTGATTTTCAGCGGTAACCATTACTTACTAAATTAAAAGATGATAGCTTAGAAAATATGGATACTGGATTTGCTACTAATGTAATATTATTTGATTTATCTAAAGATTTTGATTCTTTAAATTATGAGATACTCTTAGCCAAACTTTAATACATTAGTTTCAGTGATAAAACATGCCATAGGTTTATTAATTACCATTCTAACCGTAATCAGTTTACTAGAATTTCTAACGAATACAAATTTGAGACTTCAAATATGCTATCGATGCACAAAGGAGTACCTCAAGAGTCTACATTTCGCCCACTGCTTTTTGTTATTTACACATTTAATTTTTATTTATCAACTAAACATGACAACCTTTTAGCATTTACTGATGATACCCAAATTATTATAAACTTAATTTTGAAAATATAGTACATTTTGTTAACTTAGTAAATAAAGACCTTTTTAATGTATTTAAAAACACTAAAAACCATGGATTAAAGCAGGGGCGTGCAGTAAAATTTTTAGAAAGGGAAGCAATTTTTAGAAACTTACCTATTTATAATGTAATTCGATTCTTCGATCATTTTTTGCAAATTCGTCAATCACGTATTATAAAAACGTCGATGCTCCGACATATTTTGGAGAAATTTATTTTCAATGGACAATAGCGATGTATGCGAAAGTCTCTCCTGCCCCGTTGAATTTCTCACGAAATTTTTTATACGTTTAGTGTTGAAAAATTGCGTTCTACTGATGAACTTGTCTCAGATATTGTCAATACTAATGCACAAAATTTCGACACTTCGGTGTAGGCATCTTCCAGCTTTCATCTTCTGGAAAAGTTTTTCCTTTAAATGCATCAAAATTGTAGAGCTCGAGGAATTTAAAATCATTTAAACCGTTAAATCTATAGTTTATTTGTTGCTGAATGTGATCGATTATTTCATAAAAGAGGCGTCTATTTGAACATCTCCCACCTTGTCTATTCGAAGACGCTTGGTTTGTGGCTCTACATTTAACGTCATCGTTTTCCCCCAAAATAGATCAAAGTCATCTCTTTTTTGGCTTAACATGGACTTAAAATCATCCACTTCTTTTAGGCAAAAAGCAATATCATTTGTTTTAGTTTGTAATATATTAAAAACATTGTCCGAGAATGGAAATATTTCTGAAAATATGTTCAACAAATAATTAAAATTAAAATCTCGTTTCAAACGGCCCAAAAACCCCCTCGAACTATTTACACACACACACACACACACACACACACACACACACACACACACACACACACACACACACACACACACACACACACACACACACACACACACACACACACACACACACACACACACACACACACACATTGCTTCTATGGAAGGCATGTGTTAACAGTATCTGAAAATCGTGAATCACTGATTGAACTATTTGAGAATATAATGAAACGTGGGACTCTTATAGTTCCACCTAGTAAGAGCTATTTTGAGCAATCGTTTGTGGACAATGGAGTCCAAAGCTTGTGTACGTGTTGTTGACTTGGAAAAAAAAGCAGCCATGCCACTTAAAGTAACGAAAAATACTTTACACTCTTTAATGTGATGGATGGACTGGGATAAAACTAAATTTAATTTATGAGCAAAACAATGGACAAACATAGCACTTGGGAAAGTTTCTCAAACTTTAGCTTGCAGACACCCTAATTGTCCTGCCATCACTGCAGCTCCATCATAGGTTTAAGCAACTATTTTTTCCTCTTCATTAATTTCTTTAGTAACGTTATAAACTACGGTATATAATGCATCTGCTGTACGATTTTCGGACACATTCTTAAAACCTGAAAATCGCTCTTGAATACTTCCGTCTGTTTTAACGTAGCATGTTACTATAGATAATTGGCTAAAATTAGTGATCAGTCGTTTCGTCCAGAACAATAGCAATGAACCGCACCTCACCAATCTCCTGCTCAATTCTTTTTAGAATAATGGTTGCAACAGCGGAAATTAAATCATTCTGGATTCGATTCGACGTTCCGCGAGAAACGCTAAAACTAAGTAAATCTTGAAAATTTCCTCTAATAACCCTTGTTTCGTCATGACCTCTAAATCCCAATTCGTGCTGTCCGAGAAAACAAGCAACATTGATAAGTCTTCTTAATATTTGCCTATTTTTATCGACTAGTTCATTGTGTTGGCGGTGACTAATTTCCAACTGTTTATTATGGGCGTGTTCAGTTCTGGTTTTGCCGAAAACTTTTTCTTTTATGACGGCCTGCAAATGCGCTTTGGACATAATGTGCCTTTTTACAGCTTTATGGAAATTGTTTAAATCGGGAAAACCAGTTTTATTCCAAAGACCTTTTTCGTTTTTAAAAAGTAAACATGGCCAACAAAATAATTTACTTATATTTTCACACCCTGTTAGCCATTTAAATTGTTCGTATTGTTTTTCCGGATAAAAATGTCTAATACAGTTTTTCATTTTTGTAGTTAAATTTTTCAAAGGCGGTTTTGCCCTTCGTTTGGATATTATTTGAAGCTTATCAGCGAAGTTTAATGTAGAAAATCTCTTTATTATTAAGACACACACCACACATTCACACACACACTTTTTCAACGTTATTACAGACAGCCGAAGTTGACGGTATTTGCATATTAACGTCCGTATTATTGTCTTTCATATCGCACCATGCACGACGCGACGTACGTATCACACAACACACGGATAGCCGTTCAAACAAAGAACCTACTCCAACGATAGCTTCCGCCCCCATTTAAAGCACGCGACTGAAATGCAAAAATTGCAAAGAGCCGCTGGAAAGTTCAATAACCTCTGGCTCGATTCACAGGAAATCAACCATACAGGACTTGGCTGTAGAGAAGCTAGCGGCCCGCATATTTTCTATTCCATTTTCTATTGTCGCTCCGTCGGAGTCAAGGCCGCATTTATTATAGGCTTGATAATTAAGATAATATTTTAGCATTTTTAATATAAACTAAATTAATGGTTTCCTATTTCAAAAATTACATTTTAGAGGATGTTTTTTAAATTTTTTTGGGGAAGCACTGCTTCTCTTGCTTCCATGGACTGCACGCCCCTGGATTAAAGTGAATGTAAATAAATTAAAATTATTATTATTTGGTCCAAAAAATGTACTTAATAAAATAAAAACCAATTCTAATTTTAAAAATTACTCGTGAGAGTTATACTATTTCGTTAGTTACTTCAGTGAGAAACCTAGGTGATATTTTTCAGCAAAATTTAAAATTTAATGACCATATAAAAAAAATCGTTACAAAATGAAAATTTTAAACCAAGAATTTTATACAATATTAATTTAAATACTAACCCTAAACTAAACTTGTTGATTCTTTAATTGTAAGTGGCCTTGATTATTGTGGTTCAATTTATCATAAAAGTATCAGTTCTAATGATAAACATAAATTACCAATTTTACTTAATAATTGTGTCAGATATAAAACTGTTCTTACCAAATATGATCATATATTTCCAATTTTTAATAGATTTAAATTAATAATATATTTAATTAGAATTTAGACGCGTTAAACCATATATCTTCTTTTATTCATAAAATTTGTTTAAAATTAAACAAATTGCCTAATTATTTATAAGAAAAAATTCAATTTAATAATATTCATAATTTAAATAACAGATATCGAAATAATATTCCTTATGAAATAAAAAATATCAAAATGAATCATTTCAAAAATTATCAAAATTATTAATCGTGATGTAGGATTGGGAGACTGATTACTCAGTAATCAAAATTCTACCTTTTGTGCCATCTACTAGGTTACCTTTTATTTAGTTTTAGTTAGTTTCTATATAGGTAATATCAGTGGCGGCTCTTCAATAGGGTCATTTGGGACCCTCCAAAAATATTTCAGAAAATAAATTATTCGTTTGACCGTCCCTCCTAATAGTTGTAATAAAACGCGGACCTTGGGAAAAGTTAAATACTCTACACTATTAGCCGCGCGCGGCGGTTTGAATGGTCTCGTTGCGTTCCTTAGGCATAATAAAATACGCTATACTAAGCTAGGCTGGGTAGTCCGAATTGCCCTGATTACCTTAAAGTTTGACGAAAGTACCCGAAGATTTCACAGCTACCGAGTGGCAGCCGAACGTGATAGCAAATAGAATATGAAATCGCGATTTGGATCATCAGCCGGTCTCTTCTCATAATTCGATCGATCGGTCGCGGCATCACATCGGCATGCGGTCGATATTCTAACTCGATATTGTTTCGGATGTTTTATAATATATTTTTTTATTTTTATGATGCATGTGTGATTTGCAAATATACAGGAAATAAAATGTTGATAGTGACTAGCGCAAAAAAATAAACAACTAAAAAGTGCTTACGAACTTAATTTTGCAAAAATAACCAATTTCAAGGTGGTCTATGTTTGAATTGTGAATGTAGATGAAATAAAATGTCGGTAGTACAAAAAATTAAATTACTAAAGAGTGCTAACGAACTTAATTTTGAGAAAATAACCGAATTGGAGGTAAGTGGTCGCAATTTGCCAGAACTTAGTATACGACAAACTAGTAAAGACAAAAATAAAGAGGTTCATCGAAACTTTCGCAAAAGTATGTACGATTTAGCTAACTGGATATGTGGTTGTGAAGTCTCTAACTCATTTTACTGTTATCTTTGTTGTTTTCTAAGGACTCGTCGGGACTTATTCTGGTGCAAAACCGGTGTTAAAGACTTAAAACACTTAAAAGAAAAAATAAAAAAACATGCGTTTTCTGCAGATCACATGAAATGTTCGGTGAACTATGTTACGGTCGGAAGTGTTGATATTCGCACTCAGCTAAACACAACTTATATAAAATCCCTTAGAGATTTTAATGAAAATGTATCCAAAAATCGTTATATTTTAAACAAAATTATAGATTGTGTAAAATTTTGTGGGGCATTCAAGCTGGCACTACGTGGGCATGATGAAACGGCTTTGCCTGAAAATCCAGGGATTTTTCGAGGGCGTATAAATTTTGTTGAGGAGTTGGGCCAAGATAGACTATCCGCTTTAGCAATGTTAAGTATCGAGAAATCGTTTATAAAAGGAATGTGCGTGCAATTTTAACGAACGTGTCATTCAGCATTTTTCCAATTCTAAAGAACGAAGAGTAGACCTGAACTTCAAGAGAATTCAAAGCTCAATTTAAAGACAAAATATTTATTTTTATTTTAAGTATGCCTATTTTTAAATTTGTTATTGACCTCCCAATATAATTCATCACGAGCCGCAACTGGGTAATATTGAATTTATATGTATGTCAATTACTCGGCACAAATAAATCATTAAAAAACCATTGTAAGGGTAAACTTGTCAGTCAGCTCCCATCAGTGGCGGCTCGTGAGTATATTGACTACATGAGGTTAATTTTGTTTAAATGTGAATACATTTCCACGTCACCCATGAGGTATTATTCTGCGATGCGTTGACCTTTTTTTTTTAATGGAGGTCATCGCCAATAGCCCTACTAAACCATTAAAAACTAAAAAAATATACTCTAAAAAAAGTAAATAAAAAGTAACCAAAACAAGTAAAATATGTACACCTATCACTAAAATATAGCGGTGATTGCGATAATAAAAACATAATTTAGTTTATTAAAACTTAAAATAAATAGTTGTATGAAATAAGATAAAAAAACTACTTTTTGTACATTAAATCTATACGTCTGTCTTTTAAGGTTGCAAATTTATCTATAATTTGGTCGTAAAAGTTTTGGTCTTCACTAAGTTCTGACAGTAATTCCTGCTCTATTGACATCATTGCTAAACCCGAAAGCCGTTCTTGTGTCATTGTGTTTCTTAGGTAGGTTTTGATCCGTTTAAGACATGAAAAATTTCGTTCGGCCGATACACTTGTTGCGGGAATAGTTAAAACTAAATTAAAAAGCTTATATGCTTCCGCAAAAATTGCTTCAAAATCTTTAAATAACAAAGCTAGACTTTTTTCGACATCTAAATTTGAAAATTGTTCATCCCTATACAATACAGAAAGCTCATTCTTTAATCTATCTCTGTCAAAAATGTTTGGATAATTTTTTAATAAATTATTTAATAAGTCGTCTGGAAAGCATTTAACATATTCCGAATATTTTGTGCAATCGACTAAAGCAAAGAAATTTAAATTATTTAAATTTTCAAACCGCGTCCCTAATTGAAGAATTATACAATCTATTATTTCGAAATATAATATTTTATATTTAGTAAAAATATCAAAGTCGCTAGAACATTGCCCTCGACGTGTGTTAGTTGGCAGAATAGTGGCGTTTTTAGCAATATTGAAAAGTTCTTTGAAATGGTCCTCGTTTCTAAATTCAATAATTCGTTGCTTGGCAAGGTTTATTTGCGAAATGCAGTAATTTATATCTAAATGCTTTAACTGTAATATTTGAAACAGTACATCAGTGCAACTAAAAATTTGTTTATAAATATGCGTTAAAAGGCAAAATTCGAAATCATTAAAATGCTTTAGAAATCCTTTTGCACCATTAATAGATTCTGTTCCAGAACTTAAGTCATTAATAATAGTTTCAAATACTATAATTAAATTGTCCCATTCATTAGCCACTAAGTTTAAAATTTTAGACCGTGTATACCATCGCGTTTCTACAGCTCGCGGAATTCTTTTACCTACTATCTGATTAAGCACAAAAGACCGTTTTGGTGATTGGTGGAAATAATTTGGTATTCCTAATAAAGTGGCAAAAAATATACGACTTTGGGTAATCAGTTTTGTTCCCTGTTGTAAAACTAGATTTAATCTGTGGGCGCAACAATGAGTAAGCATAGCTAAAGGAGCAATAGATCTGACTTTTGTTTGAAGTCCATTTATTTCACCTGCCATAACACTAGCCCCATCGTAACACTGCGCGACAAATTTATTTTTAAAGTCATAAGGCTCTAAGCTGTTTTGTATTAAATGAAAAAGGCTCTCTGCTGTTCTATTATCGCTAACGTCAAAAAATCCTAAAAATCTTTCTTTTAAAGATCCGTTGGTCACATACCTAACTGTTATCGAACACTGTGATGTTTCTGTTATATCAGTACTATCATCCGCAATTACGCCAAAAAAACAACAATCGGTGTCATTGATTTCTTTTTTTATATATTCTTGAATATAGTCATGTATGCAACCAATTAGTTCATTTTGTATAGTCTTAGATTGTCCCGTAAAAATATTACTAAATTTAGCACAATGTTCAGTAAGTTCGGCATTTCTTTTTATTAAGCATGCAAATATTTCCTTAAAATTGCCACGGTTAAAAGAATCTGTTGTTTCATTATGACCTCGAAATGCCAAGTCCTGTTTACCCAAAGTAATAGTAACATCAATTAAATAATTTAATAATAAACGGTTTTTTCGAACATTTTCATTATAAACAATTTTATTAAGACTTGCATTTTCTTGTAGTGCATCCGCAATAGTCGCCCTATTTTGCTCCAGTCTTGTAAGTGCTACCGAATTTTTAATATGCTCTCTTGAACTTTCATGCGATTTTACTGCTCGTGAAAAATTTTTTAAATCCGAATATCCGCCCCCTGAACTCCAATTATTTTTGACGCAACCTAATAAAATACAAGGCCAACAATATAAGCTTTCTTTATAAATACTTCCGCATAGCCACCTATAAGTTTCGTACCAAGATATTTGAAAAGTTCTTGAATATTTTTTACCTTGCCTCTTATCGTTAAATATTGCTAAAATTTTCGGCGTCGGACGGCTACCTAATATCTGTTTCTTTTCAGTTTCGCTTCTTCTTAAAAAAGGCGTTTCAATTAATGAAGCAATAATGTCGTGAATAGGATTCATTTCAAAAGCAAAAAGCAAATACAAAAAATGGAACGGTCCAACTTACCAAATCAAAACAAAACAAAAACTTACTCACGCGTATTTATTCACCTTAAAAGACAGAACGCCCTCAATCAGCGATTATCGCAATCTATTTCCTATTTCTTTCTCAGCCGCACGCACCACGTAAAAAGAAGCCGTGGGAATATTTCGCTAGTCATGTGATTTAAATAACCAATAAAAGCATATCCAAGCTACAGATTTATCGCCTCAAGAATGCAATAGAAAACGCGTGCATCGGCAATCGCCATCCCGCTCTGTCGTAATCAGGTGACTCGCCGGCATCGGCCGTTGATAAATAGGTCAGAAGTCGAAACTTTCCAAGCTAAAATTATTTCGCCTCATTCGAGAGCACTTTCTTTAGGAATGGGTTTGCACGGATTGCACGGTCGGTTTTTTGATGTGGTCAGAATTTATTTTCTAAAATATTTATTATGGGATTATATTTTGTTTTTCTTTAATGTTATTATGTTGTAAAACTGTTAAAAAGTATATTTCTAATTGGTAATAGATAAAAAGTTATATAAAAAAATTCTCTTTTCCTTTATTTTGGGGGTGAGGCGCGGCCTCAGAGGCCTACCCTGACGAGCCGTCACTGGCTCCCATACTATTTAGGTTAGAGCTCAAATATTGATCTACAGACGTAAAACATGCAAATTTGCTTCCAAAGGTTCAGAAATATTTATTCAGGAGGTCCAAGTTAACATAGTAAAATAGTGGTCGATATTCAGACAGAACTTTAACCTGAGTAGTAAGTATTATCGAAGACCAATTATACTGTGCATAGACAGTCTATCAGGCAGATTCATAAATTCACCACATATATCGCTCGTATCTCTCTTTAAATATAAATAATCTGGCATGCAGCACGAATTAATACGGTGTGGTCAGTAACGCAATGTAGAACTACTTTCTAAAAAATATTTTACACGAATTTAAAGGCTATTGGGAAATTGAAAATAAAATTATATGTTAAAGTAAAAATAGGATTACTTTTTATAGGTAGAAAATATCCGCGAACTGGCAACTCTGGCCGTAATAGTATGCTATTCGCGGAAACTTCTCGATGGATCCCAACTGTACTGAAAGACGGCCAAGTTGGGATCTGTTTTGGGCGCCTTTAATTTTTCATATAGTGGATCTCTCGCCGTATAAGTCTTTTCAGTTTTATTAGGCTTTATTAAATAAAAAAGGTGATGATAATATTAAGACTCTCTAAGTTATGGCTTGAGAAAAGATATGATGTATTGGAGTTTCTGCTATATTTTAATAAAATGAGAAGGCAATACAAAACCTTGGAAACATTTTGAGAAATCCAAATATAAAATATATATTTCTATTTAATTGTAAAGGTCTTTTGAAGTTAAACATTGGTACTGACTATCACATTCGTATATGTTGCTTTCAGCTCCGACACTCCTTAACTTTTAGTCCGAAATAGCCACATCGCTTCAGTTTGTTAAATTGCGACTGACTTCAAAAACTCGTATAAATGTGTAAATTCATCTTATGGTGAATGTTTTTAGCAGCGAGGGTGCTCACGGTTCAATTCGCAAGCGGTTATATACTACAGTTAATTTAGATATAAACAAGATAATGCCTGTATCCTTGCCTAGATTATGGTTTCTTATAGTTTGAATCCAGTTTTTCTAACCTCCAATATACGAAACATTCTTATTAAGTATCTATCTGAAGAACAACAAAATATGACACGGAACCAAAAAAGTATTTCATTTACTATATAATACTCTAAACAATCTATATATTTAAAATACTAAGCCAGAATTTTTACCAAGTTAATGAGAAAGTTATACTGCACCAGTGCACATGATTTTTTTTAATAATGGTCTCATTACCGAGACCTTTCAACACTATTTTTTTGTATTGTTTTATTGTATATTTTTTCTATAAAACCCATATGTTTCTCTCCAATAACACTTCTGGACGATGTGGTGAATGCACCCATATTCTTATAATTATACTGGAAACTCGTCGCACCATCTAACTGAAAATGCAGAACCAGGTCTGCCGGGCCAGCTAGTTACAAATAAATCCAAATGAGCTGTTTTCCTTCCGTTGAACTAATAAAAAAATCATATATTAACTTAAAATTTGTGTTTGTAAGATAATAATAAAAAAATCACAGAATAGTACGATATTGGTCATCTTTTCGTTTTATAGGCGACTTTTCCGGATGTGTCCGCCCACCTACCAATTTTTATCGATTTAGAAATACATAAACAATTCAAAGCAGTTATTCGGGTCGAGTGAAAACAAAATTTAACCAATTTTATCCGCTACCGTGTTATTCGAATATAGTCATTATTCTTGTTTATGGAATGGCTCTCTTAACTGTGTGTTTATATTTTAGTATTTGGTGTTTGCACAACTGTACTAACTGAAAATCAACACAACCAGGAAAATTACGAAACAGTAAATGTTGGCTAATTCGTGGTGATTTACGTCTAGGATTTTGGTATTAGTAATTTGTTTATATTTACTAGAGAATATATATGTTAATCCTATAATCTAAAACGAAAAAAGAGATGCACTGCAATAATTTTAGCGTCTATTTAAAAAACGAATTAGTCGATTTTAACGGGCCTTTCAAATTTAACACATTGTTTATTTAGAATCCTTAGGTATTAATAATTTGTATTGCATCTACGTGTATTATACCGGGTTTCTGTTTTCACTGTTTTTTTGCCTTGCGTGATATGCCGGCTTTCCAACTTGAGTAAATATATCAAGACATTTTTCAAAAAATTGGTATTTTCGCCTTTACCTGAAACTGTTTTCGTAATATATACAGAAAACATAATGTACATACATATAAACATAGCTATTTATTAAAGATTACTTTAGACGAATAATATTAACCTTGGGGTATATAACGAGATATTCCAAAAGCATATAAATTCGCTGCCGTGTAGAGAACGCCGCGGTTTACACGTCTGGAACGGGAAGAGTATGAGCACGGATGTAGGTGTAGATTCTTTTGGAGTAGGCCGCGGTTCAGGCTGTGGGTTGGAATGGCTTGTTGCAAACACGCAGAGAGAACTGTCAGTCTAGAATGTGCTAAAAACTTTTCAAGTTGAAAGTTACAGGTCTTTTAAATAATAATTAAACACATGCGCAAATTAAAATTTGTGACAGTACATCTGTTTGATTTACATAACTAACAATTATTCTCATTGGTGGGATTATACAGTTTTCATCTCTACAACTTTTATGTGTCAATCCGGATCTAAAATATATACATAAATATATCCATGCATAGATACTCAAATAAGAACAATGCTTATACAATATAGATATAGAAGGTGTTTCCTAACCTCTGTGACAAAATAAAAGAGGCGATTTCTCACTTGATTTTAAGACAAAAACGCAGTATAGATTTTTTTCGAATGTCGCTTAGTTTTCATAATACAGGGTGTATATTTTTTTTTAAATCGGTGTTTTTTATATTTATTTTAAATTTCTATTACCCAATTTTGTTGAAATTCCGTAAGGTTATTTGTAGTGACAAGGGCTTATTTAGCCATAAATAGATAAAAATTACTAAGTCCAGTCCGTCCCGAGGGGCACCTTAACCAATATTGTGAAAAAAATATACGCCACTGATGTTTTGTGTAATTTTTATAGTTTTTTTTCGGATTAAGCAACTAAAGAACCAACTTTTTTATCCCTTGAGTTGTTTTCGTATCTCGCTTTGTTTTCGAGAAAAAAAATAAAAATCACTTTATTGCATGTCCATGGAACACACAAACACCATAAAAAAGCACAAAAAAATTTTAATCCCCTGCAACAACGACAAAATGAACGGAAATACTCTTTATCTAATTTTAAGACGAAATGTGGTATAAAAGTTTTTCGCATGTCGCCTCGTTTTCGGAATACTGGGTGTTTAATTTTTATTTGTATTTTTTTTTTATTTCATTAATTAATGCCAAATGATATGCTTATGATATTTGTTAAGCATGATAAGATAAAGAGTACCTTAATTTCGTAAAAATCGGTAATATGAACCCGTTGCATACGATGTAAAAAATAATTTGAAGGAAATTGCCTTTTCGAGTAAAAAATAATTTAGTTACTAATGATACACGAATTTTCTGATTAGTACAGCAATAATAATCATTTTAATAAATTATTTAAAAATTTTGAATAATGAACTCACATGAACAAATATCAAATAAACTGCTGAAAATGTCCTCCATGAGCGAGTAAACACTTATGTATACGACGTGCTAAATTGTCTCTTATGTGTTGGAAAATTTCCGGGCTTGCGCTAATCGTATAGTCGAAGGTCTTTTTCAGTTTCAATACAAGTAGTATAAGTAAGTGTTTTAAAGTGACTCCAGAAATAAAAATCCTATCCGTTGGCCCTATCCAACGAAGAGGATATCGCTGATCTAAATAGTTTCTAACAGGTATTGCAAAGTGAGGGGGAGCGCCGTCATGCATGAACTAAATTAAAGCTCTTGTTCTTGGTGCCACTGCTTCCATCAATTCTGGCAATTCACCTCTAAGGAAGTTGTAATAGACATCACCATTAAGTAGATTTGGAAAGAATACGGCCCAACTAAGATATCTCTAATAATCCCTGCCCAAATATTAAACCAAAATGTATACTTCGATGAAAGCATAAGGATTATCTTCCTCCCAAATATGGCTGTGGTGAAAATTCATATTGCCTTCTATGGAATTCGCTTCTTCTGTAAATAGTATTTTTGTCTTAAAGAATTTTCTGGAAACCAGTTACAAATATTAACTGGAGCTGGAAAGTCTCTAGGCAACAAAGCTTTCACTCTTTGTACATGATAAGAATAAAGTAAATAGTCCTTTAAGATACTCCATACTGTTTTGTACCTCAGATTTAACTCGTTCCAAATTTTCCTCGTACTTGTGCCTGGAGATATTTCTACGATGTTTAAGGCCTGTCCCTCTAGTTGAGGGTTCTAACTGTAAGTGGTCGGCCGCCTATGTTGCTTTTTGCAAAGCTACATTTGCTTTAACACCAATTGGAATTTTGAATCTGATAATGTCAACACAAACTTCAGAACTTTTTTAAATAAAACTTTAAGTGCTTTTAACAAGGCCTTCCCGCTTAAGAATATCAAACCTAAGCGGCATAAACCGTGGACCACGAAAGGAATACGAATTTCTGATAAAAATATGCGCTCGCTCTCATATATAAAAAAATTCACCGACTCCTTTCTTATTCTCGACTATATCTCTAATTATAGGAGGATCTACACTACTCTTATTAAGTCAGCAAAAAAATTACACTACCGAAAACGTCTAACAAACTCTAATAACGTTTCAAAAGAAACCTGGTCCATCATCAATAACCTCAGAAACAAATCAAACCCTGTGACTCAGATCTTGCCAGGGGCTAATGATCTAAATGATTATTTTATTAATGTAAGCAAAAATGTTACCTCTAGTATCTCGCCAAGTTTGGACCCTCTTTCGTTTCTCCCTCCTTCAAAAAATTTAGCTGATAGCTTTTTCTTAAGTCCCGTTAGCAACACTGAACTATTGAAGGTAATACATAATATCAAAAGTAAATCTTCGTGTAGCACTGATGGCCTATCAATTAGAATATTCCTGAACTTGCCACTCCCAGTCATAGAGGCCCTTACAACATTAATAAATGAGTCCTTTATAAAAGGTGTATTCCCTGATTGCCTTAAAACAGCTATAATTATTCCACTTCATAAAGGCGGCGAAAAAACTAACTCTTGCAATTATCGCCCAATTGCACTACTACCAGTGCTATCAAAAATCATCGAAAGGCTACTGAAGAACCGTCTTATGCCATTTCTCCTGAAACATCAGATAATATCCCCGGAGCAGTTCGGATTTCTACCCAACAAGTGCACCAGTGACGCCATGTTCACGTTGCTTAGAGGCGTCTACTTATCTCTCAATAACAACCACCCAACTGCCTCAGTTTTTTGTGACTATGCGAAAGCCTTTGATTGTGTTAGTAATGAAATTCTGATAAACAAACTACATTTTTATGGAATTCGTGGTACTTATTTAAATTGGTTCAAATCTTATCTTGGAAAAAGGCAACAACTTGTAAGGGCTAATGGTTCCGATTCTGATTGTAAGTTGATTACAAGTGGAGTCCCTCAAGGTTCAGTCTTGGGACCTATTCTTTTTTTGTTATACATTAATGATATCACGAACCTTAAAATTAATGGAAGAATCTCCCTTTTTGCTGATGAGACAAGCATAACATGGAGTGATTTTGATACAACGTCTTTACACTCTAGTATCTCCAAAGACTTGGTTATAATTAAGGCTTGGTCCGATTCCAATATGCTTTGTTTTAACGTCGATAAAACGGTGCCGTTATCTTATAAGGGAACTTTACAACCACTTCAGGTACATAACAGCAATATTGAATACGTAGAGTCGGTTAAATTCCTGGGTTTAAATATAAATAGCAACCTAAAATGGTCTAATCATATTGACACCTTAACTAAAAAACTTTCTACCGCCTGCTTCGCCATTCGATCAGTTTCAAAAGAACTAGACGTTCCTTCTGCCAGACTTACTTATTTCTCTTTATTTGAATCCCACCTCCGCTATGGCCTTCCCTTTTGGGGCTGCTGTACCACCGAGCAATTTCGTAGTATTTTTATGCTTCAAAAGAGAGCCATTCGTTATTTGTTTGGTCTAAATAATAGAGCTCACTGCCAATACTATTTCAAAAAACATGAAATATTAACACTTCCTGCATTATTTATTTTGGAAACGGTATGTTTGCTGAGAAAACATATAAACACCTTCCCAGAAAGGCCACAACATGTATACCCTACCAGAAACTCTAGGCATGATATTTATCTTCCCATTCCTTCCACAGAATTAATAAAAAAATCAATTATTTACAACGCCATAAAACTTTACAACAATCTGCCAGTACATTTAAAATCTATCCCTATGCTTGCACAATTTCGAAAAAACACCAAAGCATACCTCATTGAGAGACCATTTTACAGCGTTAATGATTTTTTTTTTCAGTGAGTAAGTCTCTTTAAATTGTCACTAAACTCGCTTGTTTACTTAAATCTTTTGTGAGTCATGTCCTAACTCATAGCATAAAATTTTGTAAATCATTATATAGGGAAAAGAACTGTCGAACATTCACTTAAAACTTAATTATTTTTGTTAGGTATTGGATTAAAAACAATTTAATTCTTTTTGTATACTACATTCTACACTAGTTCAATATACCTTCTGTTTAACATCACAATTATTTGTATAACTATAATAACATAGAGTTTAAGGTCGCATAGTTGCAATTTTGATTTCAATGTCATCGAAATTATTCACCTCGTACATGTGTGTTTGTTTACTTTTATAAGGTTATCATGATTCATTTACTGTTTGCAATGTTATGCTATATTCTAACGTGTGTTTTACGATTTGGTAAATTGATAATTTACATTTTTAAAAAAAAAAGCACTGACTTGTCGAAATTATTTTCGATTAATGTTTTGATATGTCTTATTTTTAGGTATATTTTGCTTTGTCCATAAAATTGTAGAATTTTTCTGCGGCAATAAAGCATACTTTTGTTTGTTTGTTTGTTTGTACCTGTTTTCTCTAACCTGAGATACAATCTTGTAAAGGTTTCCGGCCATGGTACCCGTCTATTAGGAAAACGTGCTGCATATAAACGTCTCGGACATTTCCGTTTGCTAAATCATATATAAAATGCATTTGAGCGATTTCTTGATTGATAAACTCAGCCATTATGAAAAGTAAACTGCTTCAAACTAACTTAAACTAACCCAAACAAACCAAACTAATGTATGTCATGTAGTATAAATAAATTGGAAACAATTCAAAAGGATATTTAAAAAATGTCACGAAAAAACAAATGTGATTGCCATGGAACGAAGCAAAGCCTACTCATATCATTTGAAGCAACAAAATGATAAAGATACGAAATATAACCCCTTATTCCATCCTCCGACTCTAAACAAATTGCATGAAACAAAATAGACAGGATATAAAGTGCTTTAAACTCTTATTTACTTTTAACTGTTTTCCGTTGGCTCAGAGTTTTTTAAATAATCGAAATCGAAGAGACATTCAAAAAACCTATTTACCACATTTTAGTCTTAAAATTAGGTAAGGAGTATTCCCATTAATTTTGTAATTGTTACAAGCGACTAAAACAGTTTTTTTCGTGTTTTTTTTTGGTTTTTGCTGCCCATGGACATGTAGTTAAGTGGTTTTTATTTCATTCGTTGCTTGCTCCGAAAAAAAAAACATAAATATTACTCTCAACTCCCAAACGGCTACAAATATTAACTGGAGCTGGAAAGTCTCTAGGCAACAAAGCTTTCACTCTTTGTACATGATAAGAATAAAGTAAATAGTCCTTTAAGATACTCCATACTGTTTTGTAACTCAGATTCAACTCGTTCCAAATTTTCCTCGTACTTGTGCCTGGAGATATTTCTACGATGTTTAAGGCCTGTCCCTCTAGTTGAGGGTTCTAACTGTAAGTGGTCGGCCGCCTATTTTGCTTTTTGCAAAGCTACCTGTTTTCTCAAACCTGAGATACAATCTTGTAAAGGTTTCCGGCCATGGTACCCGTCTATTAGGAAAACGTGCTGCATATAAACGTCTCGGACATTTCCGTTTGCTAAATCATATATAAAATGCATTTGAGCCATTTCTTGATTGATAAACTCTGCCATTATGAAAAGTAAACTGCTTCAAACTAACCCAAACAAACCAAACTAATGTATGTCATGTAGTATAAATAAATTGGAAACAATTCAAAAGGATATTTAAAAAATGTCACGAAAAAACAAATGTGATTGCCATGGAACGAAGCAAAGCCTACTCATATCATTTGAAGCAACAAAATGATAAAAATACGAAAAATAACCCCTTATTCCATCCTCCGACTCTAAACAAATTGCATGAAACAAAATAGACAGGATATAAAGTGCTTTAAACTCTTATTTACTTTTAACTGTTTTCCGTTGGCTCAGAGTTTTTTAAATAATCGAAATCGAAGAGACATTCAAAAAACCTTTTTACCACATTTTAGTCTTAAAATTAGGTAAGGAGTATTCCCATTAATTTTGTAATTGTTACAAGCGATTAAAATAGTTTTTTTCGTGTTTTTTTTTTGGTTTTTGCTGCCCATGGACATGTAGTCAAGTGGTTTTTATTTCATTCGTTGCTTGCTCCGAAAAAAAAACATAAATATTACTCTCAACTCTCAAACGGCTACAAATATTAACTGGAGCTGGAAAGTCTCTAGGCAACAAAGCTTTCACTCTTTGTACATGATAAGAATAAAGTAAATAGTCCTTTAAGATACTCCATACTGTTTTGTAACTCAGATTCAACTCGTTCCAAATTTTCCTCGTACTTGTGCCTGGAGATATTTCTACGATGTTTAAGGCCTGTCCCTCTAGTTGAGGGTTCTAACTGTAAGTGGTCGGCCGCCTATTTTGCTTTTTGCAAAGCTACCTGTTTTCTCTAACCTGAGATACAATCTTGTAAAGGTAACTGTTTTCCGTTGGCTCAGAGTTTTTTAAATAATCGAAATCGAAGAGACATTCAAAAAACCTTTTTACCACATTTTCGTCTTAAAATTAGGTAAGGAGTATTCCCATTAATTTTGTAACTGTTACAAGCAATTAAAACAGTTTTTTCGTGTTTTTTTCTGGTTTTTGTGCGGCCCATGGACATGCAGTAAAGTGGTTTTTATTTCATTCAACTCTCAAACGGCACAAAAACACAACTTATATTCTTGGTGACTTTTTTCGAAAACTTTTGCGATTACCACAATTCAAATATTATTAACACAACAATTTCAAAGAGATAATAAAGTAGGTCAAAGCCTAGGAAGGGTGAACAAAGCAAAAGAAATTTTTCAAATGAACTGTTATTTTTTACATAAAAAATACTCTTAATTTGTCAAAAGCAACAGTTTTACATATGTTTTTGATTTTATTTCCCAATAGAATTCGTTTTCGACCTGATATTTGAACTATAAATATAAAACAGAAAATTTAAAAATATATAGGATTTCCTATTTAAAATTCTGGTTTTGAAGTCGGTGCAGTATTTTTATTAATAAAGCACAATTAAAAAACTGTTTAAAACCAAGAAATTTTTGTACTAATATTTTTTTCTAAAGTCGGTAGTTCCTGAGAAAAGGTGTATAAAGAAGTTAAGCACTAATTACTCAGTGTGCAGTGCCAATATATCATTTTAATGAAAGCAAACAATATTTCTTCATGTATGGAATACGAAACTAAGAAATAGGCTGGGCCTTAAAAATATAAACATGCATACTATACTTATAAAAAAAAACCAACCACTAAAGATTATAATGTCAGTAGAAGAAACTTTTAGGATTTGGTATATTTTTTACGAAAATTTTTCTTCAAATCGGAAAAAATTCAACTAACAGTTTAAATAATGTTAACTGGGCATATTTTTACTTTACCTACTTCACCTTTGAGAGTAATGTCAAAAAAGGCTAACCTAACCTTAAATGGAGGAGTTTAAAATATATTTTTTTAATGTAACTTGTAATATATGGAGAAATGAATATGTATTTGAATAATTCAAAAAAGGCTTACCTAAGACTAAAACATGTAAGAATTTAAAATATATGTTTTAGTTTTTTTTTGCAATATATTCCAAAATAAATTTGTATTTACTGCCTTTCTCATCAACACCTTTGTCGAAAATAAGAATGTCGATACTTAAAGAGAATTCTCATTCGTGAGGCAAAGTAATCTCCATTAATTTAAACGTCTGTTACAGATAAGGCGCCATCAGAAGCTGTCTTTCGAGGGACCGAATTTTTATCATACGATCTTAGCCAAACTGGGGGAGAACCTATTGTCAGCGCACAAGACACTATTACATTGTATTTCAAGACTCGACAACCAAATGGTCTCCTTTTCTACACCGGTAAGTGATAAAATCTGTAATAATTACGTCTCTTACATTACGATAGGTTAGCTAACTTTAATAAAAAGCTTGAATTACAAAGTTATTGTATTTTACGAATATTAACGATATAGTAAAAATGTCTTGAAAAGAGATGCTTAAATATTTAATTTACTCCACTTGCTGTAAAAGGTATTCTAAGGTTAACAGTATTTATGTGACCTGCCTAAATCACAAGATAATAATACAGTTACTCATGACGATGCAACTCATATTAAAGCCATCTTTACACATAAGCAAGAATATCTAAAGTTTTATAACTGAAGAGTTAGAACACTTTATTGACTTTTTAAGTGATCGCAGTTTTAAGAAGCACGTACAGAAATAGTACCTCGTCAGCAAAAAAGTCCGTTTACTCATTGAACTTTGCAGTTTAGTTATTGTAACAAAACTGTGAATAATTAATATTAATTTATTGAGCTTGAACTTGGTTCCTTTTTTTGAATTAAGAAACCAATACTTTTCAATAAATAAAAGTTATTGAATAAAATAGTATTTTGTTCAATAATGGGGAAGTTTTTGTCTATCTACAGTGGCAATTTAGAAGAAAATCATTGAGTGAGAATAATAGTTGCCGGATGATCAGGTTAAGAAATAAAAGTAAAATCTATAATAACTAATAATTTATAAAATATGTTATTAAAATATTTAATAAGTTGGATAAAATAGAACATTATAATCACAATATTAACCATTTCTTTTAGAAATGATTAGGTTTTCAATCTCGGTTATATAAAATTTTATTTTCACGAGTAAAAAATATAAGTGTATTAATTTCCCATACACATTTGCTTTTTCAGCAAATGTTTTAGGTGCCATGTTCAATAGTAACTGTAGTGAGATTTTATCTCCCTAAATACACTTTGAATGTAATTATAAAAAATGTGCCAGTGTATGACCAGACATTAGATTTTAAAAAATACACCTAATGACTTACATGTCTTTAAATCATTAACTATCGAAAGAAATCTTCGCGGCCGTTTGCTACTTTGGCTTTCACACTCAGGGACGAAAACCTGGTGTGGGGCGGGTAATTTCAGAAAACCGTGTTTTTCGACCTTCCGGCGTGCATATCTTGGAAACTATTAGAGATAGGTCAATGAATTTGATATGGATTTTTAGAGAAGACGTGGATCTCGAGAATTGTTTGAAACATTTTTCTGTAACACCTTTAATACAAAAGATATGGTACAGCAAAATTGACCAAAAAAGTCAACTTTCTTCCGGTCTTACAGAACACTATTGTTTTTGGTGGGGTTTCAATTTTGTTTGACGATTTTACGAATTTTTTTCGTTCGAAAAAAGGGGTGTTTTGAGGCGCTAATATCTAAAAGTGGGTGAGTCGTATCGAAATTTTCCAAGAGGCGTTTTTTATCGGAAATGTATAGGACAAGAAAAACCGAAATACATCTCTTTAGGAAAAATGGCGAAAAAATAGAAATTTTTAAGAAAAACTGAAATTTTTCGAAAAAGTCATACAAATTTAATTTTGTTAGGCACTTTTTCTTTTTTATAAAAAAAAATAGGTATCTGGTTAGTAAACAAATTAAGGCACCGGAAAGTGCTTAAAAAATTACACAAAACGGACTATATAGGAAGGGTCCTGGATTATATACAGGGCCTGTACTAACGAGGTGAAGTTTGCACCAAAGTTCCCAAGAATCGGCATATTTTTTAAAATTATCCTGTATTACAAGGAAACTAATATTTCTAAGCCCGCAGGGTATTTTTTTTACGAAACGAGATATTTTTAGGTAGACTGTGACTAAATTTCGAGTTTATAGCTTTAACGGTTAAATTACTGCAATTTTTTAAATTTGATAATTTAAATTCCTATTTGAACCTCATTTTGCCGCTTAGTAACCGAAATTATTTCAAGACCAGCGGATGAAGCATTTATTTGGCTACAAGAAAGTTGCAACATTTCGCTATAACCACTCAAAAAGTGGGTGAAATTTCGATTTAAAGAAAAAAGTGAACATATCGGTCAAAAATCAATAGATTCCGATCCATATACGGCTCGAATGATAGGTGGCTTTGGCCTAGGATGCTAATAAAATTTACAGAGCTATTTGACATTTCAGTTGTGATAGATGTCACAAATATTTGATTTACACAAACCAAAACGCAGGTTTGTTTAAATTAAATATTTTTATGATATTTTTTATCGCTTCGATTTATGTTTGTGCATGTACGCGTTAACGAATCGTTTTCACGATTTATCTTTTAAACTTACCAGTTTAAGTGTATATGAATTTTCATTGAAAAAATCTGGCCTTTTTGTCATTTCTTTAAGAACATAAATTATCATTTCTCTAATACTGTATATCGTCTATTATTTTATTTGTACACATAAGCTCTTTAAATTTATAAATCATACAATGTGTCGATTCTATTGGATTTCTGTCTGAAAAATGTTAGTAAAATAGAAATTTTAGAGAAAAACTGATTTTTTTATTAAAATAAAAAAGTGGGCGTTTGGCCTGAAAACTGGTTACGTCCGCGGCGCCGGAAAGTATTCAAAAACAGACACAAAATAGACGGTTTAGAAAAATTCTTTGAATATATACAGGGGTTGCAATTACGAGGTGAAGTTTGCACAAAAAAACTGTTTTTTCCTTAACTTTTAAACTGCCTAAATGTTTTAAATGCGGTTTTTAAAGATCGATATAACTTTTAGGAGAGTAATTTATTTTGAACAAATATTGTGACAGCTCTCAAAGAAAAATAGTTTTTTTCCTGTAACTTCTGAACTAATTAATTCAAGCAGGGTAGGTACGTTTTATTGAGGTAATTAAAAAAAATTGTCAAGTCAAAGAAAAATTAATTTCCCCGTAACTTCTGTACTGCCTAAAATTTTTAGATACGGGTTTTAGTTTCTTGTAACTTTTAATGTCGTAATTTATTTTAGATAAATATTTTTGTAGCTGTCCAAAAAAGCGACTAGTATTCCTAACTTTTAAGTAGCTAATTTTTTTAAATGAGATTTTTTGAGATAAATGTATAGCATATATATTTGTTAATCAAAAATAGTCGTCAAAGTTATGATAATAGTAAAATAGGATCTAAAATAAGTGTGTAGAACTAGACACCTAAGGTCAATCACATAACTAATACACGCCCTGAGAGTCCACAGGGACAACCTGACATATTACTTGTCTCCTAGTTAAATTATATATACGTAAAATAAAGAAAAGTTTAACTATTAATTACATAATAAAAATTACATATCCGGTACATTTTTTCAGTTTTTGGCATAAATCATTGTTTTTTTTTAACTAGCGACCTAAATATTTCATACTCATTAATCTTATCCTTGGTTTAATAGCCTTATCTTTAACGGCATCCTAGAAAAATCGACAAAACCCTAATATAAGTGGCCATGTGAACCTTCTAATACAAGGATGTATCACTGGGAATATGTAAGGTGTCTCATTAAAAATATTTCTTTGCCTTTGACACCGCAAAGTTTTTTCAACTTTAGACAACAAACATGAAAACTTGACCAAGAAGCCTTCAATTTTTTTTTAATGAAAGTCGTAGTTGAAATAATTAAAATTAATGCTTCTAAAATTAGAACAAAATAAACTTATAATACACAATAAAGCCCCGGAAATATCGCTTCATAATAGTCCGTTAATCGACCTTCTTTTGTACGTACTGTTCCCGTATTCGAATTTTAGTGATGATCAATTTGCACCTTATTTTTGTCAACATGTATCTGATTGCTGTACTAAATAATGTATCCTATACAATAATTTATTTATGTCACTAATACATATTTGAATTAAATGTATTTCTGCTATTAATTGCACCTTCCGGCCGATGGTAAATACAAAAATTGTTTATATGTTAAAATACATTGCCCAATTTAAAAACTAGATGAAATCAAAATATTTCAAAAACCAATTTTTTTTTGTTTTAACTGAAACTTTTTTTCTTTTATTGATTCGTATGAAGCTCGGTGACATCAAAAATATCGTAATGGATATACAAGGTGTATTATAAATCTGTTTTTAAATACTGTTTTAATTTAATTTAAAGACCATCAGCATTGGCATCGGTAAATTTCACTGATGAAGTGATTATATTAACTAACACTTAACACAATGGACTTAACCATCAAATTAAAAATCTGAAAAAAATCGCAATATTGATATATCTTGCATTAATAAAAATATTTTTATAATTAACGTTTAGTAAATATTTAGTTTATAATTTATTATAGTAACAATCTATATATTGGCAAATTTTGCTCTAAAGACCTGTATTTTGAAAAATCATAAAGTTAAAGAGGAAGTAAGAAATGTGTGTGAAAAAACAATGTTTATAATATTTTCTGCACATCCTGTATATTTTTTGCGCATTGCAGACCCTACAGACTAAAAAAAAATAAGACTTGAAGGCTCTATAGTAGTAGAACTCTACATCAAATGACTAACAAAAAGTAAGAAAAATTCAATTAAAAAATAATATATCATCAGTAATATGACAATACCTTCTATCTGCTTCGAGGTTAATTTTATACCAGGTGACAAAAACTATTTAGACTTTCAAAAAAATAACATTTTCTAATTTTTTTCAGAAAGATAATAAAACTACTACAGACTCTTTAAGAACTTATTCTTTTTTACTGATTTTTTACTCTTACAAAAAATAATGAAGATAGGAGGTATTAGCGCATTAATTAATAAGCACACAAATTAATAGATTTGTCTAGGGATTTAATCACTATTTTCGCATGGAAGGTTATTATAAAAAGATGTCAATCCTTTGGAATGACACTTTTTAAGTCTTGTAGGTGCAACCACTTCTTCTTCTTAACTGGTAATGGTGCGGTATGAGCTTGAGGATAAATCGTTGGATCAAAAGTTTTCGTCCTTCTTGGAAGAAATTCCCAGTTTCCTTTGAGATGCTTTTTAACTTGTAAAATGCCATCTGAGTACTTAATAGCCACAATATCAGTGATTGTCGGATTGGTCGCCTTTCTACTTGGCCTTATAGATTTATATTGAGAATGTTCTCCATTTGGATCAACCCTGAAGAACTCGTATTCAAGTTGTATTGCTTCGTACGGGTCTGGTTGTTGTCGAGCCTCTTCGGTCGTCACCAAATAGTATCTAGGTAGGTGTATTTTATGGTTTTTAACTTATAGTCTATACGGCTGTGTACCGAATCAACCTCCATTTGCGGATGTCTCTTTTCTAGAAAGCTTTATATTATTTATAATTGAAATATTAAGAAGGGCATTGGCCATGACAGCATTTCTATCTTATTTATGGGGCAAACAACTCTTTTCAATATATATATACAACCATCACCTTCTAACCCTCTTAATTCACCTTCCCTTCCAAATTCCTCTCCACGACCCCATCCTACATTCCACCTTCCGCCCTGCTTCGCCCCACCCTCCACCACTACCTGTCCCATTAAACCCTCTACCCTTAAACTCCCTTCCAATCCCCCCACCTCTTTTCTAACTAAAAGACTCAAAAAAGAATCAGTCAAATCTAAACCCCCTAATACCTCCTCAAAATCTAATACTCCCAGATCCTCGTCAGAATCTATTATAGATCTGATGGTCGATGACTCCCTAGATAGAGAAAACTGTCCCTCCCCGGAAAGAAGAACCGTAAATCCAAATCTAAATAATTATGTCTCCACAACTCATTCAATGGAATATAAACGGTCTCATCTCGCACCGTTAAGACCTTCAAATAATCCTTAACTCCTTACATTTCTTATTATTCCTCCTTCAAGAAACAAACCTAAAACCCTCTGATACAATCGAACTTAAACATTACATCTTAATTCGAAAGGACAGATCCAACCCTTGTAGAGCATCCGGTGGAGCAGCCATTCTTATCAGAGAAGGACTTATATTTTGCCACTTATCTATTGTCACCGACTTTGAAGTTGCGCTATTTCCACTTACATCTCTGGTCACTTAACTACTGTTTGCAGCATTTACATTCCTCCTTCTCAACCATTCAATCCCTTTAACTTTAAAAACTTTCTTTCACAACTACCTCCACCAATAATGGTTATGGGCGACCTCAATGCTCACTCTACCCTATAGGGATCTTCCTTTACTGACACTAGCGCAAAATCTCTCCTAGAAGTACTTAATGAAAAAATTTTATCATCCTTAACGATGGTTCCCACACTTTCATTTCCTCAGCCTATGGCACACTTTCCTGCATTGACTTAACCTTCTGTAGCCCTAATAATGCTACAAACCTTCAGTGGAGTACCTTAGATGACAGCCATGGAAGTGACCACATTCCTACTACGCTAGAAACCAATTCTTGGTCCTCTCTTCCTCCACCTCATTCTCTATTCAACCTTAAAAAAGCAAACTAGGAACTCTATAAATTCTTCCTTTCACTTCCCCCACTCATCCCAAACATCGACTCTTTTACTGAAGAAATTACAAAATCAATAATTTCTGCCGCTAACCTTAGCATCCCTAAGTTAGAATTGCACCCAGACAAACCCCCAGTTTCTTGGTGGAACAACGACTGCAAGAAGGCCATAAGGAACAGAAAAAGAGCTCTCAACCGCTACAAAAATCTTCCCACTCTGGAGAACTTTTTAGAATATAAAAAACTGAAAGCTGTAGCAAGATTAACCATCCAAAAATGTAAACAATCATTCTAGCATAAATTCACTAATATCTCACTCCAAATTCATCCTCTTCCGATCTCTGCAACAAAATCTTCAGGCTAAAGGGCAAACCCCTTAGAACTATTTCTGGTCTTGAGTCGAATGGCACGTTGGCCAAACATTTCTATTCTTCCTTTAACCAAATCCTAAGCCCCCACCCAAATCCTCAAATTCCCCCCCTCGATACACAATCTACATCCCTCCTCCAACATCCTTTGAAATCATATCATCTCCCTTTCACAACCAGGGAACTCCTCTTTGCACTAAAGTCATGTAAAACTTCCTCCGCAGGCCCTGATCAAATTCGCATTCCCTTCATACAAAATCTTCTCCACGGAAGGCATTCTCCTCAATCTCTTCAACCACATCTGGAACAAAGGGAAACTTCCCTCTTCTTCCCAGTTCATAAACCCAAAAAAAACTAAATCAGCCGATTCAAGCTACAGACGCATAGTCCTCACTAGCCACCTTTCCAAAATACTTGAAAGAATTGTCAATAATAAACTTACATGGTTTCTGGAAAAAAGAGGTCTACTTATCAGAGAACAAATGGGTTTTCGACGCAAAAATTGCTATTGAAAATAGCTTCATCAATCGCTTTCATACCACGTCCATTTTCCTAGACCTTTCTTCTGCAAGTCAATAGAACTTGTATTTTAAAATCCCTAAAATCGCTTAGAACATATCTGGAAACTTATTTTATTTTACATCTTTCTCCCTATTCAATAGATTCTTCCGAGTACGGGTAAATAACCATCGATCTCCCTCCCTCGCTCAAATCAACGGAGTCCCACAAGGCTCCCCCATTAGCCCTACCATATTATATAAAGCTCCATTCCTTCACCATTAATTCTTAAACTTTTTGCTGATGATATCCTCATTTATCATATCACTCCTCTAACTACAAACATAGTGGAGAACTCCTACAGATATGTCTCAATAACCTCCCCAAGTGGGCCGAATCTAAAGGCATGAGCTTTTCCCCCTTAAAATCCACCTGCGTGCACTTCTGCAGAATCAAGAATTGCCCGAAAAGTCCAGTCCTGTCCCTTAATCAAATCCAAATCCCTTCCCAACCTAATCACAAATTTCTGGGACTATATTTTGACTCTACCCTAAACTGGAAAACTCATATTGATTACCTTCGTACCAGATGCTTCTCCGACCTTAACATTGTTAGAATGTTGTCAGGCACACATTGGGGTTCCCACAGATTTACTCTACTTAAAATCTATAAATTCATTATCCTTTCCAAAATTGACTATGGCTGCTTTGCTTAGTCTTCTGCTAAACCTTCCCAATTAAAAAGATTATACCCTATCCATAACTCTGGTTTAAGATACGCTTTGGGTGCTTTCCGCACCAGCCCAGCCATCAGTCTCTATTTTAAATGTGAATGTCCCTCCTTGCACCAACGTAGGGAGCTGCTACTAATGAAATACTCTGACACCCTCCGATTCAGAAACTCGATCCCACATCATACCAGCTTTTTCACAACTCCTCCTAACCTTAATCACATACTTTCCCACTTTTCTACTTACTGCGCCAATATAAGATATCAACAACTTCTACGCAGATTTTCTATTCCTAAACTCCCCCCACCCTTTCCTACCAAAAATTTCACTTTTCCTCCCTGGAACTCTCCTCCCATATTTTCCGATTACTTTATGAAAAATTTTTGTAAGAAGTCCATCCTACATAGTGTAATTTTAAAACAATTCCTCATTCACACTTCCACCTCTTATCCTGACTATAACATCATTTATACTGATGGTTCCAAATCTCCAGATAGAGTTGAATCTTCATTTTTCTGCAGCCTCACAGAAAAATCATACTTTCTTCACCATATCTCCAGCGTATTTACATCCGAACTCTTCGCCATCTATATGGCACTTGATTTTGTCCTAACTAGTAATTTTCCAAATTGGCTAATTGCCACCGATTCCCTCAGCTCGATCGAATCCATCAAATCCTTTTCCCCCTCCCACCCTCTTGCCAAAGAGAACCATTATCAACTTGACCGATTATATATAGCTAACAAAAAAACTATCCTTTATCTGGATCCCAGGCCACACCGGTATACCAGGCAACGATAAGGCCGACTTCCTAGCCAAAACTCCTAACCCTTCCACCAGAACCATCAATAATATCTTCTGCATTAATGACTCCAAAAAATCTCTATATCACTCTCCAAATCACTGGTTCGGCTTGACTGGGACCTTACTCTTTACGAAAACAAATTTCATGATATCAAATCTACATTTTTCGAAAACACACCTATAACTAATCTTCCCAGGAAAGAAACTACAATCATGGCTCGCTTACGTATTGGTCATACTCTCCTCACGCATAAATATCTCACTGACCGATCAGACCCCCCATTTGTTCCCATTCCAACACACCTCTTACAATAAAACACATATTCCTATATTGCACTACCTATACTCAATTACTAACCCACCTTCAACTCATTGGTAATCTTAGCCAGATCCTCTCATACTCCAACAAACATAAAATTGTAAAATTTCTTAAAAACACAGATTTATTTAATAAAATATAACTTCAGTTATCTTAATTCATAACCACACCACCATTAGAGACACTAAAAAATCCTTTGGGTTGACGTGTCTCTCTCTCTCTCTCTCTCAAAAATTTAAAAACAGTGTCCAACCACCTAAAATTATTCCGCTACAAAAGCATCCGATAAGAGCCAATATGCATTAAAAATAACCATTAAAAACCTTATGGGAACCAAAAGCAGAGCCTTTGTACTAGTGCGATAAAAATATTAAAAGAATCGTAGGCATAGAATAGAAAGAAACAAACGAGCCGAAATATGTTGTAATACTAGTATTTGTGATTATAGCAATAATGTATCAATTTAGTCTTTCTTTCTCACCCTGTTAGGTACTTAAATAAATTATAAAAATGTCCTGAAAACTTTTTAGTTGACAGACCGAAACATTTAATTGCTTCAATTTTTCGTCCCAATATTCTAAACTTACTCAATACGAAATGCTTAAATTTTGTGAAGAAGTGAAAATGTGTCATCTATTTCCTTAATTATTAAAGTTAGCAAATTTAATAACAATAATATTACAGTCAGTAGTGACTTTGAGGAATGATTGTTTTCTTGTTTGACAATACACACACATGCACAACACATGTCTAAATAATATAACTATTAGTGTAACATGATTTAAAAAAAAATAACCGCATTATTAAACCGATTTTTTTTTTCAAAGAATTAATGCAATTTTTTTGGATAAAAAAAATGGTACCTAGGCTTTTGAGAGCGGTTTTAAGTCACTATAAATTAAGTTTAAACTATTTATGAACATACTGATGCAAGACAGAAGCACTTTTAAGGGGTAAGTAATTTTAAGAACATAGTAATTTAGTATTGCCTGCCCTGTTTCAAAAGGCACTGCACGCCATTGCCTATTACAAATGGCAAAAAATGTTTCTCACTTAAAAATACAAAAGTTCTTTCCAAATGGGTCCACAATTTAGAGTTAATATTATATTTTTTTTTTAGTTTCTACGGAAACATAATTACACTAGGTTGCTTTGCCCAAAAACTTGTATTTAGGCATTTTTATATTATATAAAACTATTTAACTATTAAACCTAAATAATGAACCGAGACAATAATTTAAAATCAAAATGAATTCCTCTTGTCTACATATTTCCATAAATAAAGTTACTCTCTTTTAAATACAATTCCTCCTATCTACATTAATAATAAAACAAAATACCCTGGAAATATACATCACTATTCAATAATGTTCTTGTGAAAAGTATATTTTTTACTCTTATATAGGGAAATAAATAGACAGAAACTTGCTTAAATAATAAAATACAAGTTATTTACTTAAACCTAGCCTAAACCATTCCTTACCAGTTTTTATATGTTATCCACTGAAATACTGACAATTTCGTAAAAAAGCTATACTGCACTAGGTACTAAGTCCATATATAAATAAAGAGTCAATTTTGTTCATATTTTTGGCAAATAACTGTTAAAAATACAGTGATTACACACTATACAACGCAACGGTCTGTTTGCAAACACTGAAGATAGGGGGTATTAGTTATGCTACGTGGACTCAATACCAAATAGAAGGTATTGTTTATCGAACATATTTCAGGTTTTGGGATTTTTGGCAAGTTAGGCGGTATTTGAAAATATGCTTTATGATCATAAGTATTGAGTGAGCATAATAAGTTATTTTCTGAATTTTTGGTAGATAGGAGGTATTGTCACATCACTGACGATATAAAAAAATAATTATTTTACAATTTTATTAAAGATTAAGTTGATCTAGCAATTAGAAGAAAATCGTTTTTGTAAATTTTCGGAACAAAGAAAATATTGGAAAATTTGCTGTTTAACACCGTGTATAAACAACTGTTTAGTATAGGTAAGTTTTACGCTTAAAATCAGTAATATGCAATACAATTTGCTGAAAACCACATTTGAATACATCTTCTTGTTTGTAGAAATATCCGAATAAAGTACCTAAAAGTTCATTTATGCCATTTGCTCTGTCCACCAGTTTAGATCAAAAAATTAAATACCCATGTTAAGTTTTATTATTTTATTAGCCTCGTGACAGAATGACAACTGTTTCGCCAACAAATTTTAAATTATGGCTTTTCGAACCTCGCGATATATCATCGTAATAAAATTTAGTCGATGAGTGTGATTTATGTCTTCGGTTTAAACGCGTTACCAGTACTAGTCATGTTTTCATTCATTCTATATTCAGTAAGAATTCTTTTTATATCACTCGCCGACATTTTTAGATAGGTCATTGTCGCAAATTAACGCCTATGTCACTGTCATGTCCTTGCTGATATATCTTAAGAATTTCGTATCAAATTCGTAACCCTATAAAAGTACTTTTAATTTTTTATAAATAACGTTTGTAGTAAATATTTAATAAATGCATTTTCAGCCATGTATTTTCATTTTTTTTCCGACTATACAGAGTCGTCCCCCTGAAGCTACCTTAAAAAAAAACAAAGTTTTAAAAAACGTTTCAGATACTTTTTTACCATTTTACCAAGGAATAAGTCAAGATAGCAATTAAAAAAGGAAACTGTTTTTTGTGAATTTTCGAAACAAATAAAAAAAAATATTACCTAAAAATTCACTTGTCTCGTTTGCACAGTAGTTTAAATTATTGGAATGGTTATATTTATTTATCGACAATCAATTAAAAAAATTGTATATCCTACAAATTTTTCATTTTTAATTGCGTGTTTTGTTGTATCTGCAATATTTTAAAACAGATATATTATTCTGAAAGTGCGCTGCTGCATTTATTATAGTAAAAAATCATTGCTCCCGGACATTTACGTGATAAAGTATAATTTGTATGCTATATCAAATCGTATTATCAATCATAAAGAAGATTGATTCTTGTCTTATTAATATCCAAAAAAGAAATAGTATACCTGTATACGAAACTTCATAAAATAATATAAGGCATTCATAAAATAATATAAGGTAAAAACCTATACATTGGCTAATTTGGCTCTAAAGAAAGACCTGTATTTTGAAAAATAATAAGGTTAAAGGTAAAATTAAAAACCCGTTAGAGAAAATGTTCAGTACTTCTTAACATTTAAATAAAAATGTTTAAATTTAATCGTGTTTAGGCCACACAGAGTTGGAATATACATACATGATCCTTGGGATCAGTTGGTTTTTAACTATAACTATTCTTAATATATATTTGCAAACCCTGTATAATTTTTGCGCACTGCATACCTTACAGACTATAAAGAAATTAGTATTTAAGGGATCTCTAGCAAGAAAACGAAAATCAAACGGCTAATAGAAAGTTACAGCCTAATATATAGAAAATTACAAAAAAAAATGTATCACAAAAATATTAAAATTTGTATTTTTTTTTAAGTTTTATAAAGGATTAAGCTGATCTAGTAATTAAAATTTAATAATTTTTTTTTGTAAATTTTCTGAACCAAAAAAATATTAGAAATTTTGCAGAGACTTGATTAACATCCTGTATAAATATTTTTTTACCTTAGGTAAGTTTTAGCCTTGAAATCTGTAATATGTAATAAAATTTGTAAGACACCGCTGAAAACCGCATCTGAATATATCTTCTCGTTTTAAAAATATTCCAATTTAAATTTTATCTAAAAATTCGCCTGTTCAGTTTGCTCTATCCAGCAGTTGTGATCAAATAAATATATACCAAAGTATTTAACTTTGGTATATATTTATTTGTCGTAATTTATACCGATACATTTTACTAGTTTGCCAGGATGAGAACTGATTCACCAACAAATGTTAAATGATTGCTTTTCGAACCTTACGGTATATAGTCGTAATAAAATTTAGTTCATGCCTTTGATGCCTTCGATTTAACAAGAAAAACCTTGTTAAAGTTTTATTGTTCAGCCATGTTTACGTAATACTTCTTAACTCAGTAAAACTGAATAGTAAATTAAAAACACTATCAGTTCTATTTTTGTCTTCATTGAGAATTCCTGTTTTATTCCTCCTGTTATTGCTAGATAGACCGTTGACGTGCCCCTGCTGGGATATCTTACTTTTCAACGCCTAATAAATATGTGCATTATATTGACTTGGAAGATGTATTAGCATTTTTAGTAAGCATTCAAACGAATATTAGCCCTAATTATGTAATAGGGTGCGTATATTTTGTTTACTTGATTGTCAATAGCTAAATATAAGAATTCCAATAATCTAATCGAACGGTAAAATAAATGTTAACAATAACACCCTAATACTATTGGAAACGTCTATAAAATTTTCTCCAATTCTAAAATACACCAGTTAATTAAAAAAATACGGATTTATCAATTATAACACATTTTACCTACTCAGTCTGTAATTTAACCGACTCGACTCGCATACAATTATGAGCGTTAACATCTTATTTATCATCCTCCAAATACCGTTTATGATTATATCATTAGAACAACAAATATTCCCCATGGACTTTATGCCCTCTGATGAGTCATCGCCTCCACTCATCCTATTGGAGTTGGAGTTTTGATTTTTACATTTTATAAAGTTTATTGCGTGTTAACGTTTTTAAACAAAGTCTAACTAAGCTCAAAACTTTTTCGATGTAGGGTGCTCTAAACCTAAGAAGACTGCACATTTTTCAATGTAGTAGCAGTAGTAGTAGTAGTTGGAGGAAGGTCTAGAGACCAAACTGGTAGACCTATAAGATCCTTTCAGTCTACCCCAGACCTTCCCTGAACAACCACCTGCCACCAGGTTTCCATCCTTAATCTACATGTCCTTTCTATATTAGCTTGTATATCTTTCCACGCAAAATCCTTAAGTACATCCCGTTGCAAAAATTCCAATATTTTATTAGTTTTGAATCAACTATGGAATAAATGAAATATCCGATCTTAAGAAATGCAAATACCTATTTGGGATGTATATTTTCAAAAATATTATTGTACATACTGTTTTGTGATTTCTTTTAAAAAATTCTTTAAATGCGATAATATATAAATTATACATTAATTAGTTTATAGTAAAGAACCTATATATTGGCAAATTTGGCTTTAAGAAAGACCTGTATTTTAAAAAATAATAAGTTACAGTGAAAATAAAAAAAAATGTTTATGTTCAGTACTCCTTAAATCTTAAATAGAAACTTTTAAACTTAAAATCGTTCTTATGCCTCAGAGAGTTGAAATGTACAAGGTGTCCAAATTTCGATGCTTTTGCCGGGTATCTCGGCTATTTGAAAAGATAGAGATTTGCGGTTTTCGCAACACCGTGCTCGATTTTTGAAACTAAAGATGCCATAAACAAAAATTTTTCACCCTGCTTCGTTTCTGAGATACAGGGTGATTTTGAAAATACTGCATTTTGGGACCCCCCTCGTAGCTCGCTTACCATTTGAGATAACAAAAAGGTAAAAACTGCTTATTACGCAGTTTTTTACGTATAATCCAGTGGCATAGTCAGATTTTTTTATCACCTACCATTTTTGAGTTATTTACCAATATTATGTTTTTTTAAATGGGACACCCTGTATATTGGTTGACAGTTCGATAGAGTTTTTTTAGCTTCTCAAATATATATAATTTGTGGTATTTATCTTAAAAAACAACCCCAATTTTTACATTTTAAAGAAATTTAAACAAAAATCAAAGTAGCCATGGATAAACAAATAAACAAACAATTTTACATGAATTGTTTATTAAAGTATATACGATCTCAATTGAAACCGTTAAAAAAATATTTGGAACAGAAATTTTTTGTATCGGCGATATCGCCAACTTCGCGCAGTGGTGGTGCCAACTTCATTATTTATTACCACTAATATTTCTTTTTGAACAAATAAAAATATATTCTAAAATTATGGTTAGTTGGTTTGCGAAATACAAATGATGATCAATAATATCTCAGAATCTCAGAAAAAAGTAAAAATATGTTTTGAATTTTAATGTAATATTAGGAATATTAAGTAATTCCTAATGAATATATGTAGGTACTTTTATTAATACTTAAATACTGTATGTCCCGCCAAATATACTTATTTAACAAATAATACGTTTTTAGCCAGTAACCGATAACATATTTTTAAAATACCGTGCAGCCATTCATTATTAGTTTTTGAAATTAGTGGGATTTGTATTACTTTCCTCAAAGAAAAGTATGTAATCGTGAAAAATCGCCCCCCGAGATTTTTTCAGATATTCACGTTTCAGGGTTCTTAGATTCCCAAAAAGATATCTTCTCGAATCCGTCGTGTCTGTCTGTCTGCGGCATAGCTAAAGAACTACTTATCTGATTGACTTCAAATTTTGATCCAAAATTAAGAGTCATATAGAGATGATCTGGTAATATTTTGGAAAAAATCCAGTATAGCGGAACAAAACGGCAGCCTAGTTAAATGTTTAAAAAAATATTGCTCAAAAATTACTTATCCAATTTACCTAAAATTTTGCAGAAAAATTAACTGTGACATGGGGATGAACTAGTAACATTTTGGAACCAATCCAAGATAGCATAACAAAACTGCGCCCTCATAAAATATTTGCAACTTATTTTGAAGCTCTTCCCTTTATTGGAAGTGACTGATATTTGGTATACATACATAAACCAGATGACAAGATACAACAATATGTTGTCCAATCATGAATATCTTATACAGGGTGCTTACAAAATATTGCTAATAAGTTCAAAAAAGTTTCCGTTTTAGGAATTTGATATATATACATAAACTTGATGACGATACAATATTATGGTGTTGAATATCTTGTCTTGTATAGTGTACACCTATATAAACAAGTGGCAATGCAATATTATGGTGCCAAGTCTAAATATTGCTGGAAAGTCCAAAATAAAATATATGTGAAAATATTTAAATATTACAAAAACACAGAACTTTTAAAAGTTTTGTGTTTATGTAATTTTATTAACCCGAAAAATACAAATATTAAAATAAATTTAAATTAGCAAATATAAACAATATTCAAAAAATATTATCCTGGATTATCCTAGCCTTGGTTCCATTTAAATAGGGATGGTAAGTAAATTAATGTTTGTATGCATGTATGTATATATGTACGAATATATATATATATATATATATATATATATATATATATATATATATATATATATCGATCTTAGATAGATAAAGTTATATTGAATATATACAGGGTTATTCACGGTGAGTTTCCAATTAGAAGTATCTGGAGAATCAATAGACACAATACTTTCCAACCTTTAAAACATTTTAAATTTTGCAGTGTTGCGGCTTTTTGCCCAAACCGATGGTAATATCTATTTTTAATGAAATGCCCTGTATATTATTGCATTTTTGTAATGTCTTGAAAATTTTAAACACTTTTGAATGGTATTTCCTATACCTAAATTCAACTGACTTGGAGAAAATGACACCTGAAAATTGACATGTTTTACTGTTTAAAGCTCTGTAACTCCAAAATGCCTCAACTTACAGCAAAACGGATTGCACTTTCCTATCTTAGTTTTTAGTTACCTATCATCTGACACAAATTTTAACTTCGACAGGTAATGTCAAATTTTGACAGCTTCTGTCAAATTTAAAATTGGTATCAGGAGAGCCAGCTAAAAAGCAAAATCGGAAATTGAAATCCATTTTGTTGCAAATTAATTCGTTTAGGAGCTATAGAGCTTTAAAGCGGCAAAAATGTCAACCTCCATTTTCTCGAAATTTGAATTTAGGTATAGGAAACATCAAAGAAAATATTTAGAATTTTCAGGCTAATAAAATTGCAATAATATACAGGACCTTCCATTTAGAAAACGGATGTTGATATCGGTTTCAGTTAGAAGCGGCAGTATCGCATAATTTAAAATATTTTAAAAATAGAGTTTATGTTTACTTATGGCCAGAGCCAAATGTTCATGATAGTCTGTTTATTGGTTCTCCAAATACTTCTAATAGGACATTCACCGTGAATAATCCTGTATCAAAAAGTAAATATATGGGTCATATATGAGTAGGTATACATACTTATTTTTATGAAGAAAAGTGACACATATTAAGAATAATATAACGTTTATAAACTTATTACCAATAGGAAGTGTATGTAAGAGGAAAGTTCCGGGTAAAGCCACTTTACCAATTTACCATATCAATACCAAACCACCGAACATTAACTAAAGACTAGAAGATTCACTTGCCGCTAAAAACGGCTCTCGACTCTTCGCATTCCCAGCGTGCTTTCTGGCCCCCCACTATACTGGCTGTCGAGCGGCCGGATATTTGCGATAAGAGCAGAATTCGAGCGTTAGTATACGGGTTGGATTCATTTGAATAGTTTGTTGAATTTGTTCTGACCGCGTTTATAGTGATTTAGTGTTTCAGTATTTATAAAGAATTGTATTTTAGTAAGTAAAGTAATTTTCGATTATTGATTCTAAAAATGTGGGTATCATAATTTAATTGTTTATTTTTAATAGCAGACGTTTTACAAAAAATGCCTAGAATCTATTGCCCTGTTGACGGCTGTAAGAGCGAAATAAAAAAAGGGGCCGGGTTGTCATTTTTTAGGCTCCCTAAAGATCACGAAAGGTAGGTATTATTTATTATTTTTTCCTAATAGTTGCTTTACTATTTATTTTATATGAAATATGTTCTAATGGGAAGTATTTTTTGTTAATCTCTATATTATGCTGACAGGTATACAACAGATAATCCCTCATTTTACCTGTCTCCTATTAACAGTTTGAATTTTCCTGAGTATGTCCAGACTTTACAACCATGCATATTTGTAGTGTAATTATTCTTTTTCTTTAAATAATTTTAGATGTCTACTTTGGAAAACAGCTTTGGGATTTACAGGCAGCCACAAATATGCTAACTTATCGCCAGAAAAATGTTATAACAGCCTAACAATATGCAATTTGCACTTTACTGATGCAAGTTATTCAAGTGAAGCTAAAAATCACCTAAAAAAAATGCAGTTCCGTCATTAATGCTTACAAACAAAAAAGGTAAGTTTAGCAAAAACCTAAAAAAATATTTTAATACAAAAAATTGAATTTTAGACACCCTTCAGTAAGGTTTAGAAATTTAGGCTTTAAAATCGACTCTGGGAACTGTATTTAAAGTAAAATGTCAAATTTTGAAAGCAATGCCAATGCTCTCACCAATGATTCATAGATCTCCAAGAGATGGGGCAGTATAGTATCGGCAAAAAATTTTTAATTTTTTTTTCTCTAAACTTACTAAAGTGTCTCAAAAAGTATAAAAAAACAAATTCGACGAAAATTTTCTGTCTATCGGTCTGTTAGTTTACGCGACGCACAGGGAGTGGTTTATAGGAGAAAGGTTCGGATTGCTTTTGGGCAAAATCGGCTGAGGGAAAGAGACTGAAACGAGATATTAATTGGTGGAAAAAAATTCTTAAAAAATGTTGACTGAAAAGGTATAAAAAACATAATTTCGATGAAAAACTGTGTGTCGGTCTGTTAGTTTACGTGACAATTTTCTAAGGAATTGGGCTATTGAGTTGAAATTTGGTTAACAGGTAGTCGTCTATAAAAGAACGTTTTTTTTTTCAGTATGACATCATGGAAGTAGTGATTCCTTTGGCAGCGGTATTTAAAACTTACTTCAAATTGATTAATCATTTCAATTGTGTTACGGCTTTTAATTGCCTTGATGTAGATTATACCTAAGGAATATCACTTTGTTTTATATGAATAATTTCCAGTGTTGGCTACCCAGTTGGTAACCCAAAAAACCCACCTGTTTTTTTTTTTGGGTAAAACCCACTTTTAAAAATGGGGAAGTATAGTATCGGCAAAAAAATTGTTTCCGCTAAATCGTCCTTCAAAACGTGTAAAAAACATAATTTCGGCGAAAATTTTTTTTCTGTTTGTCGGTCTGTCGATCTGTTAGTTTACGCGATAACTTTCGAAGGAATTGAGCTATCGAGTTGAAATTTGGTACACAGGGAGTAGTCTATAGGAGAACGGTTCGGATTGCTTTTGGGCAAAATCGGCTAAGGAGAGGGGGTTGAAACGAGAGGTTAATTGGTGACAAAAAAAAGTTAAAAACATTTTTTTGCTACATCGTTCTTAAAGCGAGTAAAAACGTAAAAAAAATATAATTTCGACGAAAAAATGTCGGTTTGTCTGTCGGAATGTTAGTTAACGCCACAATATTCGAAGGAATTGAGCTAGGGAGTTGGAATTTGGTTAACATAATTTTTTTTTTTTCAGATTGACATGATATGGAAGTAGTGGTTCCATTGGCAGCGGTTTTTTTAAGTGGGTTTATAATCGAATTAATATTGGGAATTTCAATAACTTACCTACATGTAAAAAACTAAGTTCATAACTTTTCTTCAGAATATTCTCCCGCAATTCATACTGTTTTTCTGGGTAATAGTGATACAGGATTAAACTGCCTTCATGTAATTTAATCTAACAAGAGATAGCATAAATGTTTAGTCACATTATCCAAAGAAATTAGATTAGCTCAGCTTTGTAGTTTTTACTTTTGGCAAAAATAGGTTTCTTTAATAGTAGTTGATAAATAAACATTGGTACAGGGTTACAAGAAAATTTTCTGCTCGAAGTGAGAATTTTATTATGATTGTTTTAAATAATAAATATATAATTTTTATTAATATTTTATTGTATAAAAACTTTATTACTACTAAATTTAAATTAGTGATGCCGCCGAGATAAGAGACACTCGTCTATCGTCTCGACGAGACGAGAGAGAAATTTTCTCTCGCCACTCGAGACAGGTCTTCTCTCGGCAAGAATTTCTCGTTTCTCTCAAGCTCCCTCGAGCATTAAAAATGTGAATTTTTGTCAATTATAAAACGTTAAAAAAAATAATGGTTTAGTCCCTTAGTTAAAACATTTAATTTAATAATTAAAACCACAATTTAATCCAACATGCATAAAATGTTTATTAAATACTGTTTAAAAACATTAAAATTGTGAACAGATCATTAATAGTATATTTATTGCAGTGATAAAGCCCACTGGCTCGGGTTTTTTATATAAAGCCCGAGTTTTTCCAACCCTGATAATTTCTGATTTTATTCTAAAATATTAATTATTGATAATATTGATGGCAGAACCAGAAGGTGACAGTTCATTAGTAATGCAACCAGGAACTAGTCGTGTCACTCAAAATGCTATGGTCCAAACCGAAGATGCCGAAGGGTTGCTAAAGGATAATCAAGTTTTGATTCAAGCTGATGGTGAGTTGAGACTGTAATAACACTTAATATTATTCTTAATCATTTCCCCTTTAATAAGTTCGAGCTAATGCCTATGCTGTCTTTCATTTTGTTTTGGATTTTTTTTATTGCATATAATTGGTATCATTTGTTTTTAGTGTTTGTTAGGAACCCTCTATTCATACATTTATTAGGTGAACCGAAGTTTTCTCCTTTCTACCTTAACTTTAAATTTTTCAGATTGTTTAAACCTAAATAATTAACACGCTACTTATTTTCTAGACAAATGTACTCAAACCTCAGCGGCCCTTTCCTCAAATACCCCAAGAAATAGAGGTTTGAAAAATACGGTGAAGAGGTTGCAAAGATCTGCTCTTTCTCCCAAATGTAAGAAAAATGTCTTGGAAACAGGTGTTACTTTGGAAGACGTATTGGCCTATTTTGATAAAAACTATTCTTCCAAAGCATGCAAGTTTTTAAAGGCACAACTTACTTTATTAAATAAGACACCTAAAGGATCTAGATATAGTGACGACTTAAAACAATTAGCATTAAGTTTATATTTTATGGGTCCCAAGGCTTATAAAAAGTTTTCTGAGTTTCAAAGACTTCCTTCGAAATCTACCCTTCAACGTTATATGAAAAACTGGGCCATTAATCCAGGATTTAATGAATTTATATTTAACATCACGAAGTTAAGGGTAAATCATTTAAATGAGAAAGAAAAAGATTGTATTATATGTGTTGATGAAATGTCTATCAAATCCAATTTATTTTATGACATAGGACGAGATAAAATAATAGGGTTTCAGGAATCCTATTCTCAAAATACATTGGATATAGCTACTAGTGCGTTAGTAGTAATGGCCAGAGGAGTGGCGTGTAGTTGGAAACACCCAGTAGCATATTTTTTTTACAAATCTGCAGTTCCATCACAGGAAATAAAAGAAATAATATTTGAGACTATTAAAAGACTTAATGCTACGGGACTTAACGTGTTAGGAGTGGTATCTGATCAGGGCCCAAACTTTCAAAAACTCGTCAAAGATGAGTTAAAAATTTCACCCGAAAATCCTTATTTTTTTATTAATGGCAATAAAATATTTTATTTTTTTGATGTACCTCATCTTTTAAAATCATTACGAAATAATTTTTATTCTTACTCATTTGTACTGGCAGAGGGACAGACAAATAAAAAATATTTAGAAACTATGTACAACTACGAAAAATCTAAAGAATTTAAAATGGCACCTAAATTAACCGACAGCCACGTATTCCCGAATAATTTTCAGAGAATGAAAGTTAAGCTTGCCTCTCAGGTAAGGAGCCATTCCGTGGCAGTGGCTTTAAGTACATGTATCGATTTAAAAGTTTTACCCGCTGAAGTAATTGTAACAGTTAATTTTATAAAAAAAATTAATGACCTTTTCGACCTTCTAAATGCCTCCAATTTAAATTCTTATAATTGTTTTATGAATACAGAGAAGCAACGAACATTTTTACGTGAAATGGAGGTTTTGTTTAAAAATATAAAAGTAATAAAAAACGATGGAAAAGATGTAACCAAACAAGTTAAGTTCTTAAATGGCTGGAGATTGACCATAAATTCAATTTTTGGTCTATGGGAGTTGTTACAGGCAAAAGGTTGTAAGTTTTTATTGACTAGGAATCTAAACCAGGACTGTTTGGAAAACTTTTTCGGTCAGGTTAGAAATTGTTGCGGCAATGCAAGAAATCCAACGCCCATTCAGTTTAGCAGAGCCTTCAAAAAACTATTTTGCCTCAAATATCTGGATGAAGTAGAAGGTGCCAATTGTATGCAAGATTTGAATGAGGTGTTGGTGAACCTAACTCCAGATTTAATTAATAGTTGTGTTGATATATTACCCATACCGACGAATGTCCCGCTAAAAGTTTTCACAAATGATTATCGGGATATAAAAACAGCAGAAGGGAATGCATTAGTATATGTGGCTGGGTATTTTTTAAAAAAGACTTTGGCAAAACATAACTGCGATATATGTATGGCATTTAATAATTTAAATTTACCAGATGAACAAGCCACTATTTTTTGCCAACTAAAAGCATATGCTACTTCTGATAATGCACCTTGTGGACATTTAACAATACCTTCTACAAATTTTATAGATTTTGTAATCGCTTTAGAAAACACCTTTGTAGAAAATTTTAACGATTTAGCTTGCAAAAATGGGGTAGGGACGGAACTAAAAAACAAATTTCAAAATATAGTTTTTAATCATCCCTGTCCCGATTTTCCTTATGATTACTTCCTTTCTTTGTACACAAGAGTGCGCCTATATTTTACTTTAAAATTTGCCAATCAAAATATTAAAAGCTGTAGGCTACAGAAACAGAATCCTAAGCTAACAATTTTAAAGCACTTGTAGATTAAATTTTAGGAATAATAATTAGAATTAATATTATTTGTAATATACAGGGCGATAATTTCAAAGTTATCAATAGGCATAACTAAATATTCTCGAAAATCGGTTTTTAATGGTAGGGGAATCCAAATCTTTGCACTAAACGAACGACCCCTACGTTCCCTTTTGTTGCAAACAATTTTTTCATAAATCGATGATTATTTTATAAAATAATAGCATTATTTACCAGCAGTGTAGTGCATTTTTCAAGATTTTTTATTAAAATATATCATAAATGGGGGTTTTTATTTAAGATTATTTATTTGGGGACTTTGGGGTGGCTAGGGGTAAAAGGGAAGTTGGGGTAGTTTGTTTGGTGCATGCCTATTGGTCTTTTTTGGAATTTTCACTCTGTATAGTAATTTTAAGGCTATTTCATGAACAGGATGTCTGGTTATATTTTGATACCTACAAACGGTCATATCAAAAACCGCTGCCAATAGAATCACTACTAAAAAAAAACGTTCTTTTATAGACCTGTTAACTAAATTTCAACTCGATAGCCCAACTCCATCGAAAATTGTTGCGTAAACTAACAAGACCAAATTATGTTATTTATAAGTTTTAAGCGTTTTAAGATCATTCAGCCAAAAAGTTATTTTTTTTTCCACCAATTAACATCTCGTTTCAACCTCTTTCCCTCAACCGATTTTGCCCAAAAGCAGTCCGAATCGGTCTTCTATAAATCACTCCCTGTGTGCCAAATTTCAACTCGATAGCCCAATTCCCTCGAAAATTGTCGCGAAACTAACAGACCGGCAGACAGACATTTTTTCGTCGAAATTATGTTTTTATAAGTTTTGAATAGTTCTAAGATGATTTACCAAAAAAAAATGTTTTAATATTTTTTTTCCACCAATTAACCTCTCGTTTCAACCCCTTCCCCTCTGCCGATTTTGCTCAAAAGCAATCCGAACCGTTCTCCAACCACTGCCTGTGTACCAAATTTCAACTCGATAGTTCAATTGCTTCGAAAGTTATCGCATAAACTAACAAACCGACAGACAGCAAAATTTTTTCGCCGGAATTTCGCCGGAGTTTTACTTCGACATCTCCAAAAGAGTCGGCAATCGTCTTAAAATGGGCCAAAACGTGTAAAAACACAATTTCTGCGAAAATTTTTTTTCTGCCTGTTGGTCTGTTAGTTTACGCGATATCTTTCAAAGGAATTGAGCTATCGAGTTGAAATTTGGTACACAGAGAGAGGTCTTTTTTTTCTATATCACGATATTTATTTGTCTAATTTGACAGAGCGTTCTGGTGGTTCAGAAGAAGCTCTATACCTTTACCTTTGTATTTACCAATTTTCGATATGTATAGTAAAGCCCGTATAGGTAGGTAACAAAATATGACACACTACCACTTTAGAGTGTCTTCAGTTTTTTTTAGTGAAATAAATATAAATTTCAATTATTATTTAATGTATTTCATTTAATTAAAGCAATAACCAAACACAATTTTTTATTCAAATAATCCCTACAAATGAAATACTTTATTCTTATGCCTAACCTTTTACTGCGCCCCTCGTACAAAATATATTACTAAGCGAACGCTTGTCGCCGCCACACGCTCCCTCGTAAAATGCAAATTCGATCGTCGGCTCGGCAGCTGTGTTTGGTTTTCTAGGAATTTCGGCATTCGCTTTATAGCCACGAACTTTAAACGTTCCGACAGGGAGTGGGACAACTGATAGTATTAAATAAACTGTGACCAAACCAAGGAAAATAAATAATGTTTAAAAAAACAATTCGTCGTATTAAAATAAATAATATTATGTACATATCTCTAGTTTACTGAAGAACGTTTAACGGACATTGAGGGTACATTGACTATTTTACATATATAACTACTAGCGGGTACCCGCAACTTCGTTCGCGTATGTCGACAATGAAACGGGTAGAAAAAGGTACTTAAATCGTTTTATTTAAGTACCTCTTAAAATCCGTTTTTATGTAATACCCTGTATACATTAAGAAAAATTAAAATATGTAAAAAATAAAATAAAATACACTTGTTAAAGTTTTTTTTTTTGAAAAACTAACCGTTTTGTAAATAATAAGAAGTGTAATATTGCAGGGGCCGGGCAGTTTTACCCCTTGAAATTTGAGGTTTATAAAATCCCCTTTTATTAAATCTTTACTCTTTCAACCTCTGTGCCAAAATTCAGCTTTTTACGTCAAGAGGTTTGAGTGGGATTGTATAATATGTAAAGTATGAAAATAAAAAATACCCGAAATCCTATGCGTTTTTTTTAATAGAAAATAATTCAATACTTAAGGGGCGGTTTCATTCCCTTACAAGTCTTTTAAAAAATCATACCTTATCGAACCTCTACACTCTGTAGTCAACCCGTATACAAAAATACCCTTATTTAAGCTTTTTTTTCAAAAAATAACCGTTTTGTAAATAAAAAAGATTTTAATATTCAAGGGGCGGTTTCACCCCCTTGAAATTTAAGTTTCCAAAAACCCTGTCTTGTCAAACCTTTACACCGTACAATCAACCTCTATATCAAAATTCAGCATTTTTTTGAAATATCTTTAAATGTGTAAAAAATAAAAGTAAATAATTATTCAAGCGTTTTTCCAAAAACTAAGGGGGCTTAAGGGGGCGGTTTCACCCCCTTGGAATTTGAATTCCAAAAAATATCTTCTTATAGAACTTCTACATAGGGAAATCAATCTGTGTGTCAAAATTCAGCTTCTTATGTAAAGCAGTTTGAGCAGGAGGTTTAATCAGTAAGTCAATTAAGGATTTTTTATATTAGTATAGATAGATAATAAAAACAATAACATTAAACCAAAGTTAATTTTTGACAATATTTCAAATCTACGCCCGGAGCCTGCAAATGGCATTTCTTAACCAATACTGAATAAACAACTGGCACCATGAAACGAAATTAATTAACGAGACTTAATCCTGTTTACCCTTTTGCAATTTAAGAATACAAAAATTTACGCGCCTATGAAAATATCGTGTTATATTTTTTGTCAATTATCGCCCATACCGCAGAAAATAAATGCATCCTAAAAATTTGGAACCAATGAAAACCTGTCATTGACCAATTGAATGCGTCGGGTTGAATAATTCGCTGACAGGCACACATCAAGTCCACGTTGACCCGAGGAGGACGAATATGAGGAGCTGTCAATAAAAATAATGCTATTTTCTTTAAATGTGTTTTGTGGTAAATTGATCGTACCCCGATTTTTGAGCAATTTCAATTGACTTCGTATAAACTTTTTTTTTTACCTGTCAAGTTTTGATAAGTAATACCTAATTGTTGAGTTTTTACCTCGCTATCTTACATGTTTTAATATTCATTTACTCATTTATTTATTTCCCATTTATATTTTCTTTATTGCTAAAAATGGCCGAAAGGCGAAGTTATGAAAATTTTGAAAACTATGATATCTTAGTTTGTTACATACAGTCAAGTGAAAATAATGTTGAAGCTGCCGCCCTTTGTTATAACATGTATGTAGGTATCTAGTTAACTAGTATTTAGTAAAATCTATTATAAAGCGTGGTAGGTATATTTATTCGAAGGGGTAGGTGTTTTACCTCTGGGTATTTAAATTAATTTTCCACGGATGCCATTGTCCTAACCATCGTTTTTCTGATAATTATTAAGAGAACAATTAAGATCTAAAAGGTGAAAATAATTTTAGGTATCCTGAGCGGCGACAGCCTTTTGCCACAATATTTTCAAGGCTGAAAAAAAATTTTAATGAATATGGAGCATTTAATCAGCCTCGACCAAAATAATATAATAAAGAAAATTGCAAAAATGATGAAATCAACAATATTAAAGAAATACAATTTTTTTACGTACAAAGTAGACATAGTGCAGCACTTACACCCTGGCGATGCCGAACGTCGATTACATTTTTGGAATTGGTTCCAACTAAAAGTTAGAGAAAATGTAAATTTTGCAAGGATGGTTATATGGTCTGATGAAGCACACTCCTCAAGTGCTGGTATTTTTAATCGACAAAATACCAGATACTGGCATCAGGAAAATAAACATTTAGCATTTGAGCGGGAGCAACAAGGTCGATTTGGCTTTAGTGTTGCATGCTACATTTTGGGCACACAACTCGTTTATCGAATATATGAGGGAGTTCTCTCAGGGGTTCGTTACCTAGAAATATTGCAGGAGGTAATACTAGAGTTGTTGAATAACGTTCCTCTGGCGCATTTAGATAATATCTTCCTTCAGCAAGATGGTGCACCTGCACATAATTTTAATTTAGTACGCCCATTTTTGGATCATTTTTCTCAAAAGTGGATAGCCACTAATGGACGAATAAGGCGCGGTCTTCCGATCTTTCGGTGCTGGACTTTTTCGTATGTGGCTATATACAAGATAAGGTCTATAAAACCCGCCACCGAACAATGGAAGAACTGCGCGAAGCTACCGAAACGGCATTTTGAGATTTACAAGGGCGATCAATCATATTATTGAATGCTCTTAATCGAATTTCAAAACTGACTGAATTATGTGTTAGAGAAAATAGAAATCATTTTCCGCAATTCTTGTAAATAATAAATAAGAAGTAAACTAAACCGTTAAGTAGTGGTTTTGCTAAAGCTATATTTTAAAAAGTTTATGTTAAATTGTTGAGTTGTTATGTTAAAATTGTTCAATTTAAATTGTTAAATTATTGAAATGTTATGTCGAAATTGTTAAATTTAAATGGTTGAAATGTTGATTTGAATTGTTATATTTAAGGTATCTATCTAAGTAGATCTAGGTAGTGAAATAGATACAGCAAATGTTTTTCATTGCTATCTGGGATATTTTAGAAAAAAAAATTAAAAATGTAAATTTTAGGCCAACGGATACAGATAAATACCACAAATTAAGTATTTTAAAAGCTAAAAAAAACCCTATCGAACTGTCAACCAATATAAATTTGTGTTCCATTTAAAAAACATAATATTGGTAAATAACTTAAAAATGGTAGGTGATTAAAAGATCTGCCTATGCCACTGGATTCTACGTAAAAAACTGAGTAATAAGCAGATTTTACCTTTTTGATATCTCAAACGGTAACAGAGCTACGAGGGGTTCCCCAAAATGCAGTATTTTCAAAATCACACTGTATCTCAGAAACGAAGTGGGCTGGGAAATTTTGGTTTACGCATCTTTAGTTTCACAAAAATCGAGCACAGTGTTGTGAAAACCGCAAATCTCTATCGTTTCAAATAGCCGAGATACCCCGTAAAAGCATCGAAATTTGGACACCCTGTACATACATTAATTCAGAATCAGAATATTTTTATGATGCTACAGAGTGCTGTAGTATACATATATGATCCTTAGAATCACTACGGTTTTAACTATTCTTAATATATTTTTGCACAGCCTGTAGATTTTCTGCGCACTGCAGACCCTATGGACTAAAAAAATTTAAATTCTATCTCTACAGTATCCCAAAAAATATGAAACCTTTTTTAAAATTTTGTAACTTTTTTTACAGTTTTATCAAGGATTAAGTCGATCTAGCAAATAGAACTTAAAAATCATTTTTGTACATTTTCGGAACAAACAAAATACTAGAAATTTTGTAGATATTTGTTTAACATCCTTTATAAATAACTTTTTAGATTAGGTATGTTTTGCGCTTGAAATCGGTTTTATGCAATAAAATTTGTAAGACACATCTAAAAACCGCATCCGAATATATCTTCCCGTTTTAAAAATATTCGAATTTAAATTTTATCTAAAAATTCTCCCGTTCCGTTTGCTCTGTCCAGCAGTTTAGATCAAATAAATATATACCAATATTAAATTACCTATGCATTTTATTAGTTTTATGCCAGGATGACAACTGTTTCACTAACAAATTTTAAATTATTGCATTTCAAACCTCGCGATATATGGCCGTAATAAAATTTAGTTCATGTTTGATTTATGCTTTCGGTTTAACACGAAAAAACGTGCTAGGGTTTTATTGTTCAGATCCGTTTACGTAATATTGATTGACTCAGTGAAACTGCTTACTAAATTAAAAACTATTTTTTTATAAATTATTATTGTAGTAAATAATGTAAACAGTGCATTTTGCATTCATGTATCTTCAAGTTTCATAATTACTTCCCTCATAAAAAGAAAGTATTCGAGATTTTTTCAGATTTTCTTTCAAATCTTTACGTTTCAACAAAATGGCGGCCTTAGTGATTTGTTAAAAAAATTATTACTTAGAAAATGCTTATCCAATTTATCTTAAATTTTGTTCAAAAATCAAGTAAGATAATAATAATAACACAGGGTAACAAAATGAAAACAAAAATTTGGTGCCGGAAATCTAACATCTGATTTTTGATGTTTTTAATGTGCTGATTCCAAAAATGCCACCAGATTTTTTCTATCAGCTCTAGTTTTTGAGATACAGGTTACAGGTTAATTGATATTTTTTTCTGATAAAGGACAACAAATAAAAAGATAAATATGTACTTAATCGTCAAAATAGAAATTTCCCAGAATCTAATTAACCAAATGGATACCTGGAATTGTCCCTAACCCAATGTTCCTATACTAGGAACTACTCAATATACTGCTCTTAATTACTTTTATGCCTGTAATTGCCTATGACTCGATCCTTCTATACCTGCTTGGCTGTACTCGATTTAGTATATTACTGAGTAAAGTTGTGCTATCATTTTGTGTAAATTTTTGTCGTTTTGTAGTATCAAGACACTAAACTAAAATAATGGCATCCACAAGCAGACGTAAAAAAAAGTAATTTTCTAATTATTTTCAAGTAAACCACTGACCGTAAACCAAGAAAAATAAAACTAAAATATATATATATATATATATATATATATATATATATATATATATATATATATATATATATCAACACTCATGGTTTAAACTAAAAATGTCAGTTATAAAAGATTTATAAAAACTTAATTGACGTTTGTAGCATAAACCATTATTACAATGATTAGGGTAAACCCAATTTATAATATGTGCAAAGTATAGTATTTAGTATATATATATTACCTGTGTAAATCATCCCGATCTGTTGTTATGTGTGTGGTGAATAAACTTTGAAAGAGAGCAGAAAAACGATTTGTGACTTTGTGAAAAGAACAAACATAGAAAAAGACTCCAAGTCTCGGTCTCATTAAATTATAATTTTATAATTCACAACAAACATGACACGTGTTTCGCCCTTTCGAGCATCATCAGACCTACAAACAACAGAGAGAACCTTAGTAAATAATCACACTCACAAATCCTAAAACAATAACTTACAAATAGAATAAAACACACTAAAGCACAACAAAACAAACAACTACTTATACATATTTGATGGACATTAAAATGAGGTTAAGTCTCACGTGAATAAACAAAATAAAATATTAAAAAAGGTATTAAAAAAAGGTTCATGTCTCTAGACGGGATCGAACCCAGACCACCCGAGTGAGACGCCGAAGCAACCACCCACAGACCACTGGACTAGTCGAAGAAAAGAACCAAAAACTCTCACTCTATGAATTAGTGAATAAAATGAGGGTTGCCTACAATTATTATTGCATTAAATTGTTAAATATTAGGGTTGGTTCAAAATTAAAAACATCGTTGACCAAAGTGAGAATGGGACTTTTTATAGCTTTGGTTATTTCCATTTTTTTTCTAGAAGGTCAAGCTTTTTCCCCTTCGGACATTCATGTAAAACATCAACGTCAGAAATGGAAAATTCATGTTAAATTTAAATGTTCTCTCACCCTTGTGGAAATTTTTCGACCTGTTTGTCCCACATAGGTCGTGGAACATTCGCTACAATTTAGTGCATAAACCCCAGATCTGGACAATTTATCGGTTGTGTCCTTTGTCCTTACTAAATGTCTCTTGAGAGTATTTACTGTTTTGAATGAAATATTGACATTTTTAATATTTTTAAAAAAATTTGCCAATTGGAGAGAAATACTTCCGAAAAAAGTAATGCACTTGAAAAAATTTGTCTCATCGCTAAGTTTTGAATGTATGACAGTATAGGACATTTTGTACTTGTTTATAAATTTGTAATATAATTTGGTGATGGACTCCAAAGGAAAACCGTTATTCATAGCAATCTGCATTATAATATCACGCTCCTTAGTAAACGCTTCCCTTGACAATGGTAAATTACACAACCGATAGAAAAAGGAGTTGAACGCGGCGAATTTATGTGTGTAAGGAGAGTTTGAAGCATACTGAATAACATTATCCGTGGACGATGTTTTCCGGTAAACCTCAAACTCTATCCTACTGTGTTTCCGCGATAGGAAAAGGTCAAGAAACGGTAGTTTTCCTTCATCTTCCATTTCCAATGTAAACTCAATTTTAGGATGCAAGGAGTTAACGAATTGTAAAAACTCTTCCAACTGGTTTCTGTTGCCATTCCACACAATGCAAATATCATCCACGTATCTTTTATATGCTGTTAGAAAGGAGGCAAAATAACTATTCATTATCCTGTTTTCCAAATTGTTCATGAAAACCTCACTCAGAAATGGCGACAAACAAGAACCCATAGCCAGCCCAGACCTTTGCCTATATATATTTCTACATTGAATTTGTAGTTTTAGATCATGACTTTAGAGATGAGGTTGAGTCTTTCGGTGAGAATACGTTTAGGAGATTGGGTAAGAAAATTCATTGTCTTAAATTAGCTCAAAGAAATTATCTTTTATCCAATAATATTGATGAATACAGATTAGGTTTGGGTAGCACAAATTTTGGTTTTCACAAGCGTTTTATTAATTTGTCTGGTGTTACTTTTACTCCTCAAGAGGAACATATACTTAATTCTAACCTTAAGTATAATTTTTCCCACAACATCAATACTGATATTAAAGAAACGCTAGCTATAGAGGCCGAATGTATTATTCAAACGACATTTCTAACAAAAATATATTACGGGCTAAAATAATAAATTTTCTGAACTCTAATTTTACGAGTGACACAGGCTGTAACTACAACAGGGCTCACCTAAAATCTCTGGCACATAAAATCAAATCCAACGATCTGATTTGCACCAAGGCCGATAAAGGCTCTTGTTTAGTAGTTATGGAAAGAACTGATTATGTTGACAAGGTTATTGGTTTCTTGAACTCTGGTGATTTCGAAAGAATAAACAGAGACCCAACAAACTCATTTTTTACGAGGTTAAAAAGTAGTCTGGACACATTTCTAACAACCTTAGAATATTTTAACATGACAAAAGATAAATTATATCCTATGAACCCGAAAACACTCTTACTTTATGGCTTGCCAAAGATTCATAAAGATGGCACGCCCATGAGGCCAGTGGTTTCATTTATTGATTTCCCATGCTATAAACTTTCAGCTTGGCTAAATAGAGTTCTTAGGGACGTAACGGGTTTTCATAGCACGTATTCTACCAGGAATTCCAGCGACTTTGCCAATCACCTGAAAAACGTTGATATTCCGCACAATGCATTATTAGTTTCATTGGATGTTAAGAATTTGTTTCCTAGTGTGCCTCCCGCAGACTGTGTTCAGTTGGTAAGGGATTTATTGGCGAGATCTTCTTTGCCACAGTTACTCGTTGATGGCCTCACTTCTCTTCTTACCTTAGTTTTAGACCAAAATTTTTTCAAATTTAATGGACAGTTATATAGGCAAGGGTCTGGGCTGGCTATGGGCTCTTGTTTGTCGCTATTTCTGAGTGAGGTTTTCATGAACAATTTGGAAAACAGGATAATGAATAGTTATTTTGCCTCCTTTCTAACAGCATATAAAAGATACGTGGATGATATTTGCATTGTGTGTTATGGCAACAGAAACCAGTTGGAAGAGTTTTTACAATTCGTTAACTCCTTGCATCCTAAAATTGAGTTTACATTGGAATGAAGGAAAACTACCGTTTCTTGACCTTTTACTATCGCGGAAACACAGCAGGATAGAGTTTGAGGTTTACCGGAAAACATCGTCCACGGATAATGTTATTCAGTATGCTTCAAACTCTCCTTACACACATAAATTCGCCGCGTTCAACTCCTTTTTCTATCGGTTGTGTAATTTACGATTGTCAAGGGAAGCATTTACTAAGGAGCGTGATATTATAATGCAGATTGCTATGAATAACGGTTTTCCTTTGGAGTCCATCACCAAATTATATTACAAATTTATAAACAAGTACAAAATGTCCTATACTGTCATACATTCAAAACTTAGCGATGAGACAAATTTTTTCAAGTGCATTACTTTTTTCGGAAGTATTTCTCTCCAATTGGCAAAATTTTTTAAAAATATTAAAAATGTCAATATTTCATTCAAAACAGTAAATACTCTCAAGAGACATTTAGTAAGGACAAAGGACACAACCGATAAAATGTCCAGATCTGGGGTTTATGCACTAAATTGTAGCGAATGTTCCACGACCTATGTGGGACAAACAGGTCGAAAAATTTCCACAAGGGTGAGAGAACATTTAAGCCTTGTCAACAAATTCAGAAATACGGATGTAACTGAGACTGTTTCAGCTTTTGCCAATCATTTGTTGGAGTCAGGTCATGAATTTTCCATTTCTGACGTTGATGTTTTACATGAATGTCCGAAGGGGAAAAAGCTTGACCTTCTAGAAAAAATGGAAATAACCAAAGCTATAAAAAGTCCCATTCTCACTTGCGTCATCGATGTTTTTAATTTTGAACCAACCCTAATATTTAACAATTTAATGCAATAATAATTGTAGGCAACCCTCATTTTATTCACTGCAATTCATAGAGTGAGAGTTTTTGGTTCTTTTTTTCGACTAGTCCAGTGGTCTGTGGGTGGTTGCTTCGGCGTCTCACTCGGGTGGTCTGGGTTCGATCCCGTCTAGAGACATGAACCTTTTTTTTTAATACCTTTTTTAATATTTTATTTTGTTTATTCACGTGAGACTTTTTTTAATGTCCATCAAATATGTATAAGTAGTTGTTTGTTTTGTTGTGCTTTAGTGTGTTTTATTCTATTTGTAAGTTATTGTTTTAGGATTTGTGAGTGTGATTATTTACTAAGGTTCTCTCTGTTGTTTGTAGGTCTGATGATGCTCGAAAGGGCGAAACACGTGTCATGTTTGTTGTGAATTGTAAAATTATAATTTAATGAGACCGAGACTTGGAGTCTTTTTCTATGTTTGTTATTAAAACTAGGTCTCTTTGAGCAGTATGGACAATTTCTTCGATTTTTTTTTTGTGAAAAGAGCTTATCTTGCCTAATTTGGCGTTCATTTAGGAGATCAAAATAAATCTTGCGCCCCACATTTCATATGTAAAACATGTGAACATTTGCGACAGTGGACAACTGGAAAGAGGAAGTGCCTAAAGCATAAATAGAAACAATAGACACAAATGGACATATCCTGATCTAGATTCTGCAAAAAGGTCTGTAGCGCATTCGGAAGAAACACCCGTTTCATCATTCAGCAGTCTACCCGAACTCACAAAAGATGATACAGAAACATCAACGTTTGACGAAGTTCAAAGAATTGAATCAGAAAACTACAGCGAATTTGAAGCAGATTTATCAACTCCGCAGTGTTTCAATCAAGAAGAACTAAACGATCTTATAAGAGACCTGAATCTCTCAAAGGAATTCGCTGAATTATTTGCATCCAGATTAAAAGAAAAAAAATCTACTTTGTCCAGGTACTAATATTTTTATAACATTTTATCGTAAAAGAGATAAGGATCTACTGCCTTTTTTCGCTCAGGAAAATGACTTGGTATTCTGTAACAATATAAAAGGGCTGTTAGAAAAAAATGGGTTTGCCTGAATACACCCCAGATGATTGGCGCTTTTTTATTGACAGTTCAAAACGTAGTTTAAAACGTGTTCTTTTACATAACGGTAACAAATATGGCTCAATTCCTATTGGTCATTCTACTACCATGAAGGACAAATATGAAACAATTGCATTGGTTTTGAGAAAAATTAAATACGAAGAACATCAGTGCGCAATTTGTGTTGATTTAAAAATGGTTAACTTCCTCCTTGGATAGCAGAGTGGTTATACAAAATATTCTTGTTTTTTGTGCCTTTGGGACAGCAGAGCTAATGAAGCACTGGGTTAACAAAAATTGGCCTTCAAGAGATGTCATGATTCAAGGAAAACAAAACGTGATCAACGAACCTTTGGTTTCAAGAGAAAAAAAATCTTACTTCCATCCTTGCATATTAAGTTAGGCCTAATGAAGCAATTTGTGAAGGCTTTAAATCGAGACGTAAGTTGTTTTGGGTATTTGTCACGTAAATTTCCTGCCATTAGCACGGAAAAACTAAAAGCTGGTATGGACTTCTGATGGTCCCCAAATAAGGCAACTTGTTAAAGATCCACAATTACCACATCAATGAACGAGACTGAATCTAACGCTTGGTGTTCATTTGTTCAAGTAGTACAAAATTTTCTTGGCAATCATGAAGCAGAGAATTACGTAGAATTGGAATTACGTGGAAACTATGCTTTCAAATTTTAGTATTCTCGGCTGTAACATGAGTATAAAAGTTCACTACCTCCACAGCCATCTAAATCGTTTTCCAGAAAACTTAGGTGATGAAGTGAAGTAGTGAAGAACAGGAGAAAAGATCCCATCAGGATATTAAAACTATGGAAGATCGTTATCAATGATGATGGGATAGCCACATGATGGCGGACTACTGCTGGAGCCTTCAGCGAGACTGCTCTAGTAAACTCCATTCTAGAAAGTCGTATAAAAGAAAATTTTTATGTGATTAGCGACTGGCAATAGTAATATTATATATTATAACAGTTATAACGTAAAATAAATACACATTTTTTTTTTAAACTTGATCTGAAATCTGAGAACTTTTTTACATTCTGCATCCAAAAATTACCCAGGAACAGTTAAAAAATTGCAGGCATCAAAATGTGTGTTGGCCTGTGTAATAAATGCCTTTATATTACGTAAGAAATAATACAATACATGTTTAAAAGTGTGGCGAGATCTAGCCTAGGGCTACTCTATATCTAACCACACAAACCACAGATTGTAGTAAAATTGCTTAAATAAATACAGTTGAACTTAATGTATCAAAATATAAATATTACACATCATAATATATACAATTAGAGAATTTACAAAGAAGATACTGATTCGGATTAAGCAATATTAATGAAAAAATAAATAAATAAGTAAAAATTAATTCAACAAATAAAATGTTTGTATAGCTTGAGGACAGTTTGACAGCTTTCCGAAACGTGACAATTTCTAGTTAAAATTTAAGTTTGGCAGTTTAAGGATATAAGATATAAGGATATTAGGCAAAGTATTGTAAATGGCGCTGTAACTGAACGATGCTTGAAATTTGGTAGTTCTGTGTTTTGGTATCATGACGTTTTGAGAGTGACGCAGTTCACGACCATGAATTTTATTGTTACTAATTAATTTGTCATTCAAGTATTTGGGAAGTTTGCTATGAACACTTTTATATACAAGAGTGGCCATATTTATTCTATATCGATCATCCAACTTCAAGCACTAAGACGCATGAAATAACGGAGTAACATGGTCAAACTTTCTTTTATTATAAGAAAACTTTAGACAGGCATTTTGTAGTTTCTGTAAACTAAACTTTTCTTTTTGAGCAAGGGCTGGCCAAAGGAGAATATTTCCGTAAGATATAAGAGATAGAACTAAAGTATTGTAAAATGCTAGAAATATGATTTTCAAAATTAAGTTGGTTATCCAGAAGAATACCCAAGTTTTTTCTCAAGTGGATGGTTGTAAAATATTTTCATCAATGATTAGGATAATATCAAAATTCTTCAACTTGGGCATTTCAAAAAGTAATAATTTTGATTTAGTTCCATTAAGAACTAGCTTGTGAAGAGGAGACACTTGAACAATCGCATCTAGGTCTGCATTAATATCCCTTAAAGCATTCAATATTTCACTCTGTGAAAACGAGTGGTAAACATCGTCTGCAGACTGATGCGACCTTTGAGTCTTCAAAAAATCCACCAAATCAGAGGTATAAACAGAGAACAAAAGCGGCCCCAATATGCTGCCTTGGGGAACACCTTGGCTTGTATGCATATATTTCGAAAAAGTAGAGTTCAAACGCACTCTCTGCATTCTATCAATTAAATAATCATACAGCAGATTTATAGCTGATTCATTTAAGCCAAAATATTTTAGTTTCATGAGGAGAAAGAAATGGTCAAGAGTATCAAACGCTTTGCTGTAGTCTAGAAGCACTAAAGCAGTAATTTTCCTATTATCCAAAGCTCGAAAAATATCATCACATACATGTAATAATGCTGCCATGGTACCATGCTGCTTTCTAAACCCCGATTGGCTGCTCGGAATTGTGGAATTAAGTATAAAGAAATCATGTAGCTGCTGAAACATGGCTTTTTCCAGTATTTTAGAAAGAGTAGGCAATATAATAATGGGCCGGTAATGAGAAAAGTTGAATGGAGCATTACTTTTTGATATAGGTATTATATCTTTTTCAATTCTAATGGAAATTTAGATAATAATAAAGATTTATTTATGATGAAGGTTATATAGGGTGTAAGGTAGAGAATCAAGTAGGAAATCATTTTCAGTCCAATGCCGTCAGAGCCAGATGAGGACGATTCAATACTATAAAATATTTTCTCGACTTCCTGTTCACTAACTTCTTTAAATTTAAATATTTTTTTTTATATTGGGATGTACCTTGTTATTATATTTATTTTTTAATTCATTATTATTCGGAATTGAATTTACTTTAGGAATGCTATCAATAAAGTAAGAATTAAAATTATCAGCTGCAGGAGAATTACAGATTATTGTAAGTTTAGAATGTTTACGGGTTATGTTAAGACTATTCAAGGTTTTCCAAAATGATTTTGGATCTACTTTAAAGTTGTGACTAAGATAAGCCCTTTTCTCATTTCCCACAGCGTTTGTAACAAAATTTCTAAGTTGTTTATATTCATTAAGTTTTTTTTATTTTAAAAATATCATTAAGAAAGTCTACAAAAACAAAATTAGAATAGTCCCTATATGTATAAAAAGATATAGGTGGGCGTTTTTTTTTCCAACCTTAATTCATAAACAATTAAACAATGATCAGAAACATCATCCATATTGATAACTTGCACACCAGTGGTTTACTCGGTAACCGAAGTGACGAGAACATCAATCAATTTAGCTCCCGGCATGGATATACGAGTAGGACACTGAATTAATTGTGTTAAGTTATATTTACTTAAAAATCTATTAATCGACAAGCACCCCAGACTACCGGTGTCCAACATGTCGGCGTTCAAGTCTCCACCAAACATAATAAAATCAATGGCATTTTCTAAATCGTCTAAACAGGCACTCATATTAACAGATGGAGGTCGGTACAGTGATCCAAAGCAAATAACTTTTCCGTTAATTCTAGTGCACATCCAGAGCTGTTCAAGAGCGCTATTTTGAGGTGGCGTGTCTAAGATTTGAAATTTTAAAGAGTTATTGATATAGAAAGCCACACCACCACCGTATCCGTCCCTATCTTTACGAATAATATAATAGTTAGTAATGTTAATGCCTCTATTATCTATTGACTTGCTTAACCAAGTTTCAGACAGCCCAATTAAATCGTATTTTCAGCTGCCATAAATACCCAAAAGCTGTCAAACTGTGAACAAAGTGAACGTATATTGAAATTTGAAAAATGAAAATTTCTATTACATGCTACAGGCATATGTAAATGTTAGAAACTAAAACACGCTCCACCAATTAGGAAATAAATAAATGAGGAAATCTTTATATGTATCATATGTATACGTATAATACGGAATATTTTTATTTAAGGAGCATTTTACGACGATAAACTATAAATAACTAAATACCATAAATTCCTTACAATATAGAAAAAAACTCCGAGTATAATAACCGAGAAGTGAAGTATATTAGGGATCTATGTAGGAACCAACTGGTAAAATTTTGGTATGAATCGAAGATGGTGAAACCAAATGGCGGTTTAATAAAATATTTAAACGTTCAGCCTGAAAAAGTATTTCATTAACTAATTTCATATTGTGGACCATAACTAATTGTAGTATAGAGATGAACTAGTAAAATTGTGGTATTAATTAAAGTTGGCGGAACAAAATGGCGGCCAAATAAACTTTTTGTAATCTGAAAAAATGACCCTCTCAGGTTTTACATATATTCGCGTTTCGGCGTCCCTAGGTGCCAAAAATATGTTTTATCAAGCCCGTCGGTCCGGCGGTCGGCTTGTCTGTCTGTCGATCAGTCCGCGGCATAGCTTAAACACTACTCATCAGATTGACTTCAAATTTTAGTCACAAATGGCTCATATGGGGATGATCTGGTAATATTTTGGTTTAATTCCAATATGCCGGATCAAGATGGCGGCCTAATGAACCGTTAAAGAAATTATTACTAAAAATAATAATTATCCAAATTGCACAAAAATATTATATAGGAATCAACTGGGAAAATTTTGGTACGAATATAAGATGACGGAAGAAAATGGAGGCTTAATAAAATTTTAGAAATTCAGCCTCAAAAAACTACTTAAGAAACCGATTTCAGATTGTGTGCCATAACTAATTGTAGTATAGAGATAAACCAGTAAAACTGTGGCACTGATTCAAGATGGCGGAACAAAATAGCGGACAAATAAAATTTTTGTAATCTCAAAAAATCACTCTAGCAGGTTTTATATATCTTCGCGTTTTGGCGTCCTTAGATGCCAAAAATATGTTTTATCAATTCCTTCGGTCCACCTGTCGGTTTGTCTATCTGTCTGTTCGCGGCATAGCTTGAAAACTACTCATCCGATTGACTTCAAATTTTGGACAAAAATTAAGGCTGATTTGAGGATGACCTGGTAATATTTTGGTAAAAGCCAGTATGGATGGCGGCCTAGTGAAACGCTAAAAAAATATTACTAAAAAAACTAATTATCAAATTTAACTCAAATTTTGCACAAAAACCAAGTGCTACATAAGAATGAACTGGTTATATTTTGGTATGAATCTTATATTCATAAGCAAAACAAAATGGCGGCCTAATAAAATATTTAAAAAATCAGTCTGAAAGAACTACTTATTAAATTAATTTCAAATTTTGTGCAAGCATTAAGTATGATATAGAGATAAGCTGGTAAAGTTGTGTTACGAATTCAACATAGGGGAACAAAATGGCAGCCAAATAAACTAACGTCAAAAAAATCTTCTTTTCAATTGACTGTACATTTTGGAAAAAAATTAAATATGATATAAAGATACACTGGTGCGAATTCAACAGGACGTAACAAAATCGCTGTGTGCGTTACTACAAAAGCTACTTATTGAATTCATTTTAAATTATGCGTAGGTAGAAACTGGTAAAATATCTGTAGGGTTCCAACATATTGGATGCAAATAATAAATATGTTTAAAAAGACTTTGTGTTCCTAAATAACTATGTCCTGAACTAAAATTGGTTCACACTTCACTATTCCTAATAAAAGGAATACTCATAATGAGGGAAGTTCCAGGTTAAGGATTTTTTTATTTAAAATTATTTTTTGACTACACGGGGCGTAGCTCTAGTGAGACGAAACAACGTCCTGAAGAAAAGAGTTTCTGGGATTGCATTTAAGTTGTACTAAATATTTCGTTACTTCGGCAAATCTACCTTTCTACAAATATTTTTACCGCCTAATAAATATGTGCACCATGTTAACTTGGAACATGCACTACCATTTCCACTAAACATTTTCAGGCATTAGCCCCAATTATAATATTTTATAATAACTGCAAATAAAAACATTAAAGTCATTTCTACCTCTAATATCTATTTTGCACTTAGGACATATTGAATAAAGTAATTCTACAATCATAAACCCAACTCAAATGCTCTACACACGTTGCGATATATTGTACATTTTCGGCACTTTTGCGGGGTATCTCTCTTATTATTTAAGATAGAGGGTTACTGCTTTCGCGACAGGGTTATGTTTTTGTAAAATTAAGAGATTGCATCGTATCCCAGCTTACTTACTTAACTTACCAGAAAGGCTAATAGGCGGTTAGGTTAACATCTTAGCCCTTTTTGTTCATATTACCTATACAGAGAGAAGGCAACCTTTCTGACAGATATTGCGGGTCTTAAACCAAATTTAATAGAGCACGGATCATTTATCCAGCCCCGTCCTAGAGCATACACCAAACAAGATAGAGAAAGAGAAATGAAATAAACGTATTGGGTTATGTAGAAGCGACACATTCATCTTCTGGCCAGCAGAGGAAGCATTGGTGTATCCAAGTTTTATGCTCAAATAATTTTGCAAAAATATAGGTATCATCCATATAAATTTCACATAGTTCAACATTTACACCCCGGCGCACATTAGAACGGCTATATACTAAAACCTGGACATACGAATAAAGTCAAGACACAAAATGTTCTCACCAATCTCAGTTTTTCGTTATGCAGAACATTTAACTAGTCTAATTTATTACATGGTTAATAATAAATTAATTTAAAGTCATTCATTTCTATGTGACGAAATTTTTTAGTAATTTTATATTTTTCACTGCTCAATTTCACACCTGCAACAATGATTTCTAGACACTTAAGGAAAAGTTAAGTTTGTTTCAGTCAGTAGGATGAAAGAGAGACAAGACATGTCAAAAATTGATTTAGTTTTTTTTTTCCCAACTCTACGAAAAAGCTTCCACTGACATCCGCACTTTTTGTATGTCAGTAGTATCTTTATGGTCTAATAAATATTTTAGTTAATAGTTTTCTTGCCCGCATGTGCCACTAACTATACACAATATTTTCAATAGGTATGTTTGGTAAAGTAACTTTAATCAACGGCTTTGCTCAGTTTTGTTAAGCAAGCCATGGAAATAGTATATTGTGCAACAAGTTTAGAAACTGACTCTTTGCACACGAGTGTGAGGTTTGGGCATGAGCCGCAGGCGAGTGCTACAAGTCACACGAGTGTGCAAAGAGTCATTTTCAAACGTATTGCACACGATACTTTTTCTACGACTGCAGAAAATAAAAATAAAAATACAATTTTGATTATTTTTATTCTTTCAACTTTGACAAGACTGTGAGAAATTTTTTCAAACACCGTGTGAAAACTTTTCACCCGCTTATGTCAAAATGAAATGACGAATAATATGAGCAACCTAAGCAAAACTGTGTGCAAAAATTTCACACAGCAGTTTTCACACATCATGTGAAATTAGTAATTTTCAGATCTTGTTTGGCGTGCGTTTTTAGACAGTTTTCATAGCAGTCGTAGAAAAAATTTGTTATATATCAACCAATACATTTCAACCATTGTTCTTTTTTTGACATATTCTATTCGTCTACTCATTTGTTAATATACAAAATTATTTGGTAGTTCTGTATTTTATCTTGTTTATCTGTTCCATACAATATTGTGCACCGATAATTTTTAACAGATATGTGATATAATTTTTCTTTAAAAAGTTTTTTAACAAATAAGAATCCTTTTTACTATGGCATGGCAACCAGAAAAATTCCGGACTTTTTTTTGTGCTAGGGTGTATTTAAGTTGAAATTTTTTGCCGCGTCAGCTGTCGATGTCAACCAATGAAATTAATTTAAAATATCAGGTTTGACTCACAATTTTATTTCAAAAACTTTGGTATAAATTTTCTTACCGAATACCACACGAGCGTAAATTATTCCTAAACATTTCTTTTGGGCCACGAATATTTCTTCAGGAATAATCAAAATATTCCTAGCATCAAAAAAAAGTTCCTGAAATAATTTAAGCCCTTGTGATATAAGTGAAAATTTACTTATTTCTATCATTACGATTTTATCATCCCCATTACAAAATTTAGATTAAATTCTCTCTCTATATTCTCGAGACAAGGATATAGAAACTGAATTTGTGAAGCACTCTGCCTATTTTTTTAAGATGATCCCCAACCTTCCATACATTTTTCCATACAAACATACCAATCCCATACAATTTTTAAACTCTTTTATTAACAAGGATATTGAACTGAATAACAAGGATATTGAATCTAGGACACTCTGTATATTTTTATATTCACATAAGTTTCATAAGGCTCTTAACTTTACTAGATGCTTTAAATTTGAAGGTTCAATATTTTCTAGAAATAATATTATAAGAAATATGACCCCTTTGCACTATTATTTCACCCTATATATATTGTTAAATGATTATATAACATAATTAAACTATTAGCAAATCGGAAAATGCGCTCATCACAAATGATATTATGGCTAAAAACACTCCCAGAAGGGTTTGTTCATTTATTGTTTTTTGGTTGATTCACATTCTAAATTTATTAGCTTTTAACATTTAATTCACCCTATATAATACGCTTTACGTTAGTTATTATATGTAAATCTTATAATATTTAATACATCTTAGTGAACATAATATCACCACTTGTCTTTAATTTGATTTTTAAAGATACATTTGCTGTTAATTGGGATGTTCAACAGATCCCATATAACCGGCGAGTGCCGAATATTGTTTTGCCAATAGTATTTACAACAAATCTATACTGACGAATCGTTATCTGGTCGTATGAATCTTATTTTTCAAGTGCGGCAATTTTCAGTCGCCATATTACAAGAAACTGTTACGCAGAAAATCATCATTTAATTTTTAAAAGGGAACAACAAGGACGCTTTAAAGTTGGGGTCTTGTGTTTGATTTTTAAAAGACGCATATTATATAGAATTTTTGAAGGAGGTCTCACAGCTTGTCGGTCCCTAGAAATCCTTAGGGAAGTTATTGCACAACTGTTGAAAAATTGGCACTTTATAATGCCGTTTATCTTCAACAAGGCGGTGCCCCAAGACACAACTCTTCGCTTTTGAGAGGATTTTTAGACAACAACTTTCCTAAGAGATGAAGTGTTGGACCTGTAAGATGGCACCCTCGATCTCCAGACCTTTCGATTTCAGAATTTTTCTTATGGGGTTTCATAAAAAATCAAATATATGAAACACGAGATATCAGTCTGTAGCGGAGGTTCGTGCAGCAATCGAAATTTGCAAAGAAGTCCTATGATTCTTTTGAACGCTTTTAAAAGAATAACGAAAATGTGCAAATTTTGCATACGGAAAAATCACCATCATTTTGAAAACTCTTTGATTTTTCAAAATTTTGTTTCCCTTTTGTGTTTTCTAACTTAAGTTTTAGGTAAGATAGGTAATTATTGTTTTGTTTTGAGTGAACTTTAATAATCCTATCATAACTAATTAAATTAAAATGCTGTAATACATAATTAGGAGTTGAAAATTAAAAAAAAAGATCTTTTGAATTAAGTTTGAAATTATTACATCTTTAATAAGTATATTACTTACATGAATTTGGTTTTTAATACATTTCAGCCATAGCCTACTATCTACTAATTGGACACAAAAGAAAATTTTTGAACATCTCGAATTTCTAACTTGTTTTTCAATATAATTGCATACATGTATATATTTTTGGAAAACCCACATTAATCGTAATAAATATAAATAATAATATACAGGGTATCCCATTTTAAAAAATACAGAAGGATCCTATAACCTTTTAACCTGACCCCGTATACTTATTCTGAATTCTACGGAAAAAATCATATAAGGTACAGTTCTCGCCTGTTTGATAAGTTATCAGATAGCTGGGATACGAGGGGTGCAAGAAAATACAACCTTTTCAAAAACGCCCTGTATCTCAAAAACCAAAAAAACTATGAAAATTCTGCTGGCACCATCTCTAATTTTCCAAAAAAAATAGCGCGAAAACCACAATTTTCTATCTTTAGAAAAATGGGAAATATATAACAAAAATGGGATACCCGATTCGAGAGATAACTTTTTTTTACTTTTTTAACAAAACTTATAATTTTGTACGTAGTGTATTTTGAAAATCGGATTCCGTTTAGGTTAGCCCTTTTTTTTTTTTAAAGCGGTAGGAGAAACGATTTACCGACTGGTATTTGGACTTCATGTGCCGATCTTGAGTTTGTCCAAAGAGTGCAGGGCTCTCGCCTTGTTCTAAAGGTCGGACTACCTGCCAAACTCCCTTCCCTTTTACTGGCAGCAGCCTTGGAACCATCAGTGACTGATATATCATCAAGGACAGCCACTGATATGAACTATATGTGGTCTACGTATTTTGTATCTGAGAAGCTAATTTCTTCTATCAATTTCTTCCTTGTCTTTCATAATCTTTGTTAAGAAAGTCTCGATGGTCTGCCAGTCTCTTTTCGATGTTGTCATTTTGTCTGTCATGTTCTGTACTGTCAGTTCTTGGTCCAACCGGATGTTTGTCTCCTCTCTAAGTCTCGCATGTCTTGGGCATTCAAAGAGACTATGTTCAGCGGAGTCTTCCGCGTTACAAAAAAGGCAATTGAATTTTCGGATTTACCTATCCTGTGGGTATAACTGCGGAAACAGCCATGCCCTGTGAAGACCTGTGTCGTATAGTAGTTAAGTTTCCTGTGTCTGCATTGTATCCAGGTTTGGATGTTTGGAACCAATTTCTTTGTCCATTGCGCCTTTCCTGTTTCTGCTTCCCACTGTCCTTGCCATTTCGAAAGCAGTGTTTCCCTTGCCGTTTTTCTGGTTGCTTCTTTGTCCCCGTTTTGCGTGTTATGCATTTCACGGCGCTCTTCAATCAGAAGCTCGATGGGAGGTGTTCCGGTTAATACCTGCAGAGCTACCGCAGACACGGTCCTGTAGCTGCGCGGCACTCTAATGAGGGCTTTTCTTTGGGTGCATTCCAGCATCTTCCTGTACTTAGCCATTGCCGTTATGTTGCCCCACACGGGGGCCCCGTATAACAATGTAGATTGGGCGACCCCATACAAAAGTTTCCTTTTTATTGTGTCTGGCCCGTTCATTTTCGGCATCACCCTTCCAAGCAATCCGATCTTTTTGGATGTCTTATTGACAGTCTCTAATATATGTTGGGCAAAGCTCATGTTTTCTCCCACTCTCAGTCCTAAATACCGGATAGATTTCTGTGGACGAGTTTCCTTATCTCCGTGTAAAAACACGACGTTATCCCGTTTTCTTTTCCCTGATAGAACTACAGCCTCGGTTTTATTCGGTTCTGGCTCCAAATGACTCCGGTTCATCCAGTTGTTTACCAGCATGAGTGCCCTATTTCCTTTGTCTAATAGTTCCTCGGAGTTCCTGGCTGTAATTATTAATGCTAGATCGTCCGCGAAAGCGATTTTATATACGCCATCGTCCATGTCTAGTCGCAGTACTGGATCGTACATGATATTCCACAAAAGCGGTCCCAGCACGGAGCCCTGTGGAATGCCCGCCGTCATCTCAATGCTCTCTCGTTTATCTAAAAGAACACGCCTGCGTTTGAAGTACTCGGACAATATGTTTATAAGGTAGCTGGGTATTTCTCTGCGGCATAGTTCTCTTATGATGCACATCCAGTGCGCTGTGTTGAAAGCGTTTTTCACGTCAACGGTTATGAGAACGCTCCATTTTTCTCCGGCACCTTCGAGTTTTGTTTCTCTTCCCGATTTCTAGCATATTCTCTATGGCGTGTATCGTAGATTTTCCTTTTGTGAAGCCCATTTGCATTGGAGACAGTCCCCCTGATCTTTCGATTTCCGCCTCTAGTCTGTTTTTGATCAGGTGCTCGTACAGTTTTGCTAGAGTGTTTAATGTTTAGGTTAGCCCTGGTTAGATCTCTTTTGAGGTGAACTAAGAAAAGTGTTTCTAATAAAAAATCAGGGTTCATGGGATTAGACCATGTCAAGTTGGAATTACTATCCGACGTTTCGGCTTCGAGTGTAAGAGGCATTTTCAGGGATATTTGCTCCACGAGATCTGAACACTGATGAGCTCCATGAACTCATTCCAACTGTGATGTAGACTGTAACCCGTACCTCTATTGAAGTTTTTTTAATTTTTTGTTTATAAAATCCTGGAACCGACGCTAGAACCTTGACTTCTTTTACATTTATAATTTGTCCAGTGGTGTGTTGATGTTCAGCTACAGCAAATTCAACAATTTGTTTCTTTTTAATACATCGTTCATATTTCTTCTTAACTCAAAATGGATATTGAGTTCGGTTTGGCGAGCGGGTATAAAAGCCCTCCTGTATTTCTCTGAGCTCATTCAGGGCTCAGATCTCGTGGAGTAAAAATCTCCTAAGCTACTTCGTGGAATCGAAGGCGAAACGTCACATAGTAACTTCATATATAATGATAATAATTTTATTGTCCCACCGATATCAAGTAAACTTAATTATTTCTGTTATGTTGTAGTTGTACCTAAGCTCATTATTAAGTAGTTACTGTACCGGAAATGGTCAAGAAAAAAGGAGCTGCCTTTCCGCATTGATTTTTACATATAATACAAATAAGTATAGCAGTTTCTTCTGGACATACCCGAACGAAAAAAAAACAATTTATTCGTTTTCAAATTCCCGACACAGCTATGCTAGTTTTACATGTCTAGGTCTAATACATAATAATAATTAAATGTAAATAAAAATGTCGTAGTATTTAAAATTATGGCCAAATAGTCACACAGGCCTATTTTTAAACAAAAAAAGGCACTATAAATACTATATTGTTATTTATAAGTGAAATAAAGTGTATTTCATTCTTAAATATTTTTTTTGCAATTAAAGGGATTATTATTACTAATTTAAAAATAAAATAAAATGTATTTCATTTAAAAAAAGAGTTATAATAATTAAATTTTTTAATTAAGAATTTGTAATTAGGTGGCTTTTCTTTTGAGTATAGTAGCTTTTTTTCATTTGATTATGTCGGTATTAGTACTATTATTATAATTCGATTAAACAAAAAATAATGGACATCAAAGATAGTTTGTAGCTAAAAAACTACGTTATTAAAAGTATTAAATTTTCAGGGTCGAAAAATACATACAAAAGCAAAAACGAATAAAGCGATTGAAAACTTAAAGGACTGTGTATACGTGCAAAAATAATGAAATATAAAAGGACAGTCTGTATTACGCCCATATTATCAAAATTTCAAATTATTGCAGGGCGCTTTCGACTAACTACACATCATTAATGCTACTTACAAATAAGTACATCGAGTAATAAAACTCTTCAGTTATAAAGATGGTGGACAAGGTCAAAAAGCCGAAAAGGGGTTACATCAAACCATACACTTACTCGCCAGTGAACAGGCAGAAAAATAGATGGTTCCAAATCAATGTACTTAAAGTTTTTTACAGGTAACAAAGACAAAACAAAAGTTGGCAAATTACATTAAAAAAATGTTTGATATTTATTGCTTAAAAAGCAGCCATTCTTTATGTAGGCACGATGAAACAGAGAAATAGGAGAATCTCTTTAACAGAAAGCAAAAAGAAAATCGACAGTCGACGGGGTAGACAAATTTATTTGAAATTAAAAAAAATTACAACTGTAAAAAAATATGATAATATTGAAATCCTTATGTATAATAGACGAATTACTGAAATTTGAAAAATTATCTTAATGAGTATAACCAGAATAGAAGTTAAAATTTAGAAAAAATTGTAAACTGGTGAAAATAGGAAAATAACCAATTGGAATTGATTACAAATCTGATTGTAAACCCCGGTGTGACATCATAGTGAGAAAAAGACACTTTTCAAAGACCAGCCGCCGAAGGCTGACTTGGCGACCTTGTTGGAAGAGGCATGTTAAGTAATAATAAGTAAATACAAAGGATATGATAGATTGAAGAAGTGCAAAAACCTGTTGAATACCCGTAAACTTCACTGTGAGAAGCAACATAAATGTTTTCGATGTGATTCGAAATTAAGACTAAACAGTAAAAGGCATCTAGTCTTTCACAGTTTAAGCAAAAAGAGACAATAATAAAGGGTTTGGATCGAAACAAGAAATAAAGACTGTGTGAGCAAATTGAGAAAGCCGAGAAAATTAAACAATAAAACAATAAAAATTCGCTTTCAAACAAATAGCGAGTAATGAGAAAAATACGTTCATTGTTAAAGTGCGGGACACGAAAGAAAACCGGGCTGTCCTTAAAATAAAGGTTCATAGTCTTAAGTAAGCGGAAAAGTAAAATTTGTGTACGCAAATAAATTTTATGTTATTTTTATTTGTTGTAATAGTTTGCCGCTTCACCTATAAAGTGCGCCAGCTAAACGGTACGGAAAAATAATCGAGGATTTAGTAAATTTCGCACTGGTCCACTTGTAATTGGGATGTGCCTAGAGTCTCACTTGTCGCTAGAAGGTTCTAGCTATTTCCAGTGGCGTCTATACATTTCGAACATTTGTTTTCATTTTTATATAAATGCGTTGCGTTGAATATGAATTATTATTTCGAAGTAACGATGGCGAGCAAAAGGGGAAAAACAGTTCGAAGCGGTGCACGTGAAGTTATTGCTAGCGTTATAGAGGCCTACACTAGAGAAGCTGAAAATAATAGTTTGACTATTCCAATTCAAAATCGGAAAGTAGTGTAAGAAAAATTCAAAGAGAACATAATGATCGCTCATGTGCTACTTCACTTTTAAAATCTCCTGGTAAAAAAAGACTCCGATTATCATACAAAGATAAAATTGACGATGGCGATTTTCAAGTAATTCGACGAACAATAGAGGATTTTTGTATAAACTTGAAGAAGAGCTCATGTGCTACTTCACTTTTAAAATCTCCTGGTAAAAAAAGACTCCGATTATCATACAAAGATAAAATTGACGATGGCGATTTTCAAGTAATTCGACGAACAATAGAGGATTTTTGTATAAACTTGAAGAAGATTCCGACCTGCAAACCCCTACTTCGTGCTGTAAAGAAGAAAATAAATTTTCCGTACGGGTATAAAATCTTAAATCGGCTTTTACGATCAAAAGGTTTTGTTTGGCGCAAGTGCCAAAATAAACAAAAATTGCTTTGAGAAACCAAATATTTCAACTTTCAATTAAAGATTTAAATAAAATAACATTAGAAGCGATTGACTTACTATTAGCTGAAGATTGGAAATCGTATGTTAAACATGCTCATTCTATTGTAGATAGAATGGGAAGTAGATGGCAAAATTAAAACGTTTATTGATGAATTAGCTATCACACTGGGATCTTCAACTAGTGACGATGAAACATCATCATTTTCAGAGGAAGACAACGATTTAGAAGTAATCGAACCATTAGAATCACAGCCGTCAACCTCAAAAATGGCTTAGTTTTTTTTATATATTTTGTAAAATTGTGCATAAAGTAGCTGTCAATAAAATGTTTCAAAATAATTAATTTTCTGTTCAATAGCGGGTGTCCAAAAATACCTAATATTGCAATTAATATTTGGAAAACTACAGAACTCATATTTTTTCAAAATTAACACATCAATGTAGTTATAGTAGGGGAGCCAGCACTGATTCCAGTGAACAAAATTTATCAAAATTTTTGTACTTTGGGCTATTCGGGTATGCCAAAAGTGACCGTTTGTCTCCGTCTGTCATATTACTTTGTACAGGGGATGTCATTGTGAAGTACTAAACAGGGCGTTTCAAGTTTAATATGAACCCAAAAGTCTTCATTTTGGAGATACAGGGTTTTTTAAAAAAACGTTTTTTTTAAATCCTTTTTCTGATGCTGTTATAGATAAATAACTGTGTGAAATTTGATACACGTCTTTTATGCATAAAAGGGCATTTTTTATTAACAATCAATTTTTGAAATTTCTACCAGTGGCGTGCATATGTAATTAACCTGGATAAATCCGTATGCCCCTTAATACATAGAAGACGTGTATCAAATTTCATGCAGTTATCTACAATAGCATCAAAATTGGGATAAAAAAAATGTTTTCTTTTTAAACTTTACCATCCTGTATCTCAAAAGTTAAGACTTTTGGGACATAAAAACACCCCCTTTAATATCAGAACGCAATTAGGCAACGCCCTGTATAGTACTTCACAATGACGGCACTAGTATAAAGTAATATGACAAACGGAGACAGACGGCCACTTTTGGCATATCCGAGCAGCCCAAAGTCGAACTGCATAAATTAAAATTTTGAAAAACTCGTTCACAGGATCTGATGTTGGCTGCTCTTGTAAAATCTGGACTTGTAAATCGTGTATCAATATACTGGGTGGTCCAATAATAGTGGACGTAGGCAGTAGCCTGGGAACAGTTAATGACAGAACTCAAGAAAAAATATATGTATAGGTAAATCGATCAAGAAAAATCAAAATTAAATCATTTTAAAATTCGAAAATTCGCCATTTTTGCAGCACAAAAGAGACATAGAAGTGCGGTACATGAAAGAAAACAGACAAATATAGATAAAGGTTCATTAAGCATAGCTACATTTTCTAATTATCTGAAGTGCGTATAATCAAAAAGGAGTGCTATATTATTTAAAGAACGACGAGACACCACTGGTTTAAAGAGATTTCTTGGCCGACCTTCCTAAAGCGATTGACTCCGCCCGGTTTTCTTTCGTGTCCCGCACTTTACTAACCCTAACATAAATTTGTAAAATTTAAACAAAACTAGAACTATAAGAAAACCAAAGTAGGTCCTTGCGGAAAGGTAGACATAGGAACTAGCTGAACAGAAAGGTGTTACAATTTATTTTATGCCTATTTCAATTAATAAAGGCCAATAAAATATTTTAAAAGAATGTTGGCTGGTAAATTGTGATCAAAAGATATATAAAAAAAAATTGTTTTAGTTCTCTGGTAAAATTTGCTTTCCAAATATATGTTACGCTCAATTATCGTGTTTGGCCAATGCCAGGAAAAAATTAGCAAAAGTAGTTTTGAACAACGGATTTTTCCCAAACCCGAAATTTTACTTTTAATCGGCTATTGAACCTTAAAAATTAGAAAAACCATTTTGCGCATTTGAAATCATAAAAAACTAGTTTTGTACATTTCTGAGTGACCAGTACTAATTCTGCTTGTTTTACTAGGCTAAAATATATCAGTCAATTGAAACTCATTTCTACAAAAAAGGTTTTGTAAAACTCCTTCATTAATTGCTAATTTGTAAAATCCGTCATCAACCGATTGAACAACTGACAGCACATTTCGTAGTGCTAATCTTCCACAATCCTTCTCTGGTATTCTTATTAAAACATTGTCGCCCACTAGGGCTGGTTTGAATTTTTTCTTTCATTGTGCTAACATCAAATTGGCTTGTGTTTCCAAAACCTATTTTAACGTTTTCACGATTCGTAGTTACATGGCAGTAAAGTTAGCAAAAAAACATTGCAATTCTTATTCAAATTCGTTATTTATTTTTAAATACCGCAGGCAGCATGCATTTTCCCTTTATACTTTAAGCACGTATTCAAAATGGTGATTTTTTCACACACAATGCATTGGTTTATCATCAAGCTTTCAATGTCTGCATTTACAGTCGATGTTTGTACTTTTTTATTTGCCATATCTTTATAGTCTTTATCTTGAATAAAAGAACTAGGCACATCATTCTTTGCCATATCTTCTATCTCTTTATCTTGAATAAAAGAACGATGCACTTCAATATTTGCCATATTTTCTGTTTCTCTTCTCTTTTTCTAGATTGTCTTATGTTCAGTAAAATTCTGCACTACAATATCCGCCACATTATGTATTTCTTCATTGGCAATAAAAACTTAGGCTTCATCTTCGAGAGTTTCAACAGTACGTTGAAATGCAGTGGTTTCATTAAACAGAGATTCCAACGAATCAATTAGATCTTGAGGTATGTCAGTCCTTTTAACCATTTCTCTGGGCGCACCCAAACATAGCTGACATTTTACTTATCACTTGGTTCTTAAATTCACGGCCATTATCAGAATGAAGAATAGATTCAGAATAAACAGAAAATTTCTTTCAGTTTCCTGAAAGTTTCTACAGCTTGTTTTTCATTGGGCGGAAGACTCAAAATTTCGTCAGATGATTTTGGTAGTTTAGTATGAATTTATTGTTACCGTCAGGTTCAATCTGAATATCAATAAAATCGACTTGACAAAGAGAATTCATAAGTTTGGTTTAAAATAGGCTTAGCAACGATTTCTTTTTTGTGCCGTTTTTCTCTGTTTACATGTTTCACACAGTTTTAAGTATATGTTAATAATTTATTTATATTATTATATTTTTTAGCTCTTCTTACAATTTTGAAATTAAGTGCGCGCATTAAAAAATACGTAATTAATATGTTAAGGCCTATTTACTTTTAAGCTAAAATGTTCGTAAATAAATAATGGGGTATCATTTTAAAAAATGCAAATATTTCAATATCCCAAAAAAATTAACCTGCAGAAAAAATCCAGGTAGCCACTGGATTCTACGTGAAAAAATCTATAAATACTCTAGTAGAACACTAATAAATATAGAAATTCTCATCCACGTGACCCATCCATGGTATACCTATTTTATAAGAGCTGTTTAAAGGTATATGTGGCGAAATTTTCCCTTGTGTTCTGCCCAAAACAAGGCGGATGGTCATGTGAATGCGAATTGTTTAGCCATAGTTACCCCTCCGTTACGATTATAACTTATAGGAAAAGAGGGAAAATGCATATTGTCACATTATTTATTTATTATATTTATTTATTTATTACTATGCTATGTTTTTAAAAAGCTCTCGGTGAGCAGAACAAGATGAAAAAATAATATATAGGGTGTGCCATTAACAATAGGTAAGTTATATCGGAATCTTAAAAACTGTGACTGCCGGAAAAAAAACTGAGGACCCACTAAATTCTACGTAAAAGTCTATAAATATCTGTTTAAACTTTTTTAATATATTTCACAATAGCCGAGTTACAGGGGGTGTTAGAAAATAGTAAATTATCAAAATCACCCTATAGCACAGAAACTGCTAGGTGGCAAATCCGTTTGGTGCATATTTGGTTTTGTCAAAAAGTAGCATGGTGTCGCGAAAACTGCATCTCTCTATCTTTACATATAAGCGATAAACTCAATAAAACCTTCGAAAATGGGAGACCCTGTAAACAGTCACTTCAGCTTAAAAGTATATAGAAAACCTACTCTAGAAAACCTGTATGTCATTTATGGCCTGTACTGAGATAAGAGAGAATATACAACACTGGTTTTATACAATCAAAAATACGTAAAACTAGTTCTGCTTACTTTCTATTCGGACGCGTTTATTATAAAACAAGCAGAACTAGTATTGGTCATTCAGAAATGTACAAAATTATTTTTTTATAATTTCAAATTCATAAAACTAGTTCTGTTTATTTTGCAAGGCTCAATAGCCATTTAAAAGAATAATTGGGGGTTTGGGAAAGATTCATTGTTCAAAACTAGTTTCGCGCTTTTTTTTTTCGGGCATTGACTGAATTCGAACATTGAACATAACATATACACTAGAGTTTTAACATTTGCACAACTAACACTCTATTGGGAAATATGTTCCTATTAGAAGATAGTTATACTCTATACAGTATCAGAAAACATTCAAAATAGTAATAAAATAATTTACTGTCCTTTTTGTTAAAATTCGAGGTCCTTTTTTTAGGTGAAGGCAGCGACTACCTCAATGTGGCAATTAAAGACGGCTGCCTCAGCTTAACGATGGGGTTGGCGAACGGCAAGCAAGAAATGCAGATTAAACCGAACAAAGTTCGCTTCGATGACAATCAATGGCACAAAGTCAGCGTGCACAGGAGGATACAGGAGGTAATTACATTAAGATAATTGTCATGAAATTTATACAAAGCTAAAACTGGTAATGTCCATTTGGTATTAAAAGAGACAGAGTTTTATGTTATTAAAGCATCTGTTTGCTAGTAGATCTAGTGTCTGCAGATTATCATAGTACATAGATAGTATAAAAAACTGTTTTAAGCAGTTTTATATAACAAAACCTCAACATAATTTAAATTTTGTACCTCTAGTAACGTTTTAACCAGTTTTTTAAATATTTGAACTACCGAAATTTAATAAGCACACATATATATATACATAATGTATTATAAATTATGTATAAATATGACATCCGATAATGTAAAGGACCTGGTTATAAAAAGGCATAATATTTATCATTTTATCTGAGAACATTTTTAATATTGAAATGCATTTAAATTTCTTGTAGGAATATTAATTTTGATATTTGAAAAGGACATTATGCAGTCATTATATTTTATAGGTGGTTTGTTTTTCTTTCGGTAATTTCGTTTCGTCAGGGAGTTTCGTTAAAAGTGATTCCGTATCCATATTTGTAGAGACAGACTTTTGTTACATTAACTGTCTCTAAAATTAAACAACGGCATACATAAAACTACATTTATGTTTATTTCTCAGAGGATTTAGTTTTGAATATATGTAATAAAATACTACTTTAAATTAAATGCACTATAAATTTAATTATTAACACATTAATAATCCGCATAGCCCTGGTACAGGAGTTGTAGGTATTATCCAGTCTACTTTAGGCACCGATTTTTTATGCACGTACTTTTGGTTTTCGAAAACTATAGTTCTATTCAGAGAAAAGTGGTACACCTAATTTATGCTTCTGAAAGTAGGATTTTCGCTGCCATATATAACTTAAAATTGAATAAATTATAGTGGAAAATATGTATTTTTATATTTTCTTAAATGCTTTGAACATTTGGCATATTATAACCTCTAGCATGTGACAACGTAAACAAACGCCAGGTGCAAAGGCCGATTGCAAGCAAATGTGATGAAAATAAGTCATAAGACTTGTACGACTTTTCTCCAAACTATACGGCTATCAAAAAAAAAAAAAGTTTCGACTTACTTTAATAAATTTGTCTTTAAGTTTTTACATATTTTTTTGTTTTGCAAATTTCTATTTTTGTATTTGTTTCGTACCTTGTATATAAAATATCATGTTTTTTAAATTTCATTTTAAATTTATAACAGTTTCCAACAAGGCAAAAAATGCCGCACAACTACATTTCATTGATATTACACTAAACAGTCATTTCGATAAATAGTGAAGAGCCAGTGCAGCCGCTGCAGTGGAGAGCAGTGCGTTATATGAGATAGACCGTGTTTTTCACACTGGGGTGTACTAGTAATGAACAAATTTGGTTTACAATATTAGTCATATTCAGGTCTTCAAAAGCATATGACGTGTGTACAGGGTGTCTAAAATAGATGTCCTATCCCCTCATCTGAAGAACCATACGAGATAGAGAAAAAATATATACCCACATATTACTTTGTTGCTTTTGAAGTATAATTTTTTTTTAAATTTTATATGGGACACCCTATATATTCTCATATGTTATAATCGGGCGTTTAAATACGGGTTCAACGATATATATTAGTAGTGAGATGTGATGCAACATTTCGGATTTACCGGCATTTTTCTTCAGTTTTCTACCTGTTTTCAAATGTCAAGAATTAAAGTAGATTAATACTGTTTTAAATTTTCGTAGAGCCTAAAAAAACTAAAATTTTATTCTATACTTAAGTTTTAATTTTATACTTAAGTTTTAAAACTTAGTAGCAAAAGTTACATCGTTGCCATGTTTCGCGTATAGATTTTTTAAACGCACACCCTGTATATTCTATTAAATTTAAATAGAAAACTAGACATCGATTTCAACGATCCCATGTAATAATATACGTATACGACTCACCATTTCAGACTTGTTAATGATCATCTTCATAACAAAACTAAAATTTTATAATTTAAAAAAATTAATATTTACCCACTAATACTTATTACAGGTAATGCTTTATTTACCCTTGACCATTATGTTAAGAAAAGTTTTATTAACTAGAATCAGTATATGATAAAATGTTTCAAATTTTTTATGGTTTGTAATTTAAAGTTGTCTTTTGTGGTCATGTTATAATTCAGATATTTCGGCCTGACAATGATCGCATAGGAAACTATCTTAAAAATATTTTTTGATTACATTTTTAATAAATGTTGCTTAAATTACAGTATAAACAACTGTAAAATATTAAATAAATATAAAACAAATTTTGAAACCCGTTGGGTGCAATTTTCCAAAAGTTTTTTACTGCTTTCGCTATAGAACCAATCTGATTGAGTAATTCAATTCCTTCAGTTATTTTTTAGTTAAAATTTTCAATATCTTGTCTTCTATTTAAAAGAACTTTATCTTTTAAAGTTCTCATAAAAAATAATTCAAATTAACCCGATCAATTCTACAAAATTGTTGTTTATAAATTGACTTACCCCCTCGCCACTGTGGCCTGGACCACCATCCTGTTGAAAAATAGTTATTAATCACTTCTCTGTTAGCAAATTATAAAAAACAATTTTGCAGAAATTACTGGACCCACATCCCACTGAAAATGTTCCCTACCGCCCCAGAAGTTCTGATTTTACCCCTTTGGAATATTTTTATGAGGCAGCTTAAAATATACGCAGTATGAAAATATAATGCCAAGATCTCGAGTAATTAAAGCAAAAAATAAGTGAAAAAATTCAATTACTCATTCAAAGTCGTTCTGCAGCAAAAGCGATAAAAAAAAACTGATGGAAATTTATTCTTCTGTATTGTTCAAAACGGGAAGCAGGTGCAAAATTTGCTTCAGGTTTATTAATTATTTTACAGCTACTAATGCAAAATTTAATCTGGTTTTCTAGAATACCAATGTAAGGCTGAAATATCTGAATTAGAATGAATACAAATAAAGACAAGTTTAAACCTTTTTTTGACATACAGCTAGTGATAAACTTTATAAAAATTCAAAGTTTTTATCAAATATTACTAATTCTTGTTAAAACATTTATTAAGATAATGGTCAAGCAGATCAAAAGGCTAAATAAAGTATAATTTGTAACAACTGTTGGTGCGTTAATATTTGCTTTTTTAAATTAAACAGTTTGAAAGCTTTGTTATGGAAAAATAAGTTACATGCTGAAGATGATCGTCAATAAGTCTGAAACGGTCAGTCGTCGACTCATAGAGTTATATATTGTACAAATCGCTGTCTAATGCATTATTTCCATTTAATATAATATATAGGGGTTAGTATTTAAAAAAATAAAAAAAATCGATATGTGAAAATGGCAATGTGAGTTGAAAAACTTGAGTATTAGACTATAAGTAGAAGACACCTAACTTCTTTTTGTTTTTATTTTTATATATTTAAAAAGTTTAAAACTACTTTAAATTTGGTAATTTGAAAATAGATAAAAATGAAGAGAAAACCAAAATGTTATATACAAAACCATACCTACTAATATATATCGTTGAACTCGACTTTAAACGCACTACGATAGCCTGTAATAATATAAAGGATGTCATATTTAAAATAATAAAGTTCGTTATTAGCCCAAGAAAAATGTAACATCCTTTATAAATAAATTAAATTAAATCGTCAAAAGAAATTAAGAAATGTGTATTTTTAAATGTAAAATAAGAGGATATGGGATCTTATCTCAAGAAACGGGGATAGGGCATCTTATTTAGACACCCTCTACACCAAAATATGAGGAAATCTTAAAACTGAGGGGTTGCAACATTTTCTCCAATCCAATATCTTTGTGCTATAACTGTACTAAATTATTTTTGACGGCATGAAATCAGTTAATTTCAAATATTAACATATCAATAGAACAGAGTTTATTATTCGATCGTTCTTTAAAACTGTCAGTGTTATGTAACTAAATTCGGCAGGAATTTAATCCAAAACAATGGAATGAACAAGCTGACTTAGGCATCGAACATGTTTTTAAAAACCCGACAAATTATTTTCTTAATTTTATAAACGAAATTGTTTATAATATTGTATTAAATTTATTTTTTGTTCGCAGATTTCCGCCATTACCAGCTTCTGCCGGGTAAGTCATTAACATTTTGCAACTGAATTGTATTTATTTTTGCCAAGTGCATTCTTTGAATTTCGAGGTTACAACATTTAACTTGCTTTAAATTTATGATGATATCTTACAAACTGTAAACGACGAGACGTGGGAACACTGAGGCGAAATACCTTTAAATTGTGGTAAATTTAACATTATTTTTGTTAGAGCTGGATTAATGAAAATACATTTTTAAAAGACTTTCTCTGCAATGCAATCCTTCTTTGTATTTGTGGCAAAATAGACCAAAATTATATAACTGAGTATAAAAGTGTTATTACGCTGAAATAGACTTGTTTTTCAGTGAAAAGCGGTAAGCTTTGTGGCACCACAGTAAATAGTTACAACTATTAAAATTTCATGGAAAATATATTGCTAACCGTGCAGCTTGGCTGTAAATGTGTAGTGTTATATAAAAATAAATTTCTTTCGCTACTCATAATTTTTAATACACGCGGTGTATTTCAAAAAACATAAATCATAGCTTAATTGGAGATTCCTTGTCATAAAAATAAGACGAAAATGTTATATATACATAGGTCCACAGCGGCTCTTTTTTAAGATTTAGGGTGTTAAACTTATTTATTTTATTTACTTTTTCCCTGTGTACTCCAACCAATTTACTAGATTGGATTGAAACTAGATGCAATAAGAACATGTATGTGTAGAAGTACCCATTCTTTTTTATGTTATCGACCAGTGGCTTACAAAAAAGGAAGGCTGTACATTTTTTCACAATTATTCAGTTACAATTTTTTTTCCTTTTTATAATTTATGTATGGTCGTATGGTATTTATTCTCGAATAAATTTTACACAAAAAATGTATTTTTAGTTCCAGTCGAAAAATCCAAGCATGTAGCAGATATTTTAATTTTAAACTATTTATTTAGCTTTAAAACAGGAAAAGTTAAGATTAAGGGGATTATTACAAATTTCAAAGAATAAAATATACTGTTTCAATTTTTAATTGATTTTAATTATGTTCAGCTCTATTTAAGGTTTAAATATCTCGAACATTATTGGATTTAGTGTCTTGGACTTAAATTAACTTTTTCATGTAAATTTAGTTAGAAAACAAATTTTATATACAAAATTGTTTAAAATGCCAATACAAAAATTTATGACCCTATAATTACCGCTTTGTGCGCAACTGGTTGGCAATACTGAAATACCTTATTTAGAAACGTTACAGAAGCAAAATTTCTATCACTTTTTCTAGACGGTTTGGCATTATTCTTTCTCTTTCTGCTTTTATATTAGCACTTAATATTATATTTAATTTAATTTATTTTTTGAAAAGCTTCGTTTTATTTTTGTGGAAACATATATTTTAAATTCAATCTTATTTTTTCGCTCCTTCTATTAAAATATTGTTTTTATTTTCAAAATTCTTAGCATATTGAAACGCTTTCTACGCCGGTCCTAATATGCTGTGATCGTCCTTTTAACCTTATTTGCTATTCAACTGTTTCTGTAAAACACTGCGTTTTATTACGTTTGGCCAAATTTATCTATAATAAAAATATATTGAATGCTCACCAATACGTTTTAGGGCCAATCACTCAACCATTACAGCTGTTTACGAATTTACTTTCAATTATTGACTGTGATGAAGGCAGGCGAGTGTCCGGCAGGGACTGTGTCCTTCATGACTGATTCAAGATGACAAATTCCTTTTTTCTGTCCAACAGGTCACAATATGTTGAAGTTGTCCATAATGATGGAATAACTTTAAATAAAAGTATATTTTATTTGTATTAGTGTCAGGTAAGGAGAACTTAAGATAGGAAAGAAAAATTAACAATTTATTAGATGAACTTGCAGATTGGTTTAGTGCAAATTCACTTTATCTAAACATAAGTAAAACTTGTTACTTAAGGTTTCACGCCAGACAAAATAATGCAGATCTTAGTCTGAATGTTTCCCTTGATGGCTCAGATCTGATTCATTGCTGTGAGACAAAGTTCTTGGGTTTTATGATTGACAAAACTTTATCTTGGTACACCCATTGTACAAAGCTACTTTCAAAATTAGGCAGCGCAGCTTATCAGGTAATAAATTTGGGACACATGCTAAAGTTTGCTCATCTGGGGTTATTCTATTTTGCTCAAATAGAATCTCGCTTGTCCTGTGGTATTATATTCTGCGGGTCTAGCTCCCTAGCAAAAAACATCTGTATAGCCCAAAAAAAAGAATTATTCGTTTAATGCTGAATGTGCCTAATGAACACTCCTGTAGAGATCTCTTTCGCAGAAGCGTAATTTGAACAATTCTTGATCTATATATTTTTAAACTGCTTATATATATCTTTGAGAAAACAGAGGATTTGATTTGGAATAACGCAATTCAGAATTATAACACGCGCAATGGTTCGAACTTGGTACTGCCTCTACGGCGTTTGTATGTCTCTAACAAGTCATGCGACAATATAAAATATGCTTTTTTAACAAACTACCTACCTACTAATATAAAAAATATCTCTTCATTATCCAAATATAGAACAAATCTCAAACAATATCTGCTTGATTGATGTATATGTGATTGTAGGGATTTCTGACGCTTCGTGCATTAGAAACTTATCTTTTGTATGTATTTATTAGTTTAATAATCTTTGTAATTTTACTATGTATGTGATTTATCATTGTAATTTGTATGTATTTACATATTATTCTAAATTGTGACTAATCCAATAATACTTATTGTATTCATCTGAATGAAAAAAAAGATGTTATTTATTGGTTGACCTTTTTACCTTTTTAATGCTGTTTGTTGCAATCAAAAAAAGAGTGGGGCTAATAACTGAACCTTGGGGAATGCCGTTTTCGAGAATAAAAACGTTTCACAAAGTATTAGCTATCTTAACCTCGAAAGACCTCTTAGAAAGGAAATTACTTATGAATAGAAGGAGGTGGCCTTTGAAACCCCAATCAAATAATGTTTTTAATATATCATATCTCTATGTAGTATCAAATTTTTTTTAATAAAATTTTCATGGATGTCAATACTGATTCCCATCAAATGATCAGTGGTTGAGAATCCTCGACGAAATCCGAACTGATTTAGATCAATTAGGTAATTTTTTTCCCATAAACCAAAGAAGTCGATAATTTACCATTCTTTCCATAATTTTGCCCAAGTGATTTGTAAGGAATATGGGACGATAATTGCTGATAATGAAGTGTAATTTGCCTGTCTTATGGATGGGGATTAAGGTTGACACTTTCCAAGAAGAGGGGAATAAATGTTTCGTCCAAATGATGTTATAGAGATAAAGAAGATGTAAGATCGCCTGCTTTGGTGAGTGAAGAATCATGGGAATAAGAATACCATCTGGACCTGGTGCGCTATTTCAAAATCGTTGAAGGGAACTTTTTATTTGAAACACAGTAAACGAAAGGTTATAGGCATATTCCGTGGATGATTCAAAATTATATGGTTGTTTCTCGGCGATTTCCTTTGTTTGAATGAAAGCAGAATTAAGGTTATGTGTAGCGGATATATTGTAGCAACGTTCAGCAAAGCGGTTCGGCATTTCTTCTATATCATTGATCCAGATGTTATCAAAGACAGTGCCATTTATAGTGCTTGAGGGTTTGCCTTTTAATCTAGTGATTTTACTCCATAACTCATGGCTGGTAACATGGTGGTTAATTGATGATGTATAATTATTCCAAGATTTTTTCTTGGCTTCCTTTATTCCTTTGAACACAATAACAGGCAGAGTTTGAGAAATCCATTTAAGGGATCTGAGAAAGTATTTCCCATTGATAGTCGGAATATAGGGAAGGGCTAGAGATAGTGAGGTAAATTGGGGAAAATAGCCAAATGCTTTTGTATGATATCCTCTATGACTGATCCCCTGCGATCCGTATGTGAGCAGCCCCATATTGTATTATGACTGTTGTCGCCAGCTAATATAAATGGACTGAGGAGCTGTATAATTAGGTTGTTTATGTCAGTGTAACTAAAGCTTTTTTCGTTTGGAAGGTAGATCGAGGATAGTATGATGTTATGTGGAATAAGTCTTATTGAAACTGTTTCAATATTGGAGTTTAAAGATAAAGTGGAGTATTGAATGTGATCCATGATAACAATAGCAGCACCACCTGAACTTCTAGCAAGGTCAGGGCAATCTTTCCTTATTATATTGAAATGTTTCAATTGAAATTATTGTTAGGTATAAGGTTAGTTTCCTGAATTAAAATAATTGATAGTTTTAGTCTAGAGACAAGGAGTTTTAGGTCTTCTGAATGATTTCGTAAACCAAGCATATTCAGTTAGAATATTGAGAGAGAAAATGTTATTTATGAGATTTTTTATGGTCTTTGGTGCTTGATTTATCTCTAGATAATTCTATGGTACTTAGATGTCGAGCTTGAAGTTACAGATGCGTCAGAGGAAATTTCTTTGGTAACCTTACTGGGAGGAGGTTTTGTAGATTTTGATACCAGAGATTTAGAATTGGAGCAAGAAGAATCCCCGGAGGAATAGTTTAAGGGAAGGTTAGGTACAGGAAGGAAGGGAAAATGAGAATGATGGAATGGAAGATGGCAAGGAGAGGGAGGTGGGAGGTTGGGAATTGAATATATGCGATTGAGTTAGGAAAATATTGTTTTTAAGGGTGTTTGCAAAGGAAGTAGGATTTTGTGGATTTTGTGACCCATAAATTCTTTTCGCAGCACTGTAAAGTATTTTTTCAGTAGTCTTCATTTTCTGAATTTGATGTTCAACCTTATAAATTAGACAACCTTTATATCGACGCGAATAATCACCTCAGAAGTTAGCGCATACTCTCAGAGTGCGTTTGCTTCCGGCAAGAGGGACAAATTTGAATACGAGAGATGTCCAAACTTTTTGCAATTGAAACATATTATAGGGGAAGAAATGTATTGTCTGACTTTGAGTTTTAGTTATCCGGCGTTAACTGTGGTTGGAAGTCGGTGAGTGTTAAAGGTTAGTACAATGGTGGGGAAAAGTAAAATTATTGGAGAAAATTCTCCTGACTTCAACCACTCCTTGGTCTGAGAAACCATCTAAAAGTTCTTGGCCAGAACAGAGAAGTAAGTCTCGGCATGAGATCACTCCTTTCAAATAATTTGGGGATCTACGAGGATTGGAAGAGACTTTAAGACCATGCATTTCTTTAATGTCTTTTAATCCATTGGAAGATTCAAGATTTTTAGCTTTAATTGTGTGTGTACCATCTCTTAATCTTTTAACTTCTATATCTGATGCTAAAGCCGATGTGATTGAGTTAAAGTAGGTAAAGTAAAGTAAAGTGGATTCAAGTCTGTGAAGCTTTCCTGTAGGCGTATATTTTTGATACATTTTTAGGCTGGGTTATTTTTACGGGGGATTAATAACTCTGAGATAATAAGATATTTGATACAACGAAATATAATTTATTCTTTCGAACTCCGTTCAAAATTTAACCATTAAAGACTTATTTTATTAGAATCTGTGTAATAGATGTGTGATGAGCGGTCTCTAGACAAAAGTTCGTATTTAATCCACTATGGCGACGATTTTGCCTATTGGCGCAAGTAATTTATTTAATGTTAATAGTATAGTCTTTGCAGATTAATTACATATCTTTAACTTCGATTATCAGTAGTTTGCGAAAATATGTAATAATTTAAAAACTTAAAAGAAGTTGCTCAAAAAAGAAGATTATTACAGCTTCTAAAAAAGAAAATCCCTTGGCAGAATTGTCAGAATAAGTTTAAAATATACGAAGTTTTATTAATTTAAGCCGAATTAAGTTTCCGGAAAGTTTTTCATTATTAAAAAATTTAGTTTGAAATGGAGACTGAGCTTAAAAGAGTTTTACTCGTTCTTAGTAATAATTAACTAATGGCAGCATGAGCAACTTTAATGGAATAAAATTTGATTATAGAAGCTTGGCGGAGTGTTAAAGTTAATGAGGCTCAATGCGGCCAGAAGGTTTTAAAGCTTATGTAATATTTAGGTTCAACAGGAAATACATTTCAAACAGTTTAGAATATTGGTTTAATACTTTATGTTTAATGTATTTTAAACAGACAGACAATGTGTCTATTTTCTCAAACTATTTAATTTATAGTCATTGCTAAATACCGTACTGTTCTTAGAACATTGCATTCTAGAGTTAATAGAGTTAGAGATGTGCTCGCCCAAACAACGACGCATGCAAAAATAGAACCTGAATTCTAAAACTAAATGGAAACATATTTTAGTAACTAAAGTTTTAGAGAGGAAGTTAAAAATATTTATTATTCATTGTAATTATAAATCTGTCGCTAGTTTGAGCTGAAAATAGAATAACTATTACCTAGGTAATGTTCTAGACAGCAACCGCTATCTAGCAAAGGAATCAAAATAACCTCAAACAAAAAATGTATAATTAATGACTTAGCAGAGAAGTAGTTATTTACCTAACAGTTTACTGATAAGCAGTCGAGTGCGGAAAATTCACTTTCCGCACGAGTTAGGTACATAATTGTTCTTATGAGCGTGAATAAATTACGTACCTATGTATTAGCAAATGCAGTTTAGTGAGGAGGGTAAAATAAAATATGCTGAATTTTTATTTATTAGAATTGATTACTTCAGATCAGGTTTGATTACAAATTAGAAGTTTAAAATAACTCAAATGTGATTTTCAGAATTCCTAAGCTGCATTTACCTTTAGCAACTCAAAAATAGTTACAAAACGCATGTGTTACATCTATTTACAAATAAAAATAACAATATATTTTTAAATTATCATTTTAGTAATCAATTATTTATTTTTGGTTCTAATGTTTATACTGAATGTACAGTTTGTCGGATTGTTAACATTTAAAAGAGATGTCAATTCTTAACACTGTTTTTTATAAGTTGTACTGTAAAATTTTTAGTTGCAATTTCTTTTTTGTTCTCTAGTAATTTAGTCTTTCAAATAACCTTTTGACATGGTAGTGGATTTCCATCCGCAAAGCCTCTTGATATTAGTTATATGTTCTTCTGAATCAGCTAACATTGTTAAAGATTGGCGAAAACTATGACCCATGTAAATTTCTGGATCTGACAATCCCAGGTATTCGGCAATATTGGATAGCATCTTCCCAAATGTGTTAATCCCCATACATAGTATTCTGCATTTTCCCTGTTTGTAGTTTACAAAAAAATGACACTGAGGTGTGTTCGAAGGACATATAGAACTACATATTTCCTATAAAGCTGAAGGTGAACTGCATCTCCATCAATTATAAATGTTCGGGAAATACAAAATTTGTATCAGGAATTTTGATGATTAATTTTGAATCTTTACCTATATCCACATCTTTGTTTGTTTTTATGATCAATTTGAGCATTGAAAAAATTGACCACAGCGTAGAAAATTAGCAGGTTTCAGATTTGTCTCCAAAATAAGCTAGAAATACTTCTTCTTTAAAAGATTTTACCTGTTTCTTCTAGCACAATTGTGTATACTTTTTCATATCTATGGCGGGATTTTTCGGACAGTACCTATAAGCTACAAGCTTTGTCTTGCATGTTGAGTGTCGAAACCGTCTTTTAAAAGTACAAAATTACAAATAACTATGCAAACTAAATCACGCATAAACTATTGGTATTGCTTTTTCGTGTCATCGCAATCGAGACTTGTCTATTAACACTATTGTTGAAACAATTGTAATTGAGGTTACTTAGCATTAAGCTAACTGGAATGATATGAGATTATAATACGATGTAAGTCAAAATTATAATATAAATAATGGGATGAATTTTTGAATTTTTTAAGATATTGAATAATTACCAATATAGATAAGAAATTGCTTCTTTCTGTTATGAGGGTTTTTTTAATAATTAAAAAAAAAATCTAATACTTTTGTTACAGCAAAAAAAAAAAAAAAAAAAAAATTTGGTTTGATCTGCGATTAGTGTCAATCCAATAACCTAACCTAACATAACCTAACCTAACCTAACCTAACCTAACATAACCTAACCTAACCTAATCTAACCTAACCTAACCTAATCTAACCTAACCTAACCTAACCTAACCTAACCTAACCTAACCTAACCTAACCTAACATAACCTAACCTAACCTAACCTAACCTAACCTAACCTAACCTAATCTACACTAAGCCGGACCTGAACGATCGGGCACACCCAAAATTGAAAATTTTCAAGAGACGAAAAAAGTTTCAAATAAAAAAAGTTGACTTTCGAGAAAATCGAAAAAAAAAATCAATATTTAATTTTTTCTTTAAAATACTCTATACTTATATTGATAACTTTAAAAACTAGACAAATAACACAAACACATTAATAAAATCAGTATTTATTTATAATATATATATATATATATATATATATATATATATATATATATATATATACATATATATGGTACAATTAAATGTTGACATTCTATAAATCGCCACCATCCATTTTGCACCATTCCGTAGTAGCATCTTCACGTAGTGGAGTCGGCATTCCCTTCCTGCGTATCTTCTGAAACATCAGGCACTACCCACCAACTACTGTCGGCTGGACCATCAAACTCACCACGTGGTGATGGTGGACTCCACCAACTTGATGAGTCAGGCAGACTGGCTTCAGCCGACTCCTCTTCCTGACCCTCCTCATCAGACGAAGATTCATTTTGCACAACAAATCTCTGACCCATTTCAACTGTTTCGTCGTCGTCGTCGGTTATTTAACCGCACTGTTTCAACATCAAATACCCAAGAGTTAGAAGAGCGGGAAGACATGTTCGTTTTGCAAACTGATTTGGAATATAACAGAAATCTTAAACGTCAACCTTATATATATACTCTTTGTATCTTATTATGTAGTCCATTGCGCACCCAAGGTCCTATGACGTCGCATACCCTCAAGGTCGGGGAATATAGCAACGCCCGCAGGGAGGGTCGAATCTTAATTCAAGGACGAATAGAAAAGTCCTATGACGTCACCCACCATCAAGGTCGGGGAATTAGCAATGCTCTCGGGGTCGGATCTTAATTCAAGGACGAGTGGAAACCAAATTTTTATATTAATTTACCTTTTAGAACTTAGACTAAAATAAAATTCAAAATAACTGGTGCAATATGTTTTATTATTTAATTGTTGACATTAGTTGCTAAACTATCTATTACACATATATTAAGTTTTATATCAAAACACTAAACTATATAACAATATATGGATATACTAAGATATACTTTAACATATATGCCAAATATAAAGTATAATAATTATAAATAACTAAACGACTAAACAAGCTTATTTGATGCAGAACCATTTAACATATTATAACTAAAAATAGAATCGTGAATTATTAATGCGAAAACTTTAGTGTCTTTAGGAAACCGACTGTTACGTGTTTCAAATTCAATCTTGACATCCACAGTTGACGAGTTTACAGCTTCCACCTGATGCGAGCAGTCAATAACAAACAGCGGATTTTTCATGTATTCGCCAAAATCCATCATTGGATCGTTAAATTCTCGACCATAATAACTGCTTTGGAAGTTTTCATAGTTATAATAGGCCGCTGCATACAATTTCTTTGAAAAATCCAAATTCCATCTTTCATAGGGGAATACTGTTGAATTAAGATAAACTCGAATGTCACTTATATTTGCATTTGTAAATTCAGTCGCATCTTCTTTATAGCTATCCGCTTTTCCAATATTCTGAAATCCGATAATTAAATAACGAGGTTTCTCTAGACTTGTACTCGTTCTTATAGCCCAAACATCGGATGAAGTTTGTCGGAGAGCGGGAAGCTCGTAAAGATCCCACATACGGTAAGCCATTCGGATATTTGCATTATTACCACCTTTATTAATACGTGATAATAGTTTTAGCTTTTGTCTATCCTCGGGAACAATGTGACGTATTTTCCACTCCAGTTTGTCAATTTTAATGTCGGCTTCAACTTCTCCAATATAACAGTTGTTAAAAGTGCGGGCAATTATTATAATCAATGTTTAATGTTAAAAATTCCCTTCGTATAATCCTCAGCAAAACCCATCAGATATTTTAGGGGTACTTTGCCAGAAAATACATTACTAGCGGTATCCACAATGTGTTGGTTTTCTTCATTTAGACCCCATCCGCATGTAAGAAGCGGTTTCAGCTGTGTACTACCAATGGAAACCATTGTTTTAGGAGCTGTAGTTACACCTGGTTTTCTGACAACTGCAACTTTCTCACCGCCTATCTCATATCGAATTTCCTCAAATAGAAAAGCTAATGAATTATTAGATAAAAAACACTTTTTTGTAGCGTCTTTTGGTTTAAATGTTCCTTCGACATATATGTAGCTTTCCGATATATCCAAAATTATGTCTTGAAAGTGAACTGGGATACGAATTTCATCGGAATTTTGGAATTTAGGTGATCCGTAGGGTTTATATGTATGTTCTTGCAGGCTTATGATAGAATTATTGAAAATAGGTTCAGTAAAAACCTCAATTTTTTCACTACTTGTCATCATGTTCGTTGGCTTCGTACTTTCAAGCCGATGGATTGAAGAAATCTACGATCTTTGGCAGAGAGACGTTGATATCCTTTTGGTCCGACGTCGTGATCGTGAATGAGCTCTGTTTTAGCGACATGTTTCATTTTATTAGGTTTCGTTATTGTTTGACATATCGGAGAAAACATGTACGGTCGGCGGTTGTAACAAAAACCCATCGTTAGACTAGTTTTTTTAGCTCCAGTTTAATAATAATCTTCTCGTCGTTGAAATCGATAAGATCACCGTTGTCGTCCAAGATGCGTAGAGTAATGTTGTCAATGAACTGACGTCCTTCAGGCTTCAACGGCAAATAAATAAGGTTTGTGGGTTCTTTCGTTATCTTATAACCAGGTTCAACATCAATATCAAATTCAAATAAAATATGACATTCTTGTGAGTTCAGGTATGCTCCAGAGATAATATTACAATCAACACGTATTATGCGTACTTTCATAATGTCTACTTGAGAGGTTGATTCATGTTTTTTGTTGTCCGTTGTTAACAATATACGATCAAATCCCAACATCCGACCAATGCAGTTTTCTCCTGTAAAATCCATAATGTATTTTGTTTTTATTTCACATTTCAATGTGTTATTATTGGGTGTTAATGAAAATATTTTATCATCATTATCTCTCGTGGATAGTTGTAGGGCAGTTTTCATTGCTTTTTCAATCTCGTGCACTTCATATACTCCGGGGGGAATTGTTAACTTTATAGATGGTGAAGTTTTGTCATTTTTTTTCTTATATGCAAATGAATTATTGCTTTCATCAATATTAAAAATAGAATTATATGTGTAAAATTCAACAAGTGCAAGCCCATATTTATTGACTGTACTGAGTTCTAATGGTGGGTAAAAATCTGTACTTAACACGCTCGAGCGTCCTGTTAATGTGAATGTGTACGACATGACTGATAAAAAATCTACTGTTTTTAGCTTTTATTGTTGTCGACAGCAGTTTATATTGCTATAGGTTGTACACCGTTTACTTGGTTCTGAAATTTTAAACCAATTTTTTTCTGTTATTTTTACATCACTTATTTTACAGGAACAGCAAAACAATCTCCTAGGCGCTGGTCCATCACATTCATCTCCGTTCAGATTCTGGTAATTATGATGGTCCGTACAATACTGATACTTTAACATGTCTATGTCACATTTCATGTGGTCTGGTAATTTATCCCAAACAAGTGCGATTTCATTTGGGGAACAAGCAATCATTACCTCCTTGGGTATGTTTTCTAACTCTTTAGAAGTCATTTTTAATAAACTACCGGAACGATAATAGGCTTTTAACGAAGACGCCATCTTTTTATAACTATCCCGATCCATTTGGGGGGTATAAGACATATTGACTTTTACGATTGAGTGAGAAACTTTAAGCATAAATGACCGCACCAGACTGTCCCAAATTTTTGTTGTCGATCGTATGTATAGTAAATTTCCTTTGCTGCTTCCCCACCCATTCGCAGATATCGAACCAGTTCAGTTGGTGGTGGTAAATCACCAAAGCTGTCGTAATATGTAACTTCTGAATCATTCTTTCGATACGCCACCCAATGTGTTCCAAATCCCATTATACTGTCCAAATTAAGAATACCAGATTCATAACGTCGAGGACCTCGTCGAGGAAGTGAATCTCGCATAAATACACCTCTAAAGTATGGTACTTGTAGCTGTAATGCATACCTTTCTAGATCAATATTCGATAATGGCCTTCGAGGAAGGCATTTTACTAGTTTTTTGAATAGTTCATAAAAAGCCCTAAACCTGTCCTATATGGTTTCAAATACATTCCACCTCCATTCGATTTTAGCTGTAACTCACCACCAGTTTTTTGGGTAGTGGCATTTTTTGCTGTTTTTACTGCACGCACTACCCCTGCAACACCACCTGCTAAGGATCCTAATGCTGAGAGCCCAGCAAATATTGGTATCAAAGGTAATAAGCCACCAACCTTTGGAACAGGTATAATTCTAGGTATGCGTATCTTCCGCTTACCACCACGGGCTTTTAATAATTTCCTTGCCGCAGCCACTGCTATTCTAGATGCGTTAAATATGTCTTTTTCAGCAAATTTCTTACCACCAGCCTTAGCTAATTCAGCTCGAATGGGTTGTCGCAATGTCGATCCAAAAGTAAACTTGGACACTCTTTTGTTTTTACATGTACATTTCCCTTTCACAAATCGTCGTCGCTTTCCTTTGGAGCTCTTTATTTTAGCTGAATGCGTTGAAACACCCATACCGAAACGTTGTTTCGCCTTCATAATATTTGTTACCAACCAAGCAGATATTTTTTCACCTGCACTAGCGTCTTTTGATTTTACTCTCTCCCAAGCACGTTGTTCAAGATCGTAATCAGCTTGATGGCGTGAACTTAGGTTATTTTCGGTTTTTGAATATGCTATATCGTGTTTCTTACACGCTGCATCTAATGGGTTAATTCCCAAATCACCTCTCGCTAATCGCTTTGTAAGTTTGGTGCCTGGCCCACAATATTGATAACCGGGAAGGTGTAACTCAAACGGTAGTTTATTAATTATAGAATTCACTATACCACACCCAGTCTTACTCGAATATCGAGAGCGTCCACTTCGTTTGATGGTCTGCATCTGAATGAGTAGTTAAAGCCGTGTGTACGATATAAAATATTTTTTTTTCACTATAATGCGTATTGTTAAGCTGAAACAGAAGCTAGAAATAGATAATCTCGATGAGAAGGTTGGATCTGGACATGTAGGGAAAAATGTGAGACGTCGGCATGGTCCTTTGTTGCCATTATCAATTCGTGGATTGCTAATAGGACCTTCTAATTGTGGAAAAACCAATGTTATGATTACCTTGCTTACACACCCTTTAGGATTGCGCTTTGAAAATGTCTACGTATATTCAAAGTCGCTGTATCAACCCAATACGAAAATTTTCACGCCGATTAAGGGTCTTGGTTATTATACTTTTAGCGATACAACAAATATCGTGGAGCCATCCGATGCCAAACCAAATTCAATTTTCATATTTGACGACGTAATGTGTGAAAGACAGGATGTTATACGATCATATTTTAGTATGGGACGACATAAAAATGTAGATAGTTTCTACCTAGCACAAACCTATTCCCGAGTTCCCAAGCAATTAGTACGTGACAACGCCAATTTAATTATAATGTTTAAACAAGACGAAATGAATTTACGACATATTTTTTCGGATCATGTATCGCCAGATCTGACTTTTACACAATTTCAAGAGATGTGTGCTAAATGTTGGAATGACAAGTATGGGTTCCTCGTTATTGATAAGGATAGCGATTTAAATTCGGGAAGATATCGCAAGGGGTTCGATAACTATATATACACAGAGTAAGATCAGTGAATTCGCATTACATAGTTGTGTGATACTCTGGCAACATCACCTTCATGATGAATAATGATATAGATCTGAAACGTCAATTGATTGGGGTTACAGATGCCGTTCGAAAAAAGTTTAAACAAATTAGAGCTGCTAATGTACAAGATAAATTTGAATTGGACAAATTTTATGAGCCGATTGCTAAGCCTTTGACTTCTATATCCGATGCAGTAACACAAAAGTCTCGTAAACATATACAATCACAACCGAAAAGTTTAAGCACATACATAGAGGAGCCACTAAATAAAACAAAGATGTTCATGTCAGAGGAGTTTCCCGTAGAAACATCAACACCGATCACAGAAAGGTCCAAGTACACTGCTGAAACATCGATAGATACCCCAAAAAACGAGACGTTAGATGGAATTTATGCAACACCTTCTCCATCAAACAAATCTACAATGTCAGCTGTCACATTAAAAGATCGCTCATCTCCGGATATTATCATTAATACATATATGAACGGTTTAAAGACAAAACCATCACAATTCGATACAGTTTATGGAGTACATCATAAATCAAAAGTAAAAAACAAAAAGTTTATGGGTAATTTGGAAATACGTTTTCCTCCTGGTAAAGTGACACTATGGCACAACTCTAAGAATATTGCAACCTTTGAAGGGAATGCGGAACTTTACGATTTGATATTCTTAAAAAATCCGCGGGTATTAGAGCATATCGAAAAGATGACTCCCGAAGTGGCAGAAGACTATAAAAAGATGTTGCGATTGACAAATGCAGCATACAAGGGCTATGACGAGAAGCGGGGACTACAGGAAACCAGGCGGAAAAAATATTTAGAGATTATAAAACCATTAATGACAGGGAATCGAATGGGGAGTGGGATCGCAGGTAAAAAAACATATGCTCAAGTAGTGTTACCATTAAAAAAACGTGTTTATCGGAAACTCCTAGCTACGTATATTGGAATAACCCGAAGGAGTTGGTAGAACGATTACGATTGCTATGGAGTTCAAAGATGGCTGGTCATACCGGACACGATAATGAAATAATGTCAATTATAGAAGAACTTCGTGAGGAAGGTATAATTTATTGAGTAATCACATAATTTGATCAGTATCTCAAGAGACGTGAGTTGGAACTATGACTACTAGCACAGAAAAAATAAAAATTGTCAATGAACTTCATAGGTCAGCAAGAAAAAATTTTCCCAGAAGACACACCATCATTAAAGGATATGAAGACTTGTGGCAAACAGATTTGGCGGAAATGCAACAGTATGCAAATGAAAACGATGGATACCGCTATATCTTGGTGTGCATAAATTGCTACTCCAAATTTGTCTATACTAGGGCGATTAGAAACAAGACAGGGGCTGAAGTCACTAAAGCAATGAAAGACATTTTTAGAGAAGCAAGATATACACCAATAAATCTACAAACCGATCAGGGAAAAGAATTTTTTAATAACATATTCCAAAATCTTGTTAAGGAATATAACATTAATCATTATTCGACGTACAGCACCAAAAAAGCTGCGATAGTTGAACGAGTCATACGTACACTCAAAAATTATCTCTATAAGGAGTTTTCAGCTAGAGGTTCCTACAAATGGATACAACTTTTACCAGTCATAACGAAAACCTATAATAACACAGAGCATCGTACTATTGGTATGAAACCTATAAACGTTAAATCAACCACACGCATTAACGCATACAATTGGATAAAAATAGTACCCAAAAAGTTTAAATTTCGTTTGGGCGATATAGTTCGTATAAGCAAACACAAAAGTGTCTTTGATAAAGGATATACGCCCTCATGGTCCACGGAACAGTTTAAAATCGCAAAAGTTAACATTACCAATCCACCAACATACCTATTGGAATCAATAGAAGGTCAACCTATAAAAGGATGTTTTTATGAAGCTGAGCTGCAAAAAACAAGTAGTCCGAATGTATATTTAGTGGAAAAAGTACTTCGTCGCCGCAAGAAAAATAATATTAATCAATTATTTGTAAAATGGTTAGGATTTTCAGATCAATTTAATTCTTGGATTGATGAGACAGATATTGTTTAAAATATTATATGTTGTAATACATTCAAACCTATCTAAATATGTATATTGGTTAAGGTTACTATTAAAATAAATACCCAATGAACTTCAACTTTGTTTTATTTAAATATGTGTTTATTACAATTATAAACTAGGTTTATTCACAACAATCATCATTCTTGATTTTATTTATACCAATCAGCAATCTTGATATTATCTTCATATATGAGTAATCCTCATCAAGCTGGGGCTATATTAATTATTTCTCATACATTATTCCATTATATGCTTTGACCACTTTTTTCTCCAAATCGCTCATTCTGATTTCATGTTTTTCAATTCTCCCGAGTACATCCATTTTTATTGTTTCAATATTAACAATTTTCGCTTCAAGCTGCTTTATATCGACACGAACCTTATTAAGTAGATCTGTATTCAGTATATCTGCTATTTGTACGCGTAATCGATGAATTTCTTTAAGCGCATAATCCTGGGTAACAGCATCACTACCCTTAGTCGGTGGGGCGACATTGGTTAAAGATTTTCCCCGCATGTCATATTGACCGTCCGGCGTAAGCTTAAATCCAATTCCTGGTGATCCCCTCAATAAATGCACTTTTTCACCAGGCTTTTGACGTCCAAATTTATCAATTGTGTTGTTACCACGACCCATGTCTATCTAAAACTATTTTTTTTCACCAAAGTGCAGCATTATAAGGTATAAAATAAAACTTGTAGTCTCTGCGACGTTGCTTACATATTTTCATTAAGGTTCGATAATATGACATCACTTGTTTCTAGTATCATGTTAAATAGTTTTCTATTATCATAGTTAGATATTTTCCTTGAATGTATCCCAGATCTATGAGTTTCTCTAATTAAACGATCAACATTTTGCTCAAGGTTGGATAATATTACTTCTCTTTTTTCTATTATCGAGTACACATATGCAAATTCTATTTCCGATTTAATAACACTAAGTATTTCACTAATTTTAAAATAAGTTTGATTTAATAATTCAACCAGTAATATCCGAAGTTTTTGAATTTCTTTAAGGAAATATTCTCGGGTTACAGTATCACTACCTTGTGAAGGATCTGCTATGTTAGTTAAAGATTTTCCTTGAATGTCGTATTGATGATCAACATTCAACTTAAAACCTATTCCTGGAGGATTGTATACTACTATTTTTTTATTAGCTTTTTGACGACCAAATTTATCAATTGTAATGTTAATTCTACCCATGCTTACATAGAACTGATGTAAAATTTAAAAATGTTTGAATTTATATCTGAAAACTGTTAAAAATAATAGAAATAAAAGAAAGGTAATAATAATAATAATAATTTATTTTTTACCTAATACTAAATATTTACAAATTCCTAAAACTATTTATTTACAAATTCCTAAAACTATTTATTTACAAATTCCTAAAACTATTTATTTAAAAAAACTTATGGTTCAAACCCAAACACCCTCATTTCCTCTTTTGTTAGACATATATGTCTAACAATGTCTTCCAAATCTTCATCTTCTTCCCCAAAGTCCCCAAAAAAGTCCTCTTCGTCAGACGTGTCTAGGGGGGCCTCTAGGTTGGATGCTGGAGAAGCCGCAACCGCCCATTGCTGCCCTTCTTGACTAAACTGCGGCGATGGAGACCGCAAAATATCAGAAGGGCCAGCTTGATCGGGGACCTGCAAAATCCCCGATGGTCCTGCTGTCTGCGAAATGTGTGGAGATGGATCAGCTGGGGTGGTTGCTGTTGTATCCTCTTGCGGTGGCGTATTAAGCCTTCTCCTAGCACTGGGTGGTGACGAAGTTGGCGATGTTATTTGCTCATACATCACAAAATTATTGCACAAATTACAAAGACCCCTCGTTCCAACTAGCACATCATAGTGCTCACACATAGCACACCTCTGCATCCCATTTATCGAAAATGGCCGGACAATCGCTATCGGCTTTTCTGGTACTGCATTCTTTGTGGAACTAGATTGAGATTGACACTGAGACATTTTAAACTTCATTTTTATTACACGTAGCTAAATAACGATGAAGACGAACTAATAATTTGCTTGTTTAAGTGCGTGTATATATACAGATTGTTCAAGGTTGTGTTTGCAACGTCACACAGTTATGAGGCGTGTACATTCGTTTGGGGGCGTGTACATATAGATATTTCAAGGTTGCGTTTGTGGGCGTGTACATATAGATTTTTCAAGGTCGCGTTTACAAGGACACACAGAATGCATGTGAATAGGATTTGGGTGTTATTTTCTCGGAGAATTTAAGAATAAACAAATAACACAAATACATTAATAAAATGATTATTTATTTACAACATTATTTTTGCATGATACATATAATTGTTTACATTCCCATTTGTTTTTCACAGTTTTCATTCTCTATATCGTCAACATTTTTCACGACTTCATTGATGTTTTCCGCTGAGACCAAACCATACTTTGATAACAATTCCTTGGGTAAATTTGGTATTTCGACAACATAGCTTTGGAGACCTTCGTCGATCATTTCCACGCAAAACTCGTCTAAGTTGATGGAACCATACAGGTATCTTTCACACAAATGAGCGCCTGACATGAAATTAATTACATCTTTCATGTACTTTCTATATTGACTGACTGTTGATTCAACCGCCGACCCACCATAGGTTGCGAAATGTAATATCTCTTGTGCCGCATTTCTTAACTTATGCGACAAACACATAATGTGAGAATCAAGGTCTTCACTTGGTGTGATGGTACTATTGCTGTCACACATCTTTCAAACACTAATTATTAAAATGTCTGTGTATTCTGATTTGTAAAATAATTACCAAATTGTTAATTAACCCAAACACCCAATCAAGAACCCAAATTAAAAGACGAAAATAATACCAAATTAAGTAAATATTTCTAAATTTTGTTTATTCTATTAAGCACCAAAATTAAAAGATGAAAATAATACCAAATAAGTAAATATCTCTAAATTTTGCTTATTCTAAACACCCAAATTTAAATATTGATCTACTAGTATTAGTGCCTGAGATTACTCGCAAGCTCTGCCCCAAATAAGTTAAAGTATACATCCCACCCGACTTATTTATAATTTCGATAACGTCTTCAGAAATGGTTTCGACAACACGCTTTGGTAAAAAAGTTTGAAATGTTTTATCATGCGTTTTGTCGTACAATGTTGCATGAAAAGCTTTGCCAAACCGTGTCATCTTTAAAGCAATATTTTGAACTATAAAAACTTTCCCAATTGTTAATGATGAAAATTTTCTTTGTTCAACAAAATCTATATCCTTATTAAGCATTTCGTTAATTTCACCCAAGTTTAATGTTGCACTCATTGTTGAAAAAATGTAAAAGATTTAATATAAAAACACAGTATTACCGTAAATTTAAAAAATTGAATCAGAATACACCACACAATAACTTTTTAATGATGAAATCACTTGTGACCGCACAAACAGTGTACCTCTTTTTAGCTTTGAATGGCGTCAGCCTTGGTTTTAATAGCTAACACTCAAGGTCGCATGACGTCACATCCTCTCAAGGCCAAACTACCCAGCACACCTGGCCTCTCAAAGTCATGGACAAGTATCGAAAAAGCGTGATGCGCGCTCAAGGTCATATGACGTCACATAGCCTCAAGGCCAAACTACACAGCACACCTGGGCTCTTAAGGTCAGGAGTAGTGGTGGGGGGTGAATCAGTTCCCGTATTTGATATCTACTGACATGTTTGGAGATTCACTTTGTCAGTGTCAAACGTTGGCAATCAATTTACTTACTTCCCTCTCTTGAGGAGGTAAAACGTACTTACTTCCCCCAAATCAATGTCATAACTCCATACTCCATACTCCATGTTCTGTAACATGGATTAGAAAAAAAAAACATTTTTTGCACTAACATAAGCAGAGTCGAAATCAGTAACAATATCCATAGGTAAATTTCATACGCTTAAAAAATCCTTCATGTATAAAATCATATGTAGATAGAATGATAGAATCAAAATAAAGACAACAACTAAACAAATTTTCTCTCTAAGGGATAACTTAAGTAACCATAATTCTAGTAAACCAATTTAAAAATCGCTGACGCATTTGAGAGGTAGAATACAGAGGCTTTTGAAAATTACTAAGTGTAAAGCACATAAAATTCAAATCTTTAAACGAATTATATCCTAAATACGCAATAAAAGATATTATAAGTATGAAGAGGTGAAATATTGAATTGCTGCATCTATTTGGACGAGAATATCCCCGAGACTTTATAGAATTTGAAATGGTCTTCTTCAGTGTGTCAATCTTCAATAACACATCCTATAAATTATTTGGAAGGAAGTGTCTTCTATTGAGATATGAAGAATTCTAGCGGAGAAGTTTTTTACATTAAAATTCATAGTTTGAAGTGTAAATAACAATAGAAGGTGTATATCAATTCATCATTTATAAATCAGTTTTAAAATCTAAACACGCAAAATCAATAAACTCAAGCCATATATTTTTAAAAAAGTTAAGTGTCAGGGGAATTCATTGATAATAAAATAGTAATTTTAAATTTTAAAATTAACACGTTAACACCTGGACAGTTACTTACATTATTTTTATTTGCAAATTGGTTGGTCTAGTACTCCCTTTTCAAAATATTTTTTTTTGTATTTATATTATTTTTTTGTAGTTACACATAAAATCACGATCTGTCATTTTTCCAACTTTTACCGATGTGAAAATGGCGCGTTTCAAACTTATGAACCAGTTATCGGCAGATATGTTCCTGCTAGTCTCAAAAACTGGTTCTGATAACCTAAGCTCGATACTATCTGCAGAAATACTTTGCCTATTAGGGCCTTCTGGAGGCTGGCCGCAATATACTTTAATGCTATATGCAGCTAGTTTGTCTGTTATTTTGCGTTTCTTTGGTATCTCTTATACGAGCGAACTTCTCTTTAGTCGTAGCTATATAAATATTTGTATTTTCGACTTATAAAATCAATATTCTGTCATCGAAAAGTCGCCAACAATCTAATTCGTTCTTCGCCGTTTTCGCAATGTGACCTACGACTCCGGGTAATTTTACTACTATATTATGCGGAGGAGTTTGGGCAACTTTCCACGGTGTTTATCTCAATTTGGTACCATCCCGGCCTATGATAATAAATAAAGGCTGGTCAACTTTTCATATAGGTTATTTCTAGATATGAAAATATAGGTTTGTTCCAAAATAAAATTGAAATACGTTGAATAAATTGACTAACCCCCAAAAATATCTTCATCCTCGCCTATCTATATAGCGCTCTCGTCGATTTCATGATCCGTATCCGATTCCTGTAATCTGATTTCTCAATTATCCTTCGCGTCCGATCTATCCGACTCCTCCATGTCGTCTTCTGGTATAAAATTTGCATCAAACTGGCAATCTTTAAACACAAGACGATTAAACTCATCAACATCTTCAGAATTATCTGAGTTGGAAACCTGTTTACATCTTCTCCACACGATTGTTTAAAAAAAAATTGTACTTTCGGAATTAACAAATAACCTCTAGTCCTAATAGGGACTAAACAGGTTCATTTAGTTCTAAGAGACTAAAATATATCTTAGCAACATATAATTAAAAAAGGGTTAAATTTAACAAATCTGTTTGTTTATATGTAGATGAATATTTACATTAGTACAATTTATAATTATACATTTGTTTCGTCGACAGTATGTTTAATAACGCGACCGTTCTAGATATTTCGTTAGAATATTGTCTGGAAGGATTTCTTGAAGCTCCAATTTGGAATGTATTAACCACGTCCAAACATTTTTTCAACTATAGTTTTTTCAACACACCTCTCTGCAACGGCTGCTGATTTTCATCCTCAATGCCTTTTTAAAACGACTATAGATGCACTAGCGTCATCTAATAAAGAGTCAGATGCTCGTCGAAAACAATGTCAAGTATATAATGAGGGATTTGGTAGATTTAAGAATGCTGCTACTTTTTGCGGTAGTTCCCCAAACGTATTTTTACCAACTGGCTGCGTAGTATATTGATTCTTTTGGCAACGAAGAAAAATCGCAAATGAGGAGTCTCAGCCTTGCGGCAGATTTCAGTACAGTTGACAGTGTTGCTACCCGAATTTTTAACAATAACATTTCTATTAATTTCGTTTATTATTTATATTACGGAAGATAGAGAAGTATTTGTTATAACAGAAATCTTGGCTAAAACATTATTTGAATTGAAATCTCTTATCAGCAAAGATTTGTACACATTTTTAATTATTTGTTTAGCTTCGTTAGATAAACGCTTTTTTCTGAAAGTGACACTACCTGATCTCCTCAATCAGCACAAGCCCAAGGAAGCCACATTCTAACACTAATACACAAGAAAATCACTCGCCCGAATTCCAATAAGAACTAATATTAATAAAAATTAATTTGGTATTTATGGTCAACAAATATTTGACCTACTTAAAATGGTATGTTAATTAGGGTTGCAGGCAAATAAAATTTATATTATACACCGGGTCAGTCCGAAACGGTCATAAATTTAGGGCATTTCATAGCCAAAGGCATAATTAGCATTTTTGGCAATCAAAGATGAACAGTATAATGTACACCTTACTACACCTCCGAATTAAATTAAGCATATACATTTTCTAAACAAATAGACCTAAATCCACGCCTATCTAGTTGCTCGTGAGTTAATATTTTGATTAGACGGCGACCCGTGGTGGTGAAATTATTGTGTACCTGATGGACCGCCTATGCGGAGTAAAATCAGTCTTTTCTTTAAAATAAAGAAGGAAAGCTCGCTTGAGTCGCTTCACCGAATCATTATTTTATTAGTCAACAAGCTGCATATATTTGTTTTTATTCAGTTTATTCAGCTGTGTACTTTTATCGTCTCCGAAGTTTTAAATGCAAAACATTGTTCAGTTGATACTTGGTCAATGTTTCAGCCTCTATATTATGGCTAGTCGATTTCAAACGAATTGTTTTTATAAATGAAGAGCGTAAGTTTTATTGCGAGCTCATAAATAAAACGGAATAATATGGAACATGGTACGAAAAACTGATTTATACATTAAAGTCAATTCTATCTTAATTTATGTCATAAGCCAAACACACTTTGATTTAATAATAATGGTTAGGAAATAACAGAAAATACTTAGGTTTTGTTAAATAAAACCAGTCTGTTAAATATTTACCTAAACCTGCCTGGGTGACCTGAAGGAAGTGCATAAGTCGAAACGTGCTGAACTATTTTAAATTTGCTTATTATTTACTGGTTTAGAAAACCTAAGTTTATTATTTGCAATGATATGTTTTAGTACACACCTGTTAGTTCACTTCACTTGTTGAATATCTGGCTAAGCTTCTAGATATTATAAAGAATAATTACAAAAATTAAAAGGCATTTCTTTTTTCACTTCATTGGCCATTTTTGTATATACAGGAATCCCTGTATTGTATTTGAAACAGCACGATTAAGTCTGCTCTTAAAGCTCTTTTTTAATATGCGGCCTCTCCTTTTCTGTTTTTGATATTTTGGGGAATTATTCGTTGGCATCGGCTTAAATTAAGCTTTTCATTTAATAGACACTTGGGATATGATCCGTCCCTTGTCGTTTAATTTTTCGTTTTTGTTTTGATAAGGGTTTTATAATTTATTTTCATATTATGACACACATGCTTCTTCTGGAGTACGCAATTAATAAAATTTCAGATCCCAACTAACCTATAATATAATCTACAATTAGAAGTTTGCCTTGGAATATTCTTCTCATCAACAAAAATTCAAAAGCTTACGAAAAACTGAATACCATTGAGAATATAAAATATATATTTTTTATTTTGTAGCAAATTTTAATGCTTTTTTATATATTTCTAAAACATATTTGCCTTCCTACACTCGCACTTGCTAGCTTAGAGTGGGTGTTGTCTGATTTCTAGGAGGTTTAACTATCAATTTAGCCTAAGTGTCCTGTCACAGCGCTTAAGGCAAACAAGGCAGTGATTGGCACCTTAAGCCTCCTTTTTTCGGTTTACGTGTTATAAAATAACATAGAAGTTAATAAAAACATATTTTTGCTGAAAAATCGTTAGATGTAACATTTTTAATTATGCATGTTCCTCCAATAATCAAGGTAATCATTGGCACACTCACCGTCGGTGATTGATATAAGCCAGTACAGTAATTGGCACGTCCTATTTTTAGCATCTATTTACAGATTATTCGATTTAGGTACACATAGTTATTTTAAATTAAACGCTTACTTATCTCTACAAAAATCAACAAGAGAAAAACCAGTATATGTCATCAAGTTTCTTAAATTTACTTTACGAGAAAATACAAAGCAACTAAATACTGGCAACTAGTATTAAAAAATAACACACAACAGATAATTTATATAAACATGTATTGTTAGTTTTTATTAGCAGCATTTAGGTAGCTTTCACAGACAAAACTGACTATTGTTGGCCTATTATTAAATTTTTAAATGCATTTGCGATGAAAGTACTACAGTAAAGACATTTTATTCCTTTATTTGTACAAGTGAAATTATTAGTACATATAATAAATTATTGTTCTTAAAATCCTCTTGCTCTATAAGACGCTCATTTTCTTCACTACTTACATTTGTAAAATATTTACTTTTGGCTGAATAGTGTTTTTGTTGTTTATGGGTGAACGTTTCATAACATTTTCATTTTTTCGTATATTCTACGTTTTAGCTTTAACCGGCGATTGGTATCGTCTCTTAAATCCAAGCCATTGGTATCGTGTTAGATTTTGCCTAACAGATGTTTTTAACAATTTTCGCTATGCTATTTACATTTTTTCTTAAATATGGATTACTATATATTTTTATTTACTATAGTGTTGTTTGTCACCATATTTTACAATTGTTAATATCCATTATTATAATTATTATTATTATTATAGTAATATTATTTTTATTTATTTTAACAAAATATTAAATCTTTTGAATGTAAATAATATAACAGGATGACATTTTAAAATCTTTATTACATTTTTTACAGTTTTTGAAAAGAATCAACATCAATACAGGATAAAAACTACAAACGATATTTATAACAACAAAATTTAAGAATCTTCATCTCTGCTAAAACACACTGTACAGGTCAGAACAGTTTTGGCTGTATGCTTACTGCAGATCGGTTTCGAACATTCTTCACATAGGTATTTTATATATCTATTTTTTCTTTTCGGACAAAAGGAACATCGTGGTTTTTCGCCTATCTGTTGTTGTTTAGTTGGGGGAAGCACAGGTTCCTGATCTCCTAAGACATTTTTTATTTTTTGACGAAGAGGAATTGACGAATTTTTTAGGCTGGATCGACGTAAAATGTGGGGTTTTGAAAGCTGCTTAGCTAATTCTGTTAGATAATGCCTTCGTAAGATCTTTGAATTAGTGTTACTAACAAAAATGATCTGCGAATTAATTCCGGCAATATTCAGCAAGGTGCAAAATATATTGAGCGGCCATCTGTTGCTCACTCTTGCAACAGAGTATTCGGCTTTCATTCTGTCCACAACATCAACTGCTCCTTTAGTAAGATTATAAAAAGTGATAACAGAAGGTTTCATATGTTCACCACTTGCTGGATCGATGTCATCGTCTGCATGGAACGTTGAGAGCATCAACACGTTTTTATTCTTTTTAGGAACATATGAAGTTAGCATCGATTTATTAGAATCTATCCCCCAAGCAAACATACTGCTACATTCACGTCGTATTTTCGTATCTAAAAAAATTGGGGGTATTTCCCGTTTGTTTTTGCGCAATGTTCCTACCAAAGTTAGACGGTGGTTGTGAAGTAAATCACTGGCCAATGGCAAAGAAGTAAAATAATTTTCAGTAGTTATATTCCTGCCAGTACCACTGCAATTTTTAGGCGTTTTACTACACTATGGGCATCATTGCTTACTTGATAAAGACCCGGGGGTTGTTTGCCGGCGTAAACTTCGATATTATGTGTATAAAACATCCTGGCATCCACAGCAGCGTAAATTTGTATGCCATATTTGGCAGGCTTATTAGCTATATACTGTCGAAACTTACATCGTCCCCTGAATGCTTCAAGCATCTCATCTATTGTTACATATGCACCGATACTGTAGTGTTGCACACATTTTTCAGTAAAAAGATCCAGTATGAATCGCACAGAAGCAAGATTATCTGTTTTAATTCTTTCCGCACGCGTGTCTTTGTGATCAAATCTAATAGCTTGCACTAAAGTATGAAAACGATGCTGTGACATTGTGGCTGCGAAATATTCTGGAGCCGTTCCGTCCGTGTTCCACAGTTCTGATGTATTAAGATGTTGAGCTCTTTTTATGCCTGCTAAATATAGAAGACCTAAAAATGCATTAATTTCGACATAATCAGTGGACAGACAATGCTTCTTATTGACATACGATAGTCTCGTTATATCAAGTTGTTTGTTTGTACAATCTGTAATATGTTCAATTATTTCGTCAGAAAAAAAAGTTTCCAACAGTCTAATATTGTTCTAGCCTGTTTAGCATTACCTTTTACATCAGGCAGTTGGGTGACTATATTCTGGCGAGAAGTTTTACCCAAATTTTCTCTGATTTTGTGTACTACCCACTTAGTTCCATATTTTCCAGAATACAAAGGATAGTTTGCCGCCCTACGCCCTAAGCCCTCGGAGGGTCCATCGTCATCCGAACTTGACTGTTCTGTGTCCGTGCTTTGTAAGCTGTGCCCAGATGGAGCATCTTCATCTTCTGAAAGGCTTTTTGGCTCATTTGAGGTACACGGCTGGTCGATTTCGCCTGCTTCCTGTTTTTCTGCCTCTTCTTTCCAAAGTTGATCCCAGAGGCTTTTCAGATGTTGTTGATCACTTTCGTATGTCATCGCAACAATATACCAATAAATAACTTAAACAAATACAGTTTTAGTCAATTATTTATCAAAAAAACTATTTCAAATAACGCACAATTTAGAACTACGCATTTGGTATCGTGTTAGATTTAATCTCCGACCTTGACACGCGGCAATTCAAAGACCTACTGCGGCGGCGCAGATTAGAAAAGCGATACACTAGTGGTGGGGCGTGAACCAATAAACGTTACCAGAAGCATTGCTAGACGCGTGCAGATACACAGCTCACAGATTGAATGGGACATCCCTAATTGTAAAAATGTTAGAAAAAATCTAACGGCGATACTAATCGCGGGTTAAGTATATCGTTCTTCTTTTTTTACACTCTTAATTTCCTGTCTCCTTTTTATTTCAGTGTCATTTTTGATGTTTAACTTATCTTCTTCATGGTATGACAAATGGTTCTCTCTCAACTTTTTCTCTTTCTGATTGGTTGTAAGCAGCATTGCAAGGAATTGTTATATGATTTCATGAAAATCTTTACAGTTCGCAGTATCTGTATCAAATGTAGAAATTCGCTTTACATCAGTCCCTTCAGGCGAACTTCCTTTGTTTTGTTTGACCATACCATTGTTATTTGTACCTAGCTCAGTTGGCTCGAAACTAACTAAGAGTTTATCTTTACTCAAATCTGTTTCATCTTCCCTAATATTGACGAAATATATGTTAGTTTTTTTGGCTGGCGTTTGAAATGGCTAAATTATTGGATACATTTCTTTAAATCTTCATTAACCTCAATAGGTTCTGCCTTATTATTCACTTACAATATTTGGTCGCAGTTCTCCAAATCTGAATTTTAACAACAATCTTTCGTATTTCTTTTAAATAATTTTTTATCTGACTAAACCATTTTTTATATCAATGGCTGAAACCGCAAAACTTGCAGATGCTACACCCTGTGCTGTACTTTCGTTTAATTCAGGAGGAAAGAGTGATACTAATTATCCTGTGGAAAATTGTTTGGTTTCGGCACTTCATCCAAAAATGCTTTCACAGCCTCCAAGATGTCATTTTTCCTAAGATGAAATTCTTTTCTAAAGCACTTGACGACCCCTTGAAATGGTAGGTATTCTTCCTCTTTAAGAACTGATAGTAGCCCAAAAGTATTTTTCGAAAATCTATCAGTTAGTCTAAACTGAAGAGTGGCGCGAGGTACTCCAAACTGATCTGCTGCGTTTTCTTAGTCATTCCTCTTTTATCGGTTTTCTGAATACTCTGTTCGTCATATCGTTTTATGTACCGGGTATACAACTAAGAAGGGAGGAGGACCGTATCTCAGTAACCACTTGTTTTACAGGTTCGGGAAAATTTTTTTATAGTAAATCAGCCAAGAGAAATCGCTGGAAATTATTTTTAACCTTGAAAAATTGCCGCTAGGGAGCGCAACAAGAACTTTAACTCGTGAATGTCGTTTTTTTATGTGAATTTACGTTAAAGTGTTACGTTAAGGTGTGTCGAAAATATAAGTAGTATTCTTCAATAACTTGCGCAACTTTTTGTTATTTATCTTTTTTTTTCTATTTTCAATAATAAAGTGGTGGGAAAAAGTCAAACATTTTTTGTTTCAAACGTTAATATCTCTGTTTTGAATGAACCGATATTACTGAACTTGGTCTTAAAAAAAGGGCTTTTTTCGCTCTATGTGCGGTGCTATTAACGGTCACCAAATTTATTTTGCTACTGGTCGCTAGGTGGCGTTTTTCTGGAATTCCTCAAATAATACGGATTTTCTTAAAAAAATCAAATGGTATGATATGATTTTTTGTCACATTTTTTTTTGTGGTTATGAAGGGTATAAACTAGTGAAATAAAAAAACCAGGTCCGTATTTAAATTAAGAAAATTGATGATGGTCGCTCGAATCCGAAACGTCGGATTAAAAAAGTAACTACACCAAATTTTAGAGGAGAAAAACTGCCAATGGTAAAGTGAAAGTTATTATCATCTATCATTTTAACTTAACCTAAAATTTGAAATATTTTGACAAAAAAATGATCCAAGTTAAATCGCTACTTCCACATCATCTGTAGATTTCCATAAAACATTAAATTAACTGAAAAATTGAAATCTGTATACCTGAAAATCTATAAATCCACATATTACTTATTATATAGCTACTTTCCGCTCCGATCGGAAAGTGAACTTGCATAACCTGCATTATCGGTCGGACCACAACCCTCTCTGGATGCGAGATGTCCAGAGTTAAGGTCGTTGGTGCGGCATAAGAAACAACCGAATTATCGTCCCAATAATTTTCGATAATTCACTAAATTTAGATTTTCTCGAAAATCACTTTTCAGTCTTGCTTGAGGCATCGACTTAGACACCCTATTCTTCTAACATGATCGCTGCCTAGCTCACTACTCAAACAATGTCAGACGGTTCCTAGATGGACGTTTTCCCGGAAGCTGGATGGGTAGGGGCAGTATATTTCCCTGGCCCCTTCATTCCCTCGATTTGACGTGTCTAGACTTTTACTTGTGTGGTCGCCTTAAGGATTTGGTGTGCAAAAATAGACCAACAACAAGGGAGGACTTCATCAACCGAATTAGAAATACAATCCAGATGATACCAGCTGCAGAAATAGAAGCCGCAGTAAATTCTACAGTAGAAAGATTCCGTCTATGTACCGAGCATGATGGTAGACAATTCCAACAATTCACTCGACACCAATAGTTAATTAATAAACAATTTCTTTGTTATTTATAGCATTTTTTTAGATTATCCCTGCTTTTTTACACGACAGTAAATGGAGTAGCAGGAAATAGCACAGCAAAGAATAAAGCATAAACTCTTTCTTTTGTGTCCTATTTCCTGTTAACTGTTTTACTGTTTAGTTTTTTATGTTCTGGCTTACAATAAAATTCATTTCAATATATTTTTTCTCAAATTTTAGTACAATTTGAACAATGGATAAAAATAGCTCTCACTTCACTCTTGGGCACTTTTCCTCCTCTAACAGTTGTCGAAGTTATTTTTTTAATCCAACGCTACTTTCAGATTCGAGCGACTATCATCAACTTTCTTGATTTGATTTTCGGATATATCTACAGTTATTGTGTTATATCTCGTAAAGATGATGTGGAAGTAGTGGTTCAATTTGCAGCGTTTTTTTCTCAAAATTTCTCAAATTTTAGGTTAAATTGAAATGATAGATAAAAATAACTTTCAATTTACCGATGGCACTTTTTCTCCTCTACATTTCGGTGTAGCTAGTTTTTTGATCGAACGTTTCGGATTTGAGCGTCCATCATCAACTTTCTTAAATTAAATATGAATCTAGTTTTTTTATTTCAGTATCTTATACCCTTCATAACCATAAAATAAAATGTGACAAAAAAGTCATATCATAGTATTTGATTTTTTTGAGAAAATCCGTATTATTTGAGGAATTCCAGAAAAACGCCATCTAGCGACCAGTAGCAGAATAAATTTAGTAACCGTTAATAGCACCGCAAATCGACCGAAAAAAGCCCTTTTTTTAAGACCAAGTTCAATAAAATCGGTTCATTCAAAACAGAGATGTTAACGTTTGAAACAAAAAATGTTTGACTTTTTCCCACCACTTTATTAGTGAAAATAGAAAAAAAAAAGATAAATAGCAAAAATTATAAAGAGCGAAAAGTTGCGTAACTGAATTGAATATACTTGAAGAATACTTTGCTTATATTTTCGACACACTTTAACTATACAAATTCACCAAAAAATCGACATTTACGATTTAAAGTTCTTGTGACGCCTCCTAACGGAAAATTTTTCGAGGTTAAAAATAATTTCCAACGATTTTTCTTGGCCGATTTACTTAATTTTTTTCCCCCGAAACCGTAAGACAAATGGTTCCTGAGATACGACAGGCGTCCCTTCTTAATTGTACAAACGGTACATACTTCCAGGGACGACCTTTTGCGCTTTTTTGGCTTGCTGCCTGAAACCATATTATCCAAACTATACAAAAGGTGATTTAAGATAGATAGGTACCTAGATATTTATTTCTTGTTTAATCATTACTTTTGAGTGTATTTTATAAAGGGTAGATATCACAATGCATGCCGTTTTCAAAGAATATCACCCTGATTTAGGTCTTAACCTAAGATCACCCAATCCTAATTCAAAGTAACCCCGTGCCGTTAGTAAGTTATTTAAAGTAAACTTGGTTTATTTCATCAAATATAGCTTATACAACCCCGTATTATTATATAAACTTGCCATGCCAATAACTCAGACAGTTCAGTTTTGCTAGCCAATGATTTACATCAAAGCCAATTACTATTTCCGTAGAAATATTTATGTACAGGGTTTTCCCGTATATTTTTCCACCCACCTAGAGAGTTTATTTGAATAGATACGGAAATACAATACTTTTCAAACCACATTAACTAACAAAAAACGACTTAAAACTTATTGTGTTATTGAACTAGCTAGCTAGTATCTAGTAAACTCACAGTTTAAAAATTACTTCTCAACTTAATAATATTGACTTGTTCTAATATCGAAAAAAAATAGTGTTAGTAACATCGATAGATTACGAACATTGTAATTATTTAAACTTACCTTCCAGGTCAAATTGTACAAAAATGGACTTCGAGGTAGTATTTGCTAGATATTTTGACTTTAATTCAACACAGATTTACCTTGAAGTTAACACTTAGTGGGAAATGTAACTTCAAAGGCAAAAATGCCGAGGCCGCCATGTTTGTTGAAATTCTCATAAGAAAAATGTGTTTATTTTCTTTTTTTATGCAAATTAGGGCAGGTACAAGGTGGACAATCAATTCAGGACAAGTATTTGTACATGTAGAGTTTCTAAAACTCTTGGACCATAATCTGCGGAAAAATTAAATTTTTTTCCTAACCTAAAAATGTTCAAATTATACTTTTTTTTAATAAAAAAGCAATATTTTGTAAGCGCGACTTATTTTTGGAGGTATCATATACATATTAAACGAAAAAATTTCAGGCCCAAGTAGCTTCCTACCAGGAGTAGCCGAGAAGGTACGTTTTTAAGTTCTTTATGTTAGAGCGTATATGTTCGGTGATTTAGTTGTATATTCTTTTCACAGGCAGACATCTTTACTTTGGTATGAACTTAAATCTTCAATCCGTCTATTTTTTATACCTTGTTCCTTGTGTAATATATTAATAAAATAGCAAAATATATTTTCTTTCTCTTTTCACCACGTGAATGGATCTTAGAAAGAGCATTTTGTGGAGTAAATGTCGAAAAAATGTCTACTATTGTCCCACATTTTGACCTACTTAAGGAATAAATTCCCTTTAACCTCGAAGACATAATTACTAAGGGACCTTTTTTTGACTTCCAAGCGACCGTTGTTTTATTCTCCAAATAGGGAAAAAGGCAGGAAATCGTCGGACATTTTGACCAATATTAAATTGGTGGAAGGCTTTGTTGCAAGTCAAATTGACCACATTTTGACTAATAATGTCCGTTGGGACTCTATGTCGTACATTAACTGATGACATTTTACTACAGCAATAACACAATTAAGTTTAACTCAAAGTAACTTTACTGGTATCTACTTGATCCCTTTTTATTGTTCCGACTGAAGTTGTCTAAAAAAGGTTCTTAAAAAAGTGTATTAGAGCATAAAAAGGAAACGCTAAAAAACCATTTTCTGCACATTAGAACAAGTATTTTATATTAGGAAGGAAAACAATTTATAAACCTGAACTTAAATTAAAAAGAAAGTAAAAAAAATGAAGATATCCTTAATTTTAGTAGAAGGATCAAGAAGTATTCGGATTTCCACTATTTCCAGAAATATAAATTGATTTTTAATCAGAAATGTAATGGTTTCATGAAAGAAAATCCCAGAAGTCAAATGGATTTATTCACTGGGAACTGGGCATTTGTCACCTTGGTTATCCAGAAGCTTAGAACTTAAAACAACCTCAATCTGGTTTAAAAGGAGGAATAAAACTTCGTAAGTTAACACCTGCTCTTCACTGACACGATATAGATGATATTTTATTAATTTAACCCCTGCTTTACATAGACCACCGAGGGGGTAGAACTGAAGTGTTATGGTACCACCATTGTTAGTCAATATAAAGACCAAGACAGTCTTTACTGAAAAGCGTATAAAGACGCAGAAATTTGAGGTAACTTTGCACCCATGTATGTGTCCAGAAAAATGCTTAGATGCCCAGTGTAGTCAAGAGCGACATGGGAAAATAGTTTAAGTTAGGAAATTCGAAATCTGAAAAGATCTCTCATATTTGGTTTAAAGGGTTTAGGTTTTTGCCCTAAAAATATAATGCATTGAGATATAGCTGATTGCGTTACCCTACATTGTTAACGTAAAAGTTATTGAACAATAGTTAATCAATGATGTAAATTTCTCCATCATTTTTCCAGTATGTTATTAAATATTAAAATTATGCAAAATTTCACAATTTCGAAGAGATCCGACAACTCTAACGAAACCAACTTTATCCTTAAAGGGGCATAAGAGGGTTTCTCTTTTAATATTTTCTACAGATTGTAAAACAAAAAAAGTGGTTTTATAAAGAATTTTTATCTCTTTATAATATAACTTTATAACATTTGGCGAAGCCTTGAATACCCTATCTGCTTCTCTTTGAGGCTCACACTCTGCCTGAAGTATTCACAGAAATAGCACCATCATTTGAAAACTTTTCCTCTATAAATAGTTAGCTACTACAGCCCACCACGCACAACTACACACAATTATTCAGTCTCGGCTTTAAAAGTTGAAAATGATAATTGAATAAAAAAGCTTATATAAATGTCTTTGTTTTAACGATTTTTACTCAGTTAATGAGAACAATACAGAGACAGCAGACCAGCTTTGTAATAGTTTTTCTAAATATTAAATTATACTAAGATTATCTGATATGAACAAAATCATTCACATTCAGCGGCACTGGCTTAGGGTTGACTTAGCAAGATATTTTATCGTGTGGTAGCAATATTCCTAATTCTTTACTATTCTAGTACCACTGGACTATTATCCTTTAAACTGTCTTAAAAGACATGATACTAACAATGGGACTTAACACATATTTTAATAACTAAAATCATATTTTACAGCTTCGCCTTAGATTGCAAGAGGTATATTTAGAAAAGAACTCTTTATGCCCTGAAAGTTGAACATTGAATAAGCTCGAACACATTCAGGCAGGCTTTTATACCCGACTACTACGTATTCACTGGACGTACTTACTGGACCGTGTTATGTAATATTTATATTGATATTTTTAAGATTCTACCTAACGGCTGGTTGTATGTTGTAATATGCTGGTATTATTTAGCAAATTAGGTGTCTAACCACAATTTAGGTTGCACTTTGGTAGATTCAGATCTGTGATAAGTACTCAGTAAAAGTCCTTAAAGTAAGCAGTATTAAATACTTAATTTGAAAAATCTACTTGCAGTATTAAGTACCAGTATTTTCCAAAAAATATTCAGTATTTTCTATTAAAAAGGAAATTTAAGTATAGGTAGCATGTAAGCACATGTACTAAGTACTTAAAATATATCTAAATACTTAAAGTAGATCAATAATACTTGAGTACTTACAGTACATCTAGATACCTACACTATCTATCAGATTTTTTAGGACTGCAATCATATTCAAGTTAATTTATTTATATTAGTAACCAAATATTGATATATCTTAATGTCAGAACTTTTTATCTAAAACACATGAATATGGCTCATATATTTAAACATAACTGTAACATTTTAGTTTTAGAAAGACAAAAACCAGTTTTAGAGAAAATTACATAAAAAATTGAATTGCATATGAAGAAAATACACAATATAGCTACTAAACAAAATTGATAAATGTATGATGAACATTTAAATTTTGACGTTTAGTTTATAAGGGTTTTCTGGACAAAGTTTTTTTTCCTGCATTTTCAAAGGAGTACTAGCAAAAATATATTCCACTGTTAAACTGAAGAATTAAGGAAGGAAAGGCCTAAAATATAATAAAGAACTTGTATGTGTAAGGTTTACATATGTCGAACAACCAACCTATCTGCATTATATTCGTAGTACATGTAACCGACTTTACTACAATTTCGATATTGTCTTCATCTAGACATTAAATTAAGGGGGGAAATGTACGCAGTATTACGGATCAGTTGCAAGCCTTCCGCCGCTGCAATATTCTGTTAAAACTATAAGTGATATGTAGTAGCTTCCAAGTTGATTTTAATAGGGAAATATGTATAGTTGGGCGCTAAATGCGATTTTTTATGAAAAATTCGAATTTATATTGAAAAAATTAGTGACAAAGTTGTCCATTTTCGATCATTTTTTTGACGGCCCATATAATTTTTTTTCACAAAACGGCTGTATACCGCCCTATACTGAACCTTGGTCTACTTAACTGCAAAATTTGAGATGTTAAATCGCACTCTTGTCTTTGTATTTCTGCAGCGCGTAAACCTTATTGAGCTGGTTTTTAACCGAAATGTATTTTAAGTTGCCTATAGACAGCATAATTTTCTGACGTGAAGGAAACGTCTTTATTTAGTTATTATGATACACTGAAAAAACTGTGACCAAAAATATATAAATATATTTAAAAGTAATGTACAAGTGACTTAGTAAAATAAAAGAAAGTTTCTGTTAATTAAAAATAATAATGTGGAGAAATATAAAAATGATAAACAGGTGGGACGTTATGATAAAAAAATATATTTACACTACGTCTTTTAAATTATGGAAACAAATATAATTCCACTACTTCGGTGATCGACTTGACCTAGAAATAAGCAACAAATCTATTTTTAGATTTATAAGAAAATCAATATCCCGAACCAGCTGCAAGGAAGAAGTGCCCTCCGGTACTCAGTCGTATTATTAACGCTAGTTCAAAAGACACTTGTTTAAATGTCTCATGTAAAATTTTAAGTTTTATTTGTTTGTGACGTATATTCTTCTTTAAAGTTTTGTTTACGAATCTGGGTGCTTTATTAACGAATTAATGTAAAGATATTTTACACTAAAATTTAACCCAAATTAAAAATATGTCGGATATAATTCAATCTGGATATAACTGAATTGGTGCCGACTTCAAAAAAGGAAGTATTGTAATTGTGAAATAATCATCCTCTGAGATTGTTTCAGATCTTCACGTTTCAGGGTCCCTAGATGCCATAACATTCCGTCTGTCTGTCTATTCGCGGCATGAGTAAAAAACTCTTACCCGACTGACATAGTGAGAGCCTGGTAATTTTTGGCAAAAATCCAATATGCCCAAACAAAATGGCGGTCTAGTGGAAAAAATATTATTAAAAAACTACTTATCCAATTTACCTCAAATTTTGCACAAACATCAAATGTTATGTTAGATTCATCTGGTAACATTTTGGACGAATCCAAGATGGCGGAACTAAATGGCAGCTGAATAAATAATTGTGGTGTAGGGACCAACTAGTGAAATTGTGGTACTAATTGAAGATGGCCGAACAAAATGGCGGCCAAATAAAATGTTTGTAATCGTGAAAAATTCACCATTTCAGGTTTTACATATCTTCACGTTTTATTGTCCCTAGATGCTAAAAATATGTTTTATCAATTTCGTCGGTCCATCTGTCGGAGTGTCTGTTTGTGTGTCAGTTCGCGATATAGCTTCAAGACTACTTTACCGATTGAGTTCAAATTTTGATAAAAAATTAAGGGTCATCTGGGCATGATCTACTAATATTTTGGTATAAATCCAACATGTCGAAACAAAATGGCACCCTAGTGAAAAGTTAAAAAAATTAATGTTAAAAAACTACTTATCCAATTTATCTCAAGTTTTGCACCAACATTAGAGTAGTATGTTAGAATCAAATGGTAAAATTTTGGTACGAATTCAAGATGGCGGAACAAAACGGTGGACTAATGAAATATTTAAAAATTGGTTTGAGATTATGTGCCATAACTAATTTTGGTATAGGGATCATCTAGTGAAATTATGGTACTAATTCAAGAAGACCGAATAAAATGGCGGCCAAATAAAATGCTCGTAATCGTGAAAAAAATCACTTTCAGGTTTTACATATTTTCACGATTTAGCGTTTCTATATGCCAAAAATATGTTTTATTAATTCCGTCGGCTCGTCTGTCGGTCTGTCTGTATAGCTGTCAGTTCGCGGTATATCTTAAAGACTACTTACGATTGACTTCAAATTTTGATCAAAAATTAGGAGTCATACGGGGATAAGCTGGTTATATTTTGGTAAAAATCCAATATGGTTGAACAATGTTAATAACAATATTACTAAAAGAACTAATTATCCGATTTTGCACAAAAAATTAAAATTAAAATTTTGATATGACTTCAAGATAGCAAAACAAAATAGCGGCCTAATCAAATATTTAAAAAATCAGCCTGAAAATACTATTTATTATAAATACTATTGGTAGGAATGCAATATGATGGAACAAAATGGTGCCCAATAAAAATGTTTGCAAAGACAGTATATGTAACACATATATATTGTGACTATATACTGAACCGAATTGGGTCCCATTTCACTCATACTTCACTATTCCCAATAAAAAATCATAACGAGGGAAGTTCCGGTTAAAGGAAATATACCGATTATTTATGTATGAACCTCGATTATACTTAGTGATACATTGACCGATTTCAAAAATTTTTCAGGAGAGTACCGGGGTGGTCATATAGTTAGCACTGAAAAAAAATGGCGGCATAGCGCCATTTTGAATCTCTTTTCGCGGTAACTTTAAATTGCTTTATTATATTACCTTAAAATTTAGTGCATGAAAGTGGGGATGGGATTCATTGCTTAATAATGATATTTGTGTTGTCATAAGTTTAAATGTTTTTAACATAGCAAATAACTTTATTCTTGGCACAAAAATTTTATGCGGAGGGGGTAATCTAAAAATATCAATTATCATGTAGTTTTCGTGGTTTTCAGAGACACAAAGTGCAATTTTACTATTTTAATTTTTAACCGTTATTTATCCATAATATTAGTTAATGTTATTTTAGGTACACCGATTATTTCGAGGAGATTGTGGCCAACATAAATGATTTTTTAAAGAAGTTTTTAATGTGGTACGGGGGTTATTCCATAGAAAATATATTAAAAAATATAAAAATAGAGTAATGACGCCACTTTAAATTATTTTCTGCCAGAGAGTTTCGAACAAACTTTTAAATGCTTTAATATATATTGAAATTTTGAGCATGCAACTCTAATTAATAAAAAAAATGTAATTTTGACATAACTGGAGGTAGAGCCCTGATCTAATAGGAGGCAATAATTTTCCTGGTCAGGTTATTTCGCTAGGTAATTACATCTTAAATCTTAATGAATCTTAATAATATTAGATAAATTTATTCTGGACATAAAACTTTTCCTATGTCATAACTGAGGTGCGTGGTGGGGGACGAGTAGAAATTAAAAAAATAAAGGTTCTGAAGTATCATGTTTTATATTTTTCGTAGTTTTTATGAAAATGAACTTTTCTTCTACTAATCATATTAATTTGTGGCAACGAACATTTCTATGTATTTTCTATAACTACTTATAGACTGCACTACATACATATATATATATATATATATATATATATATATATATATATATATATATATATATATATATATATATATATATATATATATATATATATATATATATATATATATATATATATATATATATATATATATATATATATATATATATATATATATATATATATATATATATATATATATATATATATATATATATATATATATATATATATATATATATATATATATATATATATATATATATATATATATATATATATATATATATATATATATATATATATATATATATATATATATATATATATATATATATATATATATATATATATATATATATATATATATATATATATGGTAAAATTTTAAGTTCATTGGACCCCAGTTCAGGTCCCAGGAACCTTGAGCCTGACATTCACAATACAACCTTTTTTAAATGAAGGATTAAATAAAAAAAATTACAGAAAAACTAAAACCGATTAAAAAAACACTGAAAGAAAAGTAGAAAACAATACTTAATTCAATCTTGGAAATTTAACTTCATTAAGCCGGCGTCAAACTAACAGAAACTGTAAATTTTGATGGTGATATTAAACACTTCAGATCTTAGTTGGAGTCAAATTTCTGTGATAGAATTATATAATTTTTTGACTTCTCAGTGTTTTTAAGTAGTTTTATTTTTTATGACTACTACGCGGGAGAGCTTTGGATTCATAAGAGGCATATTTTTCTAAACTAGCAAAATGCTAAATAAAGGATTAATTTATTATGTTATGTAAAAAAATAAATAAAATTAAACTGACCTAAAAAAATAAAAGAGAAAAAATATTTTATTCCATCTTAAAAATTTGCCTTTTGAAGTCGGCGTCAAACTAATTCTTCATTACTGCACAACAAGACATATATATGTATATATGCGTGTCTTGAATCTAGTACCATGAGTATAAAGTCTATTTGCTGTCTTTGTTAGTTTGACTCCGATTTCAAAAAGTTTTTATAGAAAATCAGCAATATACATTGTCAAAAAATAAAATTATTAACGAGGCTTCTTTCAAAGCCTAGACATCTACTAAAGAAAAAAAAGAAGTCTGACATGTTACACCGATTTTTGCATAATGTATCTTGTTTACAGGACTACCCTGTATAATGGACAAAACATTATTTTGCATATAAAAAAATTGACGTGTTTCGTCATTTTTTGACACACAAAATTTTTCAATGTCAGAACATTAAACCGAACTATTCATAGTTTTCGATTTGACTGTTGCGTTCTCATGTTATATGTTTTTTTATTTTTATACCTCTAAAAATATCGAAAATCTACGTCCATGACATCCTAAATTTACTCCCCGCGAGACACTAACCTAGACTACTACAGACGCACACTATCGAACAGATATCATAAAATTTTGTTCTAAAAATATATTTTTCGTATTCTAGGGACTCGAATTAAACCCAACTTATATTTTTTAGAAAAACATTTTGCTGCTAATACTGAATCTGTATAGCATACATAGTGTATTAATAATACAATACATTAGCCGTTATATGAGGCAACAAAAATAACTCCTTTTTATTCGCTTAAGAGTGAAATTTTAAAAAATTCTGAAATTTATATTTGGATAATTATTTTTAAAAGCCATTGACGAAAGAATCGTCGTTAAATATTTTTTAGGTAAAGGGATATTGTAAAAATATATAGACATATTTCACCCCTATAAGGGTTATATTTTGAAAAACCCATAAGAAACTATATAACATAGCTTTTAATTTTTCGATAAGGTAAAGCGTTATCGAAAAATGAGGGAGGTCTCAAATTGCAATGATTTCAATTTCACTCTGTATCTGAGAATCGAAGAGGGCTATGAAAAGTTTGTTTGTGGCGTCTTTCATTTTACAAAAAAGTAAAACCGCAATTCTCTCTTCACTAATAAGGGAATTACGCTGTAAAACCATCGAAAACCGGTAACCCTGATGTACATTATCTAATATTCTACCATAATATAATACTAATTACGTACTTGCTTTAGTATATTCATTTTTCATTTTAATCTTTTTCGTCTACTTTCAGGCGTAGCTTTCAGTTAGAATATTTACGTGGCATGGCATGATTATAAAAATCGGTAAATTTCCTTTACTCGTAACTTTGTTTCTTATAAATCTTTCCTTTTATTAGGAATAATAAAATGTGACCCAATTTAGTTCCACACATAGTTATTATTAACACATATATACTGTCTTTTCCAACATTTCTGTTGTTCTACCATATTGGATGGGTACCAAACAGTTTCTACCTGTGCCACCCTTGATTTTTGAGCAAAATCTCAAATAAGTTGAAGAACCTTTTACACTGATTTATTTAAGACCGCAATTTTGTCCCACTTCTTGAATTCGATCAGTTTATCCCTATATTACATTTAATTTTTGTGCAAAATTTGAAGCCAGTTAAATATGAATATGTTTATTAAATATTTTATTTGGCCACCATTTTGTTACGCCATCTTGAATTTGTACCACAATTTTACCGGTTATGTCTAAATTACATTTAATGCTTGCATAAAGTTTGAATTCAATATAATAAGTAATTTTATCAAGCTGATTTTTTAAATATTTTATTAGGCCGCCATTTTGTTTTTCTAACTTGGATTTAGACCAAAATGTTAACAGTTCACACACTTGATTTTGTGAAGGTATATTATATAATTAATTTTAATTTTTTTTTACATTTCACTAAAGCGCCATTTTGTTCGGCCAGATTGGAATTTTACCAGAATGTTACCCGGTTATCTCCATATTATCCTTAATGTTTGACTACCTGAAGCCAACTGGGTAAGTAGCTTTTAGCTATGCTGCGAACTGACAGATATACCGACCAATAGTCCGACGGAATAAAGCAAACATAATTTTTGGCATCTAGGGACACTAAAACATGAAGATATGTAAAACCTGGGAGGGTGATATTTTCACGATTACAAACACATTTGGCCGCCATTTTCTTCCGCCATCTTGTATTCGTACCATAATTTTAACTATTCACTCTCTATCACACTTAATTCTCGTACAAAATTAGAAATCAATCCAATAAGTAGTTTTTCCAGGCTGATATTTTTAATATTTTATTAGGCCGACATTTTGTTTAGTCACTTATTTTTTAGTAACAATTTTTTTAACGCTAGGCTGCCATTTTCTTCCTCCATGCCATACCGAAATGTTACCAAGTCATCTCCATTGACCCTTAATTTTTGACCAACATTTGTCAACAAGTCAATCGGGTGAGTAATTTTTTAGCTATGCTTCGAACAGAAAGAAAGACCGATGGAATGAAGAATATGTTTTACGGCCTCTAGGTGAAGAGTACAAACATTTTGGAGCCTAATTTTTTCACGATTACAATACCTCTCTTTTACGAGTGAAGTAAGAATCACAAATACACAAATCGCAGATCGAAAATGAAACGAAAATCGAACGAGGGAATAACGAATAACGATATCGCATACAGTGTTATGTATAAACGAAAGCACTGCATCAGTTGAAAATAGTAATTCGCCCCTTCCCCCTGAATGAGATCTATAGATCCTCCCTTTATTTGTTTTACATTAGAAGAACCAATGTTCAATTGTCATAATAAAATTCAACAACCAAAAAAAAGTCTTCACTTTATACAAACTAAAATAATTTTGCCCCCCTCCCACGACATCATCCTACGGACAGCCATAAGCAAGTAAATTCCTAAATATTATCCGAGACGCCCCCTCTCAAATAATAATAAAATTGTAATTTATTCTGTTAGCCGCAGTTTCTTTTAGTGATATATTGGTATTTTCCAACACGTCATCATATTACCCACCTTTTCATATTTCTTTGAACGTGACTTGACCCTGTCGCTGATATTTCGTTTGCTGTGTGCAGTTCAGCCTTAATATTTTTTATGTTGCCAGATCTGATTAGTACACAGACTTATGGCAGTGATCCATCCATACCTTACCATAAACGCCTTGTTGCTCTAGAATGTAATGATAACCATATTTATACTAAATATCTATTTAAAACATTCTCATTCCGAATAAACAAAATATTAGTATAAACGGGCATTTTAATTCACCGGATAGAATGTTTCCTTCTACTTTGATACATCACTAAACCTTTCATTATATAAGCTAGAAAACATGTGAAGAATTCAAAAAAAATATAATACTGACTGTTTCTTTAAAAAAATACAACTTCATATTATTTGTAAGCTTTTCAGTCTTGCGCAACCCCCGCGAGAGTCATAACTAAGATAAATCTTGGGCAAATTATATTAGAAATTACCTTTTTTTGTTTGTAGTATAATTCTGCCCTCCACGGGAATTCATCTGTTGATGGTAGTCATAAACTTTTTCATTTTTTAGTCATTAGTATAGAGTTTGGCCTACCGGGGTTTAATTTTGGCGCCCACGACTTAATTGACTAATGTTACGGTCTAAAACTGGATTAAAATTTTGTAGTCCAATTAAATGAACTATTGAATCGAAGTTTTGGTCAACTTGCCTGAATTTTTGTTATAAGTTAGATTCAGGTTTCTGATAACGATAAGTGGAACTAATATTTCTCTCAACCCCGGCTATAGATGAAAAAAAAATGTACATAGTGATTTTTGTAGGAGCTAGAAGAAAAAATTTCGAATAAAAATTATAGAACCAAAATTTTACAAATATGTCATCTAGACACCTTTTTAACTACTGTGAAAATTAATAGAGTTAAGGTAGTTAGAAGCTAAAGAATGATATGACTTAAACTTTAAAAAATCATAGCAGGCTGAAAAGGTGAAAAATTATTAATTTTTCTAAAAAAACTTTCTTTTCAGAGAGTAACAGTAACTTAGGAATATCTAAATGTTTATGCTATACAATGTTTATTTGAAACTTTTTCTTCTAGTTCTTACTCTTTTTGAATAATATAATGAATAATAAGACCCTTTTTTACTCTTAGCCGGGGGTTGAGGAAAAAATTTGTTCCACTTATCGTTGTCAGATATTTTATATAATAAATTCAGGCCAGTTGATCAAAATTTCGATTTAAAGTCCATTTGATTGGACTATTTGATCGTTCTTAATAAAATAAACAAGTAGTCCTAGGTCCACCGAATATCCAATTACGCCAGAACCACGGCACTAATATTACATTAAAAATGGCGCTATCTCTGCATAATTATAGAATGCCAAAAATTAAAATCAACTTCGTGCCTTCAAAAACCCCAAAAACCATATGAAACACAATATTTTTATGATACACAACTTTTTTTCCTCTATTTCCCCCCTTCCCCGCTATACAACTCAAGCATTGATACAAAACATATTTTGCTCATAGAATAAAGATATTTAATATTTTCGACATTGATTAAGATTTGTACTAACCGAAATAACCTGACGAAATTTGTTTTATGATGAATTACACTTCATACCCCAAATTATTACCGCCATTGTATTAAAGCATGTTCTTTCTAGGAAGCCTTGGATAAAAAAGTATTCAAAATAGCGTCATTCCGCCTTTTTTAATTTTTTTTTCTTATGCTTGCCGCTATACCCTGAACTTTGTGAAAATTTCATCTAAATTGGTGAAAGTATCCCCGATTAATCGGTGTACAGGATGTACAGTGGTTATATTTTAAAAGGGGTCTACAAGCTTAGCTTTTAGAGATATCAAAAAATAGTGTATTAAGTTTCATGGTTTTGTGTGTATTACTTCCTAATGACCTTAGTTATGGGTATGCGCTCTCTCTCTCTCTCTCTCTCTCTCTCTCTCTCTCTCTCTCTCTCTCTCTGCCCCTTATAGCTTGTTTTCAATTTTTTTCGGATGCCTGTAAAGGTCAAGGTATCAAACGTGGTATTTTTATAATTAGCAAGAAAATGCCCATTTATTGAAATTTTATTGTACGTGGTGTTCCATTTAAAATAACATAACTCTAAAAGTACAGTTTGTAGACCCTGTTTTAAATTATAATCAGACACCCTGTATACATTATATACATAAAAAGTCAACGAATATTGAGTATATTTATTAGAATAATTATATAAATATGAAGAGGTTTTTACGAGTAAAATAAATTGGGCACTTAAAATCATTTTTGAACTACTTGAGTACAGACGGGGTATCGCGGTAGACTCTTCGAAGAACGATAGTACTGTATTGTGTGTAAAAGAGATTATGGATGTAAATGGTATGTGGATAAGAGATAGAATACCTATAAAAATATACCACCTGTTGTTATCTTTCCTATACCTATATACATCCTGGTGGCATGGCAATGCGTCGCGATGTCTGCGGGTGAGGGGAGATGACGCTGGCTGGTCATGCCATAGGGTCCCAGTAGTAGTGGACTTACTTTTCTTCCTCTGCTGACTTGGTCCGGGGCTTCGGGACGGTGGAACCAACTGCCTAATATCCTGTGTGAGCTTGCTTTTAAATGATTCGCGGCCCGTTTTTTGTGCAAAGTGGAGCCGATGGCTGCCCTCCACTGTAGTACTGGCGCAGCGCGATATAAAACCTTCAGAGAAATTAACGCAATTTTTCCACACGTTATACAACGTATTTTTCATGTATAATTAACGGGCGTATGTTTTGATTATTTTCCCGAAAGAAACGTATTGAAATAATGAATAACAAGAAAGATACGTCATACGATGCGTATATCCTGTTTATAGTACCGGTACTGGCGAAGCACTGAGTATCGTGTTCCAGGAAGTTCACAGGATGTATATTGTAGTTTATAAAAATAAAAGGATGCTAATTTGCTGCCTATTTACCTCAAAGAGAGATATTTTTAGTATGGTTAATAAGAAAGAGTTCTTCTACAAAAAAAATCTACTTAATGTACTTTGAAGAAGTACTTTAAGTAGATTAATATTGTGTAGTATATTTTTAACTAATAAGCAATACTTAACCAAAATTTGAAATTTTAAGTACTAGTACCAGTACTCTTCCAAAGATGTATTAAATACATTGTCTCGAGTAACGCCAATTCAAAATTACTTAAGTAAAATACTTAGTGTGTCAAAAGTACTGACTATTTTACTTTAAGTACATTTTTATATTCAGTACCTTCGCTCTGGGAAGGATAATTAAAATTTAGGTTAGTATATTCGTTGCAATTTTTAAATATTACCAAGTATTACCTAACTATTTAATAAGCAAAGGTAGGGATTTACCGTGTTCTGAATGAAATATAAATTATATAAAAGGTCACTGCTTTTGCAGCAACTGGCTAGTAACGCATAATGATTTGCATTTGCAGTCAAGTTGCATTAACACTGTTTAAAATTATACATATAAATGATCTTATAGGTGGATGAAATTTATTACAATTTTATTAGTTTACTTATTTAGATATTTGAGAAATAAACAGATTTGATTATGATAGAAGTTAAAACATCTAAACGAAATTACAAACTTTTTGCACTATATAACATTTAATTAACTCGTTTATGCTAACCAACATGTGAAATACCTCTATAATTGCATATTTCTTTATTTCAGCTATCCGCAGTTGTAGATGGAGTATATGCGGATCATTCCCACATAGCAGGCAAGTTCACAATGCTTTCGTCGAGCCGGGTTTACGTGGGTGGTAGTATAAATACCAGAGCGCTTCCTGGAGCCAGAGTGCACAACAATTTTGTGGGATGTATGCGGAAGGTGAGTTTTTGCAATAGATTTGTCCTAATTGTGAGATAGTTCTATGAAAGTTTATTTTTAATAGTTATTATTTTTATAAGCCAATAATTATTCAGGTAGAATATATTATGCAATAAAGAAGATCGACAGCTATTTAACAAAAAATGTTTTTCTGTGACTACTTTCGTATCATCTAATGTAAATTTTATTTATAATGTTGTCAGAAATGTAATCAAACTGAGCCTCATTATTAAAGGGGTGGCCCAGTTTGGAATGGTCAAAGTTAAAATTATAATAATTTAGGAAGATTAAATCTAACTAAATTAAATTAAAAATGGGCTAGTTCATTAGAAACTTAAAGACATATTCTTAGAGTCTTTATATTCAATTTTTTTTTGATAATTTATACGAAGCTAAACGAGAAAAAAATAAATAAATATTTTGATATATTGCAGCTCCCATGAAAATGGAACATTATGACTAATGGTCTGCTGGGTGTACAAAAAAATGGTCTATGTGATATTTTATTTATTGAAGTTCAATTGCTCATATTAATATTATCCAATACACAATTTCCCAAACCTGTCTCCAAGACTGAAATGGATAATAGGCGTAGAGTAATAATTGTATCCCTAACCGAGGACCTCATTAAAATCGTAGAATGGGGAGCAAAAAAACCTTGTCCACTAAGACACAATCTTGTTTACCATCTCACAAAGAATCTTTTAGCCTAATCGGTATCGCTTTTCAGAAAGGTCTTCGCTGGCGTGATCACATCTCCTCAATTGCTACAGCAGCCTGAAGAAATTGGGTCTTCTTTTTCGAGCCAGAAAATATTTTTCTTCTGCCAACATGTTCACCCTTTACACCTCGCAAATCAGACCCGGCTATGAGTATTGCTTGCATATATACGGAGAGCAGCCACTTCTTCAATTCTTAATATCCTTGACTCTGTCCAAAGACGAATTATTCGCCTGATTGATAATTCAAACATGACAAGAAATCTTACATCACTAAAGCATTCTCGAATTCTAGGCGATCTGTCTCTATTTTACAGATATTACCACGGATTCTGTTCTGATGAATCTTTATCCATTGAGCTCTCATAAGTTATTCCTGCTAGGGAGACGCGAGCATCGACCCATGCTCCCCTTCGCCGCCGTCCAGCTGCAAATATCAAGGCCCTCACACATTGTTCGCTCCTTTATTCCCAGAATGTCCCGGTTACGGAATATTTGGATAGCAAATGTCTTTCCTCCTTCTCATAATCCACAAGTCTTTATAAACTTTCCCTGTCTTTATTTAAAGAAACCACGGCACCTAGTACTTAAGTCTTCGAACTTCGTGGTCTACTCGTAGATAAAAAAGAGAGAGAGAACCCGTTAAAAAAATTTTCCACAATCCCCTAATAAAATAATTTAACAACGGATAAAGTAGGTGAGAAAGCAAAGGATAACACACACGTGTATTGTCTTCTTAACATACATGTATTTTAGAAAAACAACGCCTTGCATTGTATAATATCGTCTGATTTGTTTGTTAATAACAACCTTTTAAAAATAACTTATTCGGTTATTTTGTAATAAGAAATGAACATTATTTGTGCTCACAGAAATAGTGTTACTGTTAAAATAAGTAAAAAATTATTAATAACGTAATTTCCATGAAATCGGCGTCAAACGATAAAATATTCCAAAGTAGGCTGGGTCAAGTTAAGCAAAACGGCACATTACGCGTGATCGGCGTTACTTCATTTAAATATAGCCGCATGCCAATATTAAAAATGATTATCATTTATATTTTTAAAAGATATGTAATAAATAAGTGTCTTTTATTTATTTTTACTTGTGTTGTGGGAAAAATATTGTACATAGCTAGATAGAAAGAGCACACATACTCTTGTGATCTACGTGAAACATCTCATTCGTATGTTATATGCACCTTCCATGCTTGTTATGTAATCTGTTAATTAGCACTACCGTTTCGGCTCTAGCGACTACTAAAAAATCTAAAGGCCAAACACTTCACTAATATTAGTAAACCACAGAAAAATTTAACGCAACAGATTTCCGGTCGACTGATATAAAAGTGTCGCTATCATCCGCAAGAATTCTGAACGAAATATTAATACTACTGCAAAGTGTCATCTTTAAATATGTTTTAATTTGCATAAAATCGAATTTTTCATAGGGATTTTAACTTTTTGACAGTTTGCAAGGTTATTTTCTGTTTCACGAATAATCTTTACAACATAGCTTCTATCTAACGAAAATAATGCCCTCAAATGTGCAACTTATTACTTGAACTTTATAGCAGTAAATACTACTAATACTGTAGATATTTCTCAATGTGTTTAAAAGATAAAGATTCGCAAGCCGTACAATTTTGATTCCAATTTTAGTTAAGGCAAGGCCTTTCTCTTGAAAAAATCTTAAAGAAATTTTAAAAAATTATGTGGCTATTAAATATCGTATTGCACCAAGCAGTTTATCAACGACTTTCAAGAAGCGGAAGAAAGGGAGTTAAAAGGCGTAAATTTAAAGATTTAGTTGTCGCTATGAAAAAGTGGGTGAAGCTAACCAGAAAAAAAAATCTGACAACATAATCCGAGAAAAAAGAAAAGACTTTTCAAAATAATTAGGTTACGAGAATTTTCAAGCAAGTTCTGGATGGCTAGACAAAGACCGTCATAGAATAGTTCAAGAACTGTGTCAGGTTAAGGTGCAGAAGTTTATGAATAGGTTTACGTTTAGAAATAACACATATTTTGCAAGCAAAGTAAAAAAAAGATGACAGTCATAAACGCTGCAAATATGGAGGGAACTGAAAAACTGAAGCTGTTAGGTTTAGAAAAAAGTAAGGCTTTACGATGTTTTCCAGGAATTAAATCCTTAGAGCTTGACTATGATTTTAACAAGAAATCATGGATGAGTTGTTTCTATTTCAAAGTTTATTTTCTGCTTAGTGAAATTTCCATTTTCCTTTTAACCTAAACTGCTAGGCCTAGGTATACAACATTTGGTACCATTTTTATATAAGCCTCACGAAGGAGGCGCCTTGAAATATTCAAAGATTAATACCTCAAAAACAGCAAAATGTTAAAAAAAAACCGCTTAAATACGATGATTTTATTTCCTTGCATATTTTAGATTTCTTTACCGTATACAGGGTTACTAAAGGCATCTGGACAAATATTAGGAAATATGATTAGTTATTTGTATAAAATTATTTTATTTAAATATGCCTTGCATCTGTTGACGTATTATTTTATACAAGGCCGCACCAAAATGTTGACATTTAAAAATACTCTTTTTTCGTGTATTAAGTTAATTATTTCACATACTTTGTAGCTCGCCAACTTATTTTTTTATATATTTTGACGTCCTTTGTTGTTATATATAAGGTGGTCTATAAAAATAAATTCGATAGGTATAACGCTTCACTTTATCTTGTTAGACCTAAAGGTACTTCTTAAACATCGTCCCCTAAAGAAGGAAAACAACACCCCATAATCTTCAAAAATTAATATCTCAGTGCAGAATATTTTGAAATACAGCGAAAGACAAAAATTTATTTTTTTTTGCCTATTTTATATACCGTTTTTCATATTTTAGTTTCTTTTACAATATTCCGGGTGACTCCAAATATATTAACGAATATTAAATAACGTGTTTTGACTTTATAAGATATTGATTATCATAAAGGAATCTAAATGTTGATTTAGTTTTTTTTTTCGTGTAGCTATCTTACAGGGGGCGGCAGAATGAAGTAAGTTAGACATTTTTTGAAATTAAAACAATGAAAAGGAGCAAAAGTCTGCCCTCGAGTGAGATTCGAACTTACAACCTCTGTCATACCGGGACATTGTTCTGCCGACTAAGCTATGTAGGGACCCGATAACAAAACCGCGCAAAAAATAAATTTATTTATTTTCGAACACCGGAAAATTAGGCGACTAAAAAAGTATTGTCACTTTTTCGGTCCTTTAGGGACAAGGGAGAGGGGCAACTAGGGGTATGCATTTAGTTACACCACTGATAAAAACTAAGCGAACATCATGAATACTAGGATACGGAATTATAGGTTGACGTTCTCAAGCTCACAGATCAAGAATCTGTAAACAATTAGTAAACACTTAATCGGAGGCACAACATTTGCCTTTGGTTTAGGATTCAATTTTCAATTATAACAATAACGTACCTACTGCAAGACTAAGATGCAAATAGTCAAATTAAGCAAAAAAGAAAAACTTTTATTTAAATAATAAACTAAATAGAATAAAATAAAATAAATGAATTAATCACTACCGAGGTCAATACAAATGTATAACTTTCTAAGTAACTTAAACTCAATAGGTCAAAGTCATATTATCCGCGATCAACAATAACGCATGTATTTGTAAAATAATAATAAACATTTTTTTAATAAATTTGGAATATTTGTCGTATCTAGCTAACATCTATGTAATTCCTTTACTAAATATTCAGTACAAACAAAAATTATTGTGGTAATTGGTGTGTACTCGGTGGTGTGGGTGGTACTGTGGATCCCTAGCGACCCCCACCTCTCTCTCCAACGGCAGTCATATTTAATTTTAAAGAATGGAAGGTGGCTATTTTTTAAAAATATGGTCGTTGTAACTGTGGGTGGGTCGCTATAAACAACATACATTGAATACTGAAAAACTATTTTTTTACGAAAGGGAGGTCATGCACACCCTTAAGACCGCCCTTGCCTCTCTCGGTGCGCTATTGGCGGAGACTATAAGGTAAGGTACGCGGAGTATTGTCTTTGTTATACTTTACTCATTTTTAAATCTAGTCCCCGTATATTAGCGTTTAAAATCAGTTATAGTCACCACACATTTATGATAATGACATTTTTATAAACAGTGGTTAAAAATGTTCATGTTTTTAATACCTAACTTCTTTAAGTATGTGTCTTAATTTCTGACAAAGAGTTTTTTTTATATTTCAATGTTAAAATATACATTTAAAAAAATGTGACTTTCTTAGGTGCAAAAAAGTCTATTAATAAAATGTACAAGATGTGCCTTGACTGTTTCACTAAGCGTAAGAACTAAAATTATAAATGTTTCCCTACTAATGTTACAAAAGAATTTTTTTTTAATTGACAATGATAATAGGTAAACACAAAATGATTATTTGTATAGAGATTTAAATATAAAGTTAACACAGTTTTGATGGTTTTGTCTTTTTCGTAAACTTTTAATGTCGTTCGGGGGGGAAATATATTTATAGATCGACGAGAAGCAGATTTAATGCATTGGCTGGTTTTCTACGCTTGGCTATGAAACACCACCCGTGGCAATAAATCTTTCGGTTTTCTGCATAGTAAAACAAATAACTAATGTACTGCCCCTTTATTAGTTTCAGCATTTCAAAGTGTCAAATATGTGAGTTTGAGCTTAGAGCTTTGATATTAGGAATATAACATAAAATGTGTTCGGAATGTCTCTTATAATGTATAATTTAAAAATATAGTAATGTGCAAGGCGTTTCTTTTAAAATCAAAAAGTTGGTACGACTAGGTAGTATATAAATGTTAAAACTCTATTTATTTGGCAAATCCAATTAACCCTTTACTATGTAGTTAGGAAGACCCCGACAGGAACCAAGAATTAATTGTGTGTCAGCGATAAACGTGACGAAGAAATCATTTGTTAAGCATACTCGTCTCGCTTCTTCTCGTAAAGTATATTTAGAGGTATTTGAAAGTAACTACCTGCCTTCAAGTAAGAGCTGTTTTATAAGACAATAAAAGAGCATTGTAGACCTATTAAAATTTGCATATGTAAAAAGATAGCAATCGGCCGTATTTATCGTAGGTAGTTAACTATATTAAGATTTAGTTATGTGTAATCATTCTTGCGAATCACTTCCGAACGGCAAATATGTGGCACCCATGGTGTGAACAGAGTGTTTCTTTCTCAGTTTCTCCCAACGTTTCTTCTCATTGTAAAAGTAGAAAACATTTGTCTGTAGATACCAAAGAAATTATGAACAATGGTTATTCAACCCTTACCGAACTGTGAGGTATGAACAAATAAAAGTTTATAGAGGAGACCTCTATTTTGACGAAAGTACCCGAATCAACTATTTAAAAAAATGTGAACAATCCTATAGTGGAGAAAAGAAATGATAACGGTAAGTCTTCAAAGTTAAACCGAGGTGATGATGCCAAACATTGGATAATTTACAACAGAAACTTAAAAAAGATGAAACCGGAATTAAATATGGTGGTTACTCTGTGGAAATGTAGGAAAAAATATTAAAGGTTTTTGTATCGATTATCATGAGGACACCATATCAGAATTATTCGAAGATTGCTTCAAACGTAAGTTGGTATCCTCCCAGTTACTATAATGGACAACGCTACCCACCATAGTAGGCAGTTAAATAAGATTCCATGTTGGAAAGACACAAAAGCCAAAATGCAAGACTGTAGGTATTATAATTAAATTTATTTTCACGAAGATTATACAAAAAAGCAATTATTTGAAGTGCTAAAGTGTTTTAATATAAGAAATATGGCTTTCATATACAGAGCAGTAAATTAAAAATATAGAATTGTTTAAAATTATTCTTTGTTTCAAAAAATTTTGGTAATAGGTACTGTACTGTTAGTGCTTTCTCCATATTTTGTTTTGTAAAAACCACAAATATGTTTTTTTGTGAGAAATAAATGTTCAAACAAAACCCTAGATTTAAAACTTTTTTACTTTCACTTTCTTTACGCCCGTATTGCCATACAAGAAGATTTGACCACCTAATTGTTAGCAAGTAAAGGTTAATAATAAATAGACATTTTCAAAACATACATTTATTATAATTGCTATTATTTAAAATTAATAAAATGTAAAAAATATCAAAAAAAAAAGATTTTTACATTTTGCAATAATTTAGTAGCACGTCATACAAATTTCAACAAATAAATCAAATTATCACGCTTTTAAATGCCTTATATTACGTGCTAAAGTATAACAATGGTTTAAAGTTCACCTTATCTACATTATGTTTTATTTTTCAGATTGCAATAATTTCCTAGATCCCGTGGCAATAAAGTAAAAAATTAATTTGTATTTCTTAACGTCCTGTATGTCTAAGAAAATCGTTTGTTTTGTTGTATATTATACATTTTAAAATCAAATGTTATCTTAAATCTGTATTAAAAGATTATACGCATTAAAAAAACAATACCTCAAAACTGTACGAAATAGAAAGAAACAAGTCCTTGATTTTCAACTTTAACACGTTACTATAATTCATAAAATTATTATTAGATCAAAACCATTGTAATTTGCAGAATTATAAATTTTCCAGTTTTATTTTTATATTGTCGGTTAAACCGGGAGCTTGTGTCATACCATAAATGAGAACTAGAAAATACAAGCTGTTTTATTTTTGCTGCCAAAGTCTCACTCATATAACTCGAAAACAAGAAATCAAATTCGAGTTTATGTGTGGGAATGTCGTAAGCGGAAAGAGATACGAGCAAGGTTAAATCAGGGAAAAGTTGCTCAACTGGGGATTTGACAAATTTCTGCAAAGAAAGTTTAAAAATTTGGTTTACCTTTCGAGTTTTTTGAAAACAATCCGAAATTTTGAGAATTTTTATTTAAAGGCGGAAAGCATAAAAAATCAAGAATCATTATTGCAACTTTTTCTTCTCTTCAAGATAGCATTTCCAAATTTTTAGTTTAGCGTTTCAGCTACGACCCATATCAACCATCACATTTTTTTTTTTTAATATAACCTGAGATCTTTATTACTGTATAAGAGCTTTTGATGTCCTAAAACCAATGGTGTATTACATTTATATTATAGCAGGGAACATAAGTTTAACAACCAATGTGTTAGGAAGAGATGATAGACTAAATTCAATATGTATATCTTAATTTTCTTCAGGAGATAAAATTTGAAATACCATTTATTTAAGGTCATCAAAAGCTTAAGAATTCAAACAAGATCCAAGTACGTATTGACAAAATGATCTTCGTGAGGTGGCTGAGAGCCAAAACCTTGAACTAAAAATTTAAGAGAGCTATCTTGTACAGAAAAAAAAAGTTGCAGTATTAATGTGTAATTTATTTTGCCCTTGGCCCCTTAAAAGCAAACAGAAACAAAATAATTTTCTAAAATTTTGGTATTTTCAAAAAACTCAAAACCTAAATTTCTCGGGCGAAATTTTCTAGGTCGTCCGGTTACGTAGCATTGAATATTCCTCGTATCTCTAACCCTTTAGGAGGTCAGAATATATAAACTCGAGTTTGTAGCAGCTTGTATATGTAAAAACAAATGCAGATATCTTTATAACATATAACATTTATTGTTTAGCAATGTTTTATATTAGCTAATACTTACTAGTTGGTAATATGTTAGGTGAACCATATCACTTTTTCCATTTTAGGATGAAAGAATGTTTATTTTTTAGAACTTTTTAATTACTTGTCATGTTGTCAATAAAATAAAAAAATGTTAAGGTCATGTTTTTAATCTCACCACTGTTAAATTTACAAATATGAATACAAAATGATTCTGCATCAAAGACATGACTTATAAAATCCACATTTCTAAAGAAGTTTTTATCCTTATAAGAAAAAAACAAAAATTTGATCTGCGCACGTGTCAACATACATGAGAACTAGAAATTGTATTTCTTTTTTGCTGCCAAAATCTCACTCATATAAATCGAAAATAAGAAATCAAATTTGAGTTTATGTATGGGAATGTGGTAAGCGGAAAGAGATACGAGCAGGGTTAAATCAGGGCAAGGTTGCCCAACTGGGGAACTGACAAATTGACGTGAAGAAAGTTTAAAAATTGTGTTTTGTTTTCGAGTCTTTTGAAAAAAATCCGAAATTTTGGAAAATTGTTTTCTTTTTTCTAACTTTATTTAGGGGTAAAAATTAAAAATCATTATTGCAACTTTTTCCTGTCTTCAAGATAGCATTCTGAAACTTTTAGTTCAGGTTTTCAACTTCGGCCCGATATCATCCATAACATTTTTTTTAATACGAAAACCGGTTTTTTTACTTATAAGGGCTCTCGTTGTCCTAAAAACCAATGTTTATCTTCTGCCAGGAAACATAGGATTTCCCTTATAATAAGCAATGTGTTAAGGAGAGATGATAGATCAATTTCAATATGTATATCCCAATTTTCTTGCCAGAAGATAAAGTATGATATACCATTAGTTTTAGATCATCAAAAGTTTTTAAAAAGTTAAAAAAGATTCAACAAAAATCGTATTGAAAAAATGAAGTTTATGAGGTGGCTCTGTACAGAAAAAAAAGTAGACCTTTAGCTTTATTTTTTATATAAACTTTTACTTTAATAATATATGACATTTACCGTTTTATGTTTAGCTGTTTTATAAAAAGATCATAAAACATAGCTATTAATAATACTTATTAGTTGACATTATTTTAGGTGAACCATATCACTGTTTTCATTTTAGGGTAAGAGAAAGTTTGTTTTTTTTTAATTTTTTAATTACCATCTCAAGTCAATGAAAAGTCATGTTGATAATTTCACCATTGTAAAATTTACAAATATGATTATAAAATGGATTCTGTATCAAAAACATGGCATATAAAAGTAACATTTTCAAAAAACTAATTCTGTTTTTATCCTTATAAATCACAAAAATTTGGTCTATGCGTGTAGACTGCACCTCAAAACAAAATCTGCGCGGCTAACGGAGGCTTACAGCCAGTTCTGCATATCGTACAAACATTTTTTAATGGTTTCTGGTGTCTATTTAACCCAAATTTCTTCGGTTTGCCATAGCCCTAAAATTCTCAAGGGCAATGTCTAGCCATTGCGGGAGTTAATCTCGTACTCCTTGCTTTTCACTTAGTCAATTTTGGTTCTAAGTTACATGCGCCTGTGCCTTACATGGGGCTGATCGTCGTTTGACTGAATTGGATCATTATGCCTGAAGCATTGCAGGGTATGTTCAAATTCAAATTCAAAAAATACCTATTGGGTAAAGATAAAAAAATACAGTCAATATTACACAAAAGGACAAGGTATACTAGATATTGGTATTAACAACCAGGCCCCAAATGTCAAAATAGATAAAAACATTAAGAGGAAAACAAAATCCAAAAAAACAATAATTAAAACATATTCAGATTAAAAGTGTTTAAACTTTGTCTGACCTCCTGCTTCAGTGTTCGTTTCACAGTGAACTTGGATTTAGAAGTCAAGCTTGGCAATAGTTTTGTGGTCTGGCTGTAGGCATAAGGTGCAAGATAAGAGGAGCCTGTCCGAAAAGTTTCGGTTCTATGCCGGGGGATGTCGAGTTTAGCATAAACTCCCCGGAGCGGGGAAATGAACAAATCTCATCTCGTTCAATTTGAACAAGTTTAGCTTTTCTTAAAAAGGGGTCATATGAGAATATCTTTAAACTTTGGTTATAAAACGGATGCAAAAGTTCTGCATTCTTTGTAATCTCATACGACTCTCATTCATCAAAGAAGGTCCCTAAATGACATCTGCATAATGAAAATGAGACAAAACCAAAGAGTTGACTAGCATTTTCTTTGTATTCTCATCCAGTAGATCTTTAAGTTTATATAGAGATTTAAGACTGAGAAATACTTTACGACACACCAGCGAGACATGCTTTTCAAATTTAAGCCTTAAATCAAGAAGTAGCCCAAGGCTCTTAATAACTCTACTACAAGGGATTTCACGTCCATCGATCCTTAGACTCAGTCCAACCGCATCCCGCAGAAAATAAGGCGAACCAATCAACATCTGCTGACTCTTCTCAGGATTCAGAATTAAACCATTGTTTTTTGTCCAAGAAGATATTGAATCCAAATTCTGGTCAATCAGCTCACCAGCAACACTCGTGGAAGTTGGGGCAGAGCTACAGAAAAGTTGGACGTCATCAGCATAAAAATGAATACTGCATGTTTTAGGCGTAAACTGTAAATCAGCCACCACAATGGAGAACTGAAGGGGTCCCAGCACCGATCCCTGAGGAACTCCGGAAGTTATTTGAGCAGAATCCGCCACCAGTGTGTTGCCCGCACATTTAAGAAAAGTTTTTTGTTCGCGTTCACGGAGATAGTTTCGCCAGAAGACATTTAAAACTAACAGAGTCAAAGACCTTAGACATATCCAGGACATGTAAGAGAGACCACCATCCGATCATCCAGAGCAATCAGACAATCATCAACAAGATGGCTCAGTGCCGTGACCGTTCCAAATCCTTTGCGAAAACCAGTCTGAGTCTCATCCAAATAGTCACAAAGCTGTTCGTGTAAGACTCCTTCAGCAACCTTTAAAGGGACACAGAGGAGGCTAATAGGTCTAAGATCATTAAGAGAAGTTATTGTCACGGAAGGACATCATCAACTTTTTTCATGGAGGCCATTTTGTTTTTTAGAAAATTTAAAAAGAACTTTTTTTTCTTTTAAAATAATGTATGACAATTCAGAAAAATTGCTTTTATGATAAAATTCGTTTTTTGTTCGAGTTGGCCATGACTGCGGAGACCATTTGCTTTAAAAAACAATTGTCACTCGTTTAGTTATGAGGAATTGTGAGAAGGGAATGTCGCATTAAGTGTATTTCTATCTTTTATTAACCTATGCCTCCAAACAGCTAGACGGAGATTTACTCAGTGTGCACCATCTGAAATGCCTTTCATTGGTACTTTAGTTACTAACGAGGGCGACGTCAGATTAAGAAAATTGATGATCACACCAAGCCGTAAACATTCGACGAGAAATACATGTATGCAGTCAAAAACGATTTTTTGTTACATTTCTCTTGATAACAATGAATACAATAAGAAACTAATAATAATAATCTCTGGATAAACGATGTTCTTGACACTTACTACTAATCTACTTGCCTATGAAAGTTATGAAAAAGCCGATGGAGAAGTATTAAATGACAATAAAAATAGAAACATTCAAGGATATTTTGCAGAAATTTCTACATCTTCTACAGGAGTTGCAGAAGAGAGCTGAACATTTTTTTAATTTTTTTTAACAAAACTACAATAATTACAAAGTAGATATCAAAATAAATTTAACAAAAAAAAATTAATACTACATATTAAAATGCCGGTCGTTTGTCAATGACACTTCTTTGATACCGATCTGGTAATGCGGTGAAGAGCCTTCCGATTAATATTTGATAGTACAACCCGCACACGTTGTTCAAGTATTTGTACATTTTCAGGGGGATCGAATTCATATGTTTCATTTTTAACATATCTTCATAAATAAAAGTCTAAGGGAGTAATGTCTGGAGATCTGGCAAGTCGCCGCACGAGACCGCTGTTGGATATAACTCTCTTCAAAAGTTTCTGATATAAATGTTTGCACCTCTCTAGAATTGTGAGCGGGACATCCATCTTCTTGAAACCATAAATTATTAAACTCAAGTGGTGGAACAACTTCTTTAATTGCCGGAACTATGAAAATGAAACGCCCAATCAATCGATCTTCTAGAAAAAGTAACACAAGATTAGTTTAATAGAAAAATCGTGCTGAAATAAGTAGGCGTTGGTTTTACGTCAAAACCAAATCGTATTTGCAGTCTTCGTTGTTTCCGTAATGAAGGATTTTCTGCAGCCCAGTAATGGTATCTATTAAACACGCCACAATTGGTAAAATGCGACGAAACGCATTTTACCATAAAACATTTTTGAAAAAAATGGGTTTTTCATGGCATTTGTTTCGATACGGATGACAAAATCGCAGTCTTTTCTCAAAATCACCTTTATTTAGCCCTTGTACAAAGGTGGGTTTGCAAGGATTTGAAATTGAAGAATATTTTGCCGAAAATGTAAGATGTTCGGCAAAATATTCTTCAATATGTCTCTTTCGATTTTCATTATTTTTTTGATACTTTTTTGGTCGAGGTTTTTCAAAACTTCCATATGCAAGTAGGTTGGAAACAAGTGTAGAGAACATTTTTCTCCCAGGATGACGTCTTTCTGGAAAATTTTGAAAATAATCGTGGTATACTCCGCATTTCTTTGATTTTTAATATAAGTTACTACATGTCCAACTTTTCTACGTTTAAAAAAAATTCCGGCATTACGCTGAATACTAACAATTACAATTTTTGACATCAATTCAAAAATGTGCAGTTAAATGAAACTATCTGACAGTTTTAGTACCATAGCAACGGAAATATGCTTCGCTGTCATCTTCGCAGTCATGGCTAACTCGAGCAAAAAACGAATTTTGTCGTTTTTTCACACAATTGTTAGATCATTTTAAAGCAAAAAAAAATCTTTTTGAATTTGCTAAAAAACAAAATGGCCGCCATAAGAGAAAAAAAGTTAATGATGATATCTCAAAACCCAAACGTCGAAATCAAAATCTAAATGAAAAGATGTATTTTGTTTTTATTTTTTCAGATTTTGAAAAATATTATGAAATAAAAAAATACAGCACTTCTTTAAAAATCAAACTTTTAGTTTTTTTTTAAATATCTCAAAAACGAGAAAAAATAGAGCTGTCGTCAAACCGACATTGAATTTACTATTAAATGGCCTACAAATTCCCCCATTTGATTCTCTTTCTGTCCCTTATAGTTTCCAAGATTCCAATACATTCCCTATCAATTTCGGACACACTGTATTCTGGAGTACAGAGCAAATAATTATACCAAGACATGAATACCATTCCAATAATGTAATCCAGACGACGCGACGTATATCTTAAATACAGTTTTTATATAACAAATATTCGGGCAAAAAAGAAATGCTTTTATCATGTTACAATTAAAAAGATCCGCATCATAACATTTAGCTGAATAACTTAGTTGTCAGCCAAAATCCCGTCATACAAAAAAGTAAAATATATGGAACACAACCATATTTTATTAAAGTCTTTGGGCTATAATTTGTATTTAACTAGTCGTATTTTAGAAATCAGCCAAAACTTTGCTGGTCGAAAACATAAGAATTACTTTAAAATAAACTGTAAGTTTTCTCGTCAATTATAGCATAATCACTCCTTTTGTAACCTTTTTGGCTATATCTCGACATTTCTTGCTTTTCCCGCCCTGTTTACTCAAATAATAAGTAAATCCCGGCCGCCCTACTTTATTTTAATTTCGTAGCCTAAGCCTTTGAATCTTGCTTTGCAGAATCCATTAGCAAGATGTATCGTTCGTGCTCGCACAGCTGATCGTCCCCGTAAACGTGAGCGGATTTAGGCGATCCGTGAATTTAAAAAAGTCCCAAATGGGTGTGCTCTACGTGTCGTATTTGAAGATGCGCTTCGGGAACTCATGTTTTTAAGGACAGTAAAGCTCATTTGCGTTTATTTTCTTATAATAATAATAATCAAACTGGTATGATTTAATGACCAAAAACGATTATTTCCAATAGGTTAAAGTCCATGAACAGCATGTGTGAGCATTTCTTAAATGGATGTGTTTAATCAAGTTAACTTGCTATATAGACTTAGATTCTCGGTATACATCCAAGTATGTAACTGACGTGGCTCAAAAATTGATCTACCCAGGTAAAATAACTGACTTAGTTTGAAACCGCATTTCACTGTCAAGGGAAGTCTGATCCAGATCGCGCTTTCTTCGAAAGAGTTATTCTTCTTGTACGACCTGGATTTTAATGCTAATGGAATTTTACGAGGTGCCAGTTATACAAGGTGTTAAAAAGAGCCTTGCATATTGGTCAAAATCTGCTTAAGAACTACAGTTCAAACTGTCAATTAAGTTGTCTTGTCACGTTATTATTAATCACTGTAATCGTACTCCCCAAACGTTCTTGGAATTGTAAGATTTTCTCGTTTGTTTTAGAAGATAACCTATTTTTCCGAAATGAGTCATTTTAGCTTATTTTACTTTTATTTAAGTCTTTCTTATTTTGAAGCTGCACCCTTGTAACAATTCGATTAGGAGACATCTACTGATTATAACTGTTATTCAATGTTATTCATTATTTATCAGGGTGTTAGTCAAGTGGTGTTGAAAACTAAAAATTTAGATTTTGTTTAATGGTTAAAGTTTGGCTAAAAATTCCAGCTTAACTACGTAACGAATTTGTTTTCGTTGGCACTTCTTTTTATTCAATAGTATTATTCCCTTAAAATGTGTGGCATTTTGAGTGTTTTAATTCCTAAACCTCTTTTTATTAAATGATGTATAATTATGTATTTATTTAAATACCGTGTCTTTTTTTCTTTCAATTCTACCTTAATTTGGATCTGTACCGTTACAATTTGCTAAAAAATGGAAATCGATAATAATGGTGAAATGTGACATCCATTATTAACTAGTCAGGGTGGCACTTAAAAGGTATTTAAATGTAAGAAAATAGGATTTTGGCTAATTACTAAAGTTTAGCTAAGAGCTTCAACTCAACGATTTTCGATTTTTTTTTTTGATTTCTTCAAGACGATATTTTATCACAATTATGCATTTTACCTATAGAAGCATAGAGGGGGAGAGGCAGCTAGTGCTATTTAACCCATAAAAATTATTTTCAACCAACAGAGTATACGTGAAACGACGTACAGAAAAATTAACGCGGAATGGAGGAAAGCAAACAAATCATGGTAATCGTTCCAATGGTGTGCATAAAAAAGGCAAATTAAAGAAAATAATATCTAATCTAAGTTATTTGGATCGATATATTCAAAAATTCAAATTAAGCGCGATTTACTCATGAATATACTATGCAAGAACTGATATATTAATTTTTCTCACCATAGTGCCGTTGCTGAAAAAATAATTCTAATAGTAAAAATATGTTTTTCTAAAAACCTATAGTTCTATCCGTTTTGGACTAGAGAAACCCTCGTTTTCTCATTGGTAAGCGTGTGTTATGTATTATGTTCTGTGCAGCGTTTGTCAACTCGAGCAATTGGCAAACGATTTTCGCTAAATTTAATCAATATGTAGAAAATCAAAATCTGAATCAGCTAATTGCATCCTATCTAATAACTACCCATCCTTCCAACATGCAGGAGTCATTCATTAAAAATAGGTACTAAAAAATAGTTAACTGAATATTGGAATGAATTGTAGGGTAATACAAACAGGGGTGCTTAAAAAAATTGCAAATTGTTACCTTTTGAAAGTGTATATTTCCTGAATGGACTATTTTGGGATATTCAGTTTAAGTATAACAAACAAATATCTAAATAGCTTTTATTAGGTGTCTTCCACGAGGTGTTGCTATAAAGTAATTAAATGTCAAATATAGAAAATTTTATTTTTAGGTTTAATTTTTTAAATAACAAATTGTGAAAAAAATATTAGAAGAGTGTTTTACATCTTTGTTCGGTAGACTGCCTATTTGAAAAAAATCGATTTAGAACTTTGTAGTTTCATAAAGTAACATTTTGTAATTTTTTAGAAACCTCCGGTATATATTACCTTAGTTTGTATCATCCCAAAGCTTACATTTAACCAAAACTAAGTCTTTTTTCTAATTTAACCTGATTTGTGTCACTCACGGTTTCCAATGTTTCCATGTACCTCATCTTATTCTAGGTATTCAGTATATCTCTATGTGCATATCTACATTTAGGAGGCTGAAAATGCTATTCAAATAATATATATAAATTAAAACGGTTAGACATGTTTCATTATCTGTACCTCAATTTTCATAATTTTAGAAATATTCTGCCACAACTTACGAACTCTAGCAACAAACGAAATTAGATTTTTTTAAAAAACACATCCACCCTTTATTATTATAATTAGAAAATAAAACACGAAAAGATTTGCAAAGTAGCTAATATCGCCTAGCAAACTTGGCAACCCTGAACTGGTAATTATTCACAAACAAGTAACAGTGGAAAAGAGAAGATCTTGGTTTGAGTTTTCTTTCTCTATGGCTGCCTCTCTTCAGTTATAACTGTATGATTTTACCACTGTATTTTTGAATCCCTTAGCATTGTCTTTGTCCCTACGTCCTTATGACAATTTAATGACAAATTTTGTAAGTAATTTTGTTAAAATAAACTGAATGAATTGTTTACTTTATCTATTTTTAGCGTTGATCTATCAATAGAGGTGAATACGTATGGTAATTAAATCAAATTTACTGAAAATAAATAGTGGTCAAAAAAACAAAACAATACAGTTCTGTAAACATAGGTCCCCGAGGGCTTAGTTTTGAAAATACATATTACTAAAGATATGTTTTACCATATACCCAATCCTGATTTTATTTTTATTTTGGGTAAGTTTGGAATGCATTAAAATAGATTTTATTGAAATCAGACGATTTCTCTAAAAAAATCTTTTGTAATGTTTCGCTTAATTTTTTTTAGATATATCAATTAAAGAAAAAGAATAATTTTGACTTGATATTACGCACTTTTCTAGTCAAAACAAAAAAAATAGCAATACAAATAGTTTTTGCTATCATACTTATGGTTATCTACAAGGCAATAAGTTAAATGGTTTTTGAAGTAAATATAAAAAAAACTCTTTATCTACCGGTATCTTGGAAACGAGACACTAGCTAGCCTCATATATACTTTTAGTATCATTTTTCATAGCACAAACTACCTTTAAAAAAAAAATGAAAAACTGTATTAGACATTTTTATCCGGAAAAACAATACGAACAATTTAAATTAATAAAACTGGTTTTTCCAATTTAAACAATTGCCATAAAGCTGTAAAAAGACACATTATGTCCAAAGCGTATTTGCAGGCCGTCATAAAAGAAAAAGTCTTCGGCAAAACCAGAAGAACACGCCCTTAATAAACAGTTGGAAATTAGTCACCGCCCACACAAGGAACTAGTCAATAAAAATAAGCAAATATTAAGACGACTTATCGATGTTGTTTGTTTTCTCGGACCGCACGAATTGGGATTTAGAGGTCATGACGAAACAATGGTTTTTTCGAATATAGGAAATTTTCAAGATTTACTTAGTTTAATGGCTAAATGTGATGATGGCCTAAAAAATCATTTAGATCAGTCTAGCGTTTTTCGTGGAACGTCGAATCGAATCCAGAATGAATTAATTTCCGCTGTTACAACCATTATTCTAAAAAGAATTAAGCAGGAGATTGGCGAGGCGCGGTTCATTGCTATTGTTCTGGACGAAACAACTGATATTATTAATTTTAGCCAATTATCTATAGTAATACGCTACGTTAAAACAGACGGAGTTATAACGTAGTTTATAACGTTACTAAAGAAATTAATGGAAAGAAAAAATTAGTTGCTTAAAGCTATGATGGAGCTGCAGTGATGGCAAGACAATTAGGGGGTCTGCAAGCTAAAGTTCGAGAAACTTTCCCAAGTGCTGTTTTGCTCATAAATTAAATTTAGTTTTATCCCAGTCCATCAATCACATTAAAGAGTGTAAAGTATTTTTCGTTACTTTAAGTGGCATGGATGCTTTTTTTTCCAAGTAAACAAAACGTACACAAGTTTTGGACTCCACTGTCCACAAACGATTGCCCAAAGTAGCTCCTACTAGGTGGAACTATAATGGAAGACTTGTGTTAACAGTATCTGAAAATCGTGAATCACTGATTGAACTATTTGAGAATATAATAGAAAATAATGAAAAGTGGGACCCAGAAGCAATAAACAGTTCGAGGGGATTTTTGGGCTGTTTGAAACGAGATTTTAATTTTAATTATTTGTTGAACATATTTTCAGAAATATTTCCATTCTCGGACAATGTTTTTAATATATTACAAACTAAAACAAATGATATTGCTTTTTGCCTAAAAAAAGTGGATGATTTTAAGTCCATGTTAAGCCAAAAAAGAGATGACTTTGACCTATTTTGGAAGAAAACGATGACGTTAAATGTAGAGCCACAAGCCAAGCGGCTTCGAACAGACAAGGTGGGAGATGTTCCGACATCATACAGACTCCTCTTTTATGAAATAATCGATCAAATTCAGCAACAAATAAACTATAGATTTACCTGTTTATATGATTTTAAATTCCTCGAGCCCTGCAATTTTGATGCATTTAAAGGAAGATGCGTTAAATCTCTTCTTCTCCATTATGGCCAGTTCTTCGACCGAGTGTTACTGCGATCTGAACTAAAAGTGACCTACGAAACTGATGACATTGGCGCAAAAAATAACGCTAAGGAACTAATGTAATTTTTAAAAGACGAGGAGCTGGAAGGTGCCTGCACCGAAGTGTCGAAATTGTGTGAATTATTATTGACAATACCTGCCGCAAGTTCATCAGTAGAACGCAATTTGTCAACACTTAAACATATAAAAAATTTCGTGAGAAATTCAACGAGGCAGGAGAGACTTTCGCATACATCGCTGTTGTCCATTGAAAATAAACTTCTCCAAAATATGTCGTAGCATCGACGTTTTTATGATGACGTGATTGACGAATTTGCAAAAAATGATCGAATTACATTACAAATAGGTAAGTTTTTAAATAATTGCTTCCCTTTCTTAAAATTTCACCGCACGCCCCTGGTCTTACTGATAAGAAGTACAGGGCCAAGCCAAACCTCATTTTCTTAATTTTGAACACTTTTTAAGTACACCCCTGATAAACTATAAATATTAATAAAAAAATATATTATCAGTAGTGTTTTTGGCACCAAAATGTAATATGGATGTTGCTATAAAATGAGTAAAGGATCTTCTTTTAAATTAGCTTTCTTGAGGTTGAAATTATATAAAAAACTCCACATTCCCAATAGATATAATCTTATCATTTAGAAAAAAGATGTTGGGGTGGTTTAGTAATAACCAATACAAGAAGTTTTTTTTTAACAGATTGTCGAAGGATGGTGTTTTAAAGTAAATCAGATGTAGACTATCCAATGACATGGTAGTAGAATACAGTTCAATAAAATTACATTATCTCCTAGAAGAAATGAGGTAAACTCAAATTTTGAAAAACGTGTGCTGGACTAAGATAAGTGGTTGAAACGGTGTATCAAGAAAAAAATAGTTAGGCTATAGTGATTAAACAACGTTAGCCAATAAGCAAAAGTCTATTTTTTAAAAAAACATCCTGTGAGTGTGCCCCTAACTAACATAAATTACATTAAATCACATTTATTATCACCAGCTATTATTTAATTAAATTATCGTTAGAGAATAGCTACAAAATAAGAAACTTATGTGGTGGTACAATTCACCATTTTGATAAAATTAGGTTAGAGTATAGGCAATTCTTATAGGAAACGGAAAAAATGCAAATTTTCAAAAACCAATGTGAATATGATTCTAATTACTTAAGCAAATTTTGCAAGACTTTCTTTAATACCCTGTATAATTAAACTTAATAAAAATTCGATTAGTTTTAAAATCTAGATTCTACAACTTTTTCGAACAAAAGCAGTGGCATTGTATTGAGATTACCTTGACCGAGAAACATAGTTTCAAACTAAGTCAATTACTATACGTGGGCGGATCACTTGTTGAGCACTTTATATGCGCTACTAAACAAGATTGTATTTCACTTTCCTTTATAAAAAGAAATATTTATAATGAAAGAAGTTTTGTTTTAAGTATAAGATTTATTAGGAAATACCAAACATTTAATTCACAAAGACCATGCATTTTCAAAAATGTTTTATAAAAAAATAATGGCAAGCAATATATAAAAATACAATTTTTCTTCTAGGTTAGTGCGTTGGGATCTTATGTTGTAGCTCTGGTATCATGAAATTATTAAATAACAGATAATGAAGAAATTTTAAAAAATATAATAAAAAAAAAAACATATTATACTTTTAATTTTTTTTTTTTAATGTAATTTAAATAAAATTTGTTATTTTTTACTTTCTTTAATAAAAGAATGACACCAATACTGATAAACAATTATCACCAGTTTTTGTTTGTATCACCCTTATTTTTTATGCCACTGGGTAATTGTTTTTTTTAACATTTTATTAAGCTACCATTTTGTTTCACCAAGTTGAATTTGCACGAACATTTTTACAGTTTATCCGTATCTTACATTTAATTTTTGTGTCAAATTTGAAGTCAGTTGGATCAGCAGTTATTCGAAAAGTAGTTTTTATAGAACCGAATTTGAAAACTTAATGTTGGACCACTATTTAAATCATATTAAATTTATACCGAAATTAGCGACAGGAAAATATAGACAATGTGATACACAGAACAAGATGGTTTAAAAAGTTGCTCTTAAGAAGACAATTAAAATTGCTTTAACCAAATTTAAGTTTAATTTAATTTGTTAGGATCATTAATTTTAAACGATAGTTTAGGGTACGATACGTTATACCTCGTACTCTAAAATTTAAGGTCGGCCAAGCCTCAAGGCCAATCAAGGGCGGTTTTACGGTGAGGGGGTAAAGACGTAATTTACATATTTTTACGTAAAAATTACTCTTGCGCATATCTATAGATAGAGTATTGATGTAAATATAAACAATATAATTAATAAATTTGCTGCCGGAAAAAATTGGACGTTATTCTATAACTATTTATTAGAAGATGTCTTTTTCACTTATGCCACAACAAGTATGATACAAGTTTTAGGTATTTATGTGGCTCTCATACCATTTGTAATAAAATATATTATCAAACTTTTTTTAATTGACCCCTAGGCTAGAGTATAAATTTAATAAATAAGAATGAAAGGTTAATAAAACGCTATGATCAGTCAATTTAATCTTTCGATATTTTAATTTATCTTGCCTCAAGAAGAAAATAAAGTACATGCCAAATAAAGTGAAAGCTACACACACAACCAAACAAGCATATTGAACCACGATGCGGCCGGCCGACTTCTAAAACAAATTGCTAAATGATATTTTAAAATATTCACTTGCACCTATTTCGTCACTACGTTTAAACATGTAACATGGAGTAAAAATTGCTAATATAATATATTAACCATCATTAGTCATGACTAAAGTAAAGAACTAACTCAAATTAATTCTGAAATAAGTAGTATCATTTTATAATAATTACAATTAATACCTATAAAATGGTAGTATTCAATTCGGAAAAATTCCGGGAATACGGCCACATAACGACGAACGTTATAGCCGAGGTAATAACATGGAATGTATGCGAACGTACCACGTACCGCGTGAATTAGTACATGAAGTCTAGCATGTGAGATGATGGAATCGGCTGACCGAGCCACCGTCTATAATAAATATATTAGAATATTTGACTGCTGTTAATAGCGTTATTTGTATATTAGTCAAGCAATTATAATAATGATACCTACCTATTTTGCTATGTGCCGAGGAAATAATAAACTACATTTTCGTTTTGTGCGTTTTTAGGATGTTTGCAAAATTATTATTGAAAAATAATTACTTGTTTAAAAAGAGAATTTTCCCTGTATATTTGGTTTTATTACTCGAGTTACTTATTTGTAGGTAGATTGATGATGACTAGTTAGTCGAAAGCGCTCTGTTATAATGCTGGACTTGGATAATATACGTTATACAGACAGACTCTTTTGCCTCATTAAAAACTATAGTGTTTACCTGTATATGATTCGTCGTTCTATTTTTAATTTTTGAAATGGGAAATAAGGCAATTTGATGCTTCACCAGAAATTGAGTATTTTAATGTAGTCATCAAGTGAGACGTGCACTGAACTTTCTCTTCTTCTCTCAACAGTTCCTTGCAGAATACAACGTTTATCATCGCCAGCTTTTTGGAATGAATCAAATCTTATATCTTTAAAAAATTAAATATTATGTTCCATTTTTTAGTAGTATTCTTGAACTTGGTTTGCCGTGTTTTTCCACATTGTCTTTGTAACCAACTCCGTTTGTTTTCCTCATATTAAAGATCCCATCTGCGAGGACTTCGTAGTTTGTTTAGAGAAGTGTTCTGCGGCAAAATATAACTTCTGTTCTGGCAAAATCGTGAAAACTTCATCCATACTGACAGCTTCGACTTTACTGTATTTATGGGAATACTATTTTCAGTCGCACTTTTAATTTGCGTTAGTTTAAAGTCTCCAAACCTGGCTTTTTCGTCACACATTTCACGTTTGTTTTGGAAATTTATTTCGCGGAGTTATTAAAGTTATTTTGTTACTCGTAGTCATCAAAAAACAAAGTTAAAATTGTTATAAAAAGATGTCAATTGAAATTTGACGGCTTTTTATAACAAGCAGAGTATTACTAAATTAGTCCTTTTACTGATAAGACAACATTTATTTCAAATGTTCGTGAATAATTGAACTTGAAAAGAATAACGCAATAAATATTTAAATAGTAGAAAAAAAACTAGTAAATTTATACTCAATAATAATAAATAAAAACCAGCTGAAAATACTCATTTCTTTGCCTCTATCTTATCGGATTATTAATTGTAGCACAATTCTTGTCAAAAACAAAGATTTCAATAAAATGCACGTCACGTAAAAATTCTGCCAATAAATACAATTCGAATAATTTACGAAAATATTCGTCTTGAATGAAGAGGCTTAAATATTTCATAAATAAACGAGAGCTATGGCTGAAAGATGAAAGTCTTTAAAAAATAGTTGTCTTTTTACCTTTCCCTTTTCGGATTATTAGTTTTAGCACAAATCCTGACAAGAGCAGAAATTTCAAGAAAATACTTCTCTAATACTGCACGTCACCTCAAAAATGGAATGCTATTCGGAAAATTTAGGAAAACTTTCGACTTGAATGAAGAGGCTTAAATATTTCAGAGTCAAGCTAACAAAGCCCAAAGACGTAAAATGCTTTTCAATAAATTCTATCAATAACCCGGCTTCAAGTTCACTTGGATATTTCGGAACATTTCACAACTATGTTAGGGATCATAACTTACCTTTCTGATGCGGAATCCGCAAGATTATTGGACACAGGAAAGTTTCATGGAAAATTGTTATTTCAGAAAATTGATAAAAGAATGGTTACATTTTGTTTTGTAATACTTGCAATAGTGAATAACATTGTTTCGCAGAATCTATATATATATATATATATATATATATATATATATATATATATATATATATATATATATATATATATATAATCGCAGCCAAATAAAATTTTCTTAGTCGCGATTCCAACAAATATATTTTATGAATTCTGTCGGTCCGTCTGTCTATCTGTGTGTCAGTTCGCGACATAGCTTAAATAATACTTACCCGATTGATTAGAGTGTTAAAATATTTTTATTAGAGTGGTGTGTAAAAAAACAAGTATTTTTTTGAGTACTCGACGTTTCGCAACTTAATTGTTGCATCCTCAGGATATATATATATATATATATATATATATATATATATATATATATATATATATATATATATATATATATATATATATATATATATATATATATATATATATATATATATATATATATATATATATATATATATATATATATATATATATATATATATATATATATATATATATATACATATATACATATATGTATATATATATATATATATATATATATATATATATATATATATATATATAATATATATATATAAATATATATATATATATATATATATATATATATATATATATATATATATATATATATATATATATATATATATATATATATATATATATATATATATATATATATATATATATATATATAAATATATATATATATATATATATATATATATATATCCTGCATGAAACCCATATTATCAGTACTTTTACTCCGTTGTTCCGCATATATTACCCATATATTATGTTTCTAAATCGTTTTCGTTAACAATCCTTGAGTGGTGTATTCTTTGAGGTTAAGATTCAGTTAAAAAAACAAAAGACAATTTTTAAATAGTCGACGTTTCGCGACTTTATTGTTGCATCTTCAGGACACCTATGTGTTTATGTATGAAACCCATGTTATCAATTTTTACATATTCTGTTTGTCCGCTTAAGATGGCGAAACAAAATAACGGCAAACAGAATTTTATAGAGAAATTAAATGTGAATATGGGATACATATTGAATTTATTTTAAATTATGCCCAAAAGTCAAGTGTGGCATAGGTAGAAAGGGAATGGTAAATATATTGGTAGGAATCCAATATGATGGAACAAAATGGCGCCCAATAAAAATAAAGAGACAGTATATGTAACACATATAATATACTGTGACTATGTACTGAACTCACTTGGATCACACTTTACTCTCCCCAATAAAAGTAATAACTCATAACGAGGAAAATTCCGGGTAAAGGAATTTACCGATTTTTGACTGTGAGTTAAAACGTCAATATATTCGTCTCCAGATGTCAAATCAGAGTAAAATTTTAATATTATTAAGTCTACTACTTTAATTTTAGCAACATAGGATCGCCGACAGAGTGTCCTAACTAACTACAATTAAGATTTTATAAATTTGATCAAAAGTGACTTTTTTTAAATGGAACATGTTTATTATTAAAGCGTTGAATACAGTGGACAATCTGAATTAGTTTCATATTAGTTATAAGCGGTTTTATAAATAATTATTACTATTACAATTCGACAAATAGACATTGTGTCGATTTATAAGCGATTTTATAAATAATTATTATTGATATTCGAGAAGTAGATATAAGATAGTTTTTATTAGTAGAGTCTTTTATGTTGTAATCACAGCTTACGCAATGCTAAACGATTTTCTTGTAATATAAATTGTGGTTCTGAAAAAAACCGATTTTGTCAGTAAATTAAAATTTTTGGAATTCTCACCTAAAACGTCAGATGTTTAAACTGCCCACAGAAAACAGTCTAATAGAGTAAGATCTGGAGATCGAGGTGGCATTTGCCCATTGGGCAGGAGCTCCATCCAGTTGATACCAACAATTTCTCAATTCGATAAGCGGTAGGTTATCTAGAAAGTCATATACAGTCGTTCGTAGAATTTCAATATATTTTGCACAAGTTAAATTTTCTTCATAAATATATATTGAAAATTGCCTATCCATCAACAAACAAAATACATTAAAAATCAATTTTTCTTGGTAACCTCTTTCTTTTATAAAGTGTGGATTTTCTACAGCCCAAAAATAATTATTTTGAGGGTTAAAGATTCCTTCGCGAGAGAATTTTGCTTCATCAGTACAAATAATTCTTTTCAGAAAACCTGGATCCTCCTGTGTACGACCTGTGACATTTCGTAAAGATCTACAATTGGAGGATCGTCTGGTTGTATAGCCTGTAATGAAATTAGTTTGAAGCCATGCGTATTATGTTTACGTAAGATTCTCCATATTAGGTTCATTGGCGGCAAATTCGGATTATTCTCAATTTTCGCCAACTTAATCTGACATAAACTAAAAACTGAGACATGTCATGCCACCATCGTTAAATGTCTTGTCGAATAATAATAGTAATTATTCATAAAATCGCTTGTAAATCGAAAGCTGTTCCAAATAGGTATAGGAACACCTTATATAAAAAAATTTCAATTTGTCCACTCTATTCAACGCTTTAATAATATACAGGGCATTCCATTTAAAATGGTTTTGATCAAATTTATAAAACCTGAATGCTATATTATTAAAATTAAAGTAGATGATGCCCCATGTAAAATTCTAAAGTTGATGACAGTAACCAAAAGATCTGGCAACACTGCAAACGCGAAATTATTTTTAAAAGATAGAGAGCAGCCTCCTATGGCCGGAGTCAAAATAATAATTTAAGATTGTCTTAGCGGTACTGGGACTAATTCACCAATATTTTGCACTGTTAATAAAAAACTTAAATGATTTTTTATTGCCATAATATGTCCCAAAATGCCAAAATGTGTTACAAGTTTTAAACCTCTAAATAAGTTTTACGAGCAAACAAATCATTTTACTTCGCGAACCGGACGATTTTGTTAGTATATTTAATATAGTGCTAGGTTATATTTGCAGCATTGTTTAATTGTCTCTTTATTGTAGGTATATATTTGTAGCAAACTGAACAGGAATAAATGAAATATAAATCTAATTTTATAAAACTGTATACATTTTGTTGTGGTGCAAATGTGGATTGTATTATCCTGCGTCAGTTCAAAAAACTCGATTTTTTCGGCTTCTTAATAAATCGGGAATTTTGTGAAAACTTACAATTATATCATGCTTCGTATAGTATTGCATTTTATTTTAAATAATAAAGATTTACTCCGTTCGTATTCATAAGTTTGATGCAAATGGGACAAGCTTTATTTTATCACACTAAAAGCTAAAAAAGTCGATTGAAGTAAAAAATGTAGTTTTATTGATTGCTAGGAAAAATTGAAAATATCTTAAGTAATTTTAATTTCATATCTCCGCAGTAAATTAAAATACTTGTAAACTTCGAAAGTCGAGCAAATATGGCGCTAACCAACTGCACTATTTCGGATCCTAGCAATATGATTCTACTTATTCGAGAAATTTGCACAATTATCTTTCCATACGTCGATATATGTTCTTAACATGACACTAGTTGGACAGCTGCATTTTCACATCCAGACGACATCGAGTAGTGATCAGATGAAAACTTCAGGCCAAAAATAGTCCGCGAATATATATATATATATATATATATATATATATATATATATATATATTTGTAAGATACATATATGTAAAACAGCATATTTTCCTTTTTATGATCTCATTTAAAATAATGTTATATATCCTCATATCAGTATATCAAAATAGAAGATGTCTATTTTATTTATCTACTATATTGTTCATGACATTGAGCACAGTGACTCTGCTAATAAATAGAATATCATTTAATGTTCCTAAATTTAATTAAGAGTGACACATTATTTTTTTGTCTTTTATTCTCTTCGTCTTTTTGTTTTCTTTTGTATTTTTTTCTTTTAGTTAGACCTAGTTTAGGTAATAGTTTGTTTAATATTTTTGTAGTAGGTCTAAAGTGATCAATCACTGTTACATTGTTTTTTACCATTGTGTATTTTGTAAGAGGATTAATAAGTAAATAAATACTTTTTTAAATTTTGTAGAAAAATTATTTTTTGATATTTTTTAACATATATAAATATAGGTGTTAGCCCGGTCGAAATAAAAAAAATAATTTCTTCGTTTTAAAATTTCCGACAAAACTTCGCTAGTTTTAGATCTCTTTGTGCAACAGACAGAAACAACAAGAGAACAGCAAAAACCACGTGACAAAAAATTTTCAAATTCTTTCATAATTTTACTTGTGTTTAATGAATTTTGATAAAATCTTGCGAAGAAAGGATATTCAAATTTTAAGTATTTGTGTCTAACAGAATAGTGAAGATTTTGGGCAGACCGGTCAAAATAAATGTTTATTTTTTTTTAATGTAGGTTTTCTAATTTCCTTTAAAATGACACTAAACATAATTTTTTTAATAAGATGTTCTTTTTACTTTCTTAATTAAAAAAAATCGTTTTCTACGTTTTAAAAATTTAATTTTATAATTGTCTTATGTAGAAGAAAGACAAGCCAAAAAGGTACAAAGACATATTTGTAAATAAAGAATAATATTTTTTTTATTTGATTAAAAATTAAAATCTATTTTATTTAAAAATCACTTTTTCGATTTAATTCAAGTTTTGGTAAAAATTAAGGATCATCTGGGGATAACATAATAACATACATTTTGGTAAAAATACAAAATATAGGAATAAAATGGCGGCCAATTAAAATGTATTAAAAATATTACTATAAAACTACTTATCCAGTTTACTCTAAATTTTATAGAAAAATGTGATGTGATTTGGGAATGAACTAGCAAAATTTTGCCAATCCTATATGAAAAAAAAATAGAAGCCTAACTTAATATCAAAAAATGGTATCAAAGTACTGGTTTTATTCAGGTAATGAATGAATCTTTCTATATACGTATATGTATGTATGTATGTTAGATTTCATTCAGGTAGTGAATGAATCTTTCTATATACATATATGCATGTATGTATGTTAGATTTAAACAACAGCTACCTGCTGATATTAACACCAAATTTCCAAATTCAGAATTTCTAAAATCCAACAATATCATTGGTGTCTATTTCTACTAACTTTTTATATTTAATTGGTAAGATCAGGGGTGGAATGCATAAACCGTAGTACATACTAATGCTTCAAGTATATACTACATTTATGAGGTATCTTCTACACTATCAAAATATCTACTACTCTCGGAAGCATGTGCTACTACACACGTGTTACATAGAAGAAGGTACTACGCTTTAGAAGCATCTAGTATTGTAGTAGTATCTGTTTCAGTTTAAGTGAAGTTGGTGTTTGAGAAACTTCGGTCACCGCAAATCAAGTGGTTTTATTTTTTGAAATTGCAATGTTCATAAATGTGCACCGTAGAAAAGTGTATCAACAGAGGAGGAGATACAACGATAATATATATCGTAAATTATTTAGGTAATTATCATAAATCTTGCAAGTTTATGCTATCTATATCTCTAATTTATATAAAATCAAGTTACGTTCAGAGTATGGTATTTCAGGTTCGACAGGGAAAATGTAGAGTGGCTTGCAAATCATCGAACACCGCGATGTTTTGAGAAGCTTAGGTGATTCTAGTAAATCGTAAAATATTGAAAATGTGATTATTCTTTACAAGAGATCCTGGATTTCAGCAAGGCGATGGCGCTGTTATAAATGTGCATCAAAGTACTGTTTTCAGAACATTAGTAACTGTAGCTAAAGCAATTTGTTCGAAAAAAAATAATTGGATAATATTTCCTAACACTAACGAGTTGCTTACAGTTGCTATCAATGAGTGGGCAAATATTCACGATGATGAATATGTGAACAAAAACGGGGTATCGTCAATAAACGTTCAAGCTACTTGTCACGCCAAAGAAATGTTTACAAGCGTCGGTGCATCTTGGCCAGGCTCCGTACACGATAGCCGGATTTGGCAAACTCCGTAGTGCATCAAATTTTATATAATAATGTGCAAGAAGCAGCCTTTTTAGTTGATGAAGGATATGGTATTACCCCGTGGTTGTGGATACCATTTAAAAATCCAGCGACACCTATTCAAGAAAATTATAATTTAATTCATGCAAAAGAACGCTTTGTGATAGAACGATGTTTTGGTCAGGTAAAACGGCGTTTTCCAATGCTCCACTATATTTTTCGCCTGAAAACTGAAAATATTCCAAAACATATTGTCAGCGCATTTGTACTTCACAATGTTGCTAAATATCTGCAAGATCCATATCATGACTTTGAACTACTTGAGATAGAAGTACAATATCCAGCTGATTTAATGCCAGATAGAAATCAAGCACAAACTCGAAATCGAGGCACACAACGCAGAAATGAAATGGCTGAGGCTTTATTTCGAAATGCTAACTAAGATTATAATTATTATGTACTGCCTTTATGAGTTGTTGAATAATTCTTAGTAATATAATCAAGAAACTGACGTAAATAATGCATTTATTTCCAATTGTACCCTATAACACAATCAAAACAGAAAATCATCTCTCCAAAACAGTTACAATTTATAAAAAAAACGTATTTATTACTATTCATCCAACATGTTCCGCCTAATTAAATAGTCAACTAACTCCTCATCAACTTTGGCAAAGTTCTCCAAGGCAATCGCGGCCCGTTCTTGAACTTCCGCTGAAGCGCTGGGCTCGAGCATCAGAAATTTGGGCTTCGGCAGCTTCAATTTGTTTTCTCAACAGGTCTTCTGTAATTGACATAGTGACTCCCGCTTTGCAGCTGCTTAAGGGCCTTTAAATGTCATGGCTTTAGTTTGTTTGGATCCAGATTTGGAAGTGAGAAACTCATCATCATTCTGTTGTAATGAAACTACAGGTTCATCTCTAACACCGGCCTGACACGCTCCTGGTATCATGTGTAGGACTGGACTTTCTCCTACGTTCCATAAATCATAGAATTTTCTTTGCCATTTATTCAGTACAATCTTTTTGTTCCCAGTTTTCTTCACGTCAACAATTTTCTTTACTTTAGTTTTCATATTATTAAATTTTTTTAAAATTTGTTTTGAGTCTAGGTTTCTACCTATTATTTCATTAAAGCGAGCAGTTAGTTTTTTCAGTGCATCTTCTTTTTCCTTTTTGATTTTTGGTGTCATTCTTTTATCAAACAAAATTTGATAATCTTCAAGACAAGTAACAAATAAGATTTGTTCATTTTTATCCTCGCCTAATTCTTGTGTCGCTTCGGAATCAGAAGACTCATTCATACTTTTAATTATTTACAACTAACTCAATTCATTTCAACAGTTTAACTTTAAATTAAATGTGTATATAGTTAATGCAAACACTGATAGGAAAACAAGTTCTAGCACGATTGTTGTGATACGTGATGCACATACCACGCGATAGTAGTAGATACTTTAGTTCAGTAGTAGTTACTTCGATTGTGCCGTACGATGAAGTATGTCCTTCTCCGGTGAAGCAGATACTTCTATGTAAAACCAAATGCTATGAAGTAGATACTTTTTAGCGAAGCAGTAGCATCTACTCCTTTTTATGCATTCCACCCATATTTTACTTTTGTACAGGATTTTAAGACTTACTTTTATCCTTTGTTCAAACTATTATTTTTTACAAAGAAAACAGTGGCATGGTGACTCACTCTGCTTTTGTTTTAGGTTACCTAGATTTCTTGTACATAACGTGCCGTATTCCATATTATCGGATTACGTTGTCGGTTTGTTATAAAATGTAGAAATTTTTATGGGTACTAACTAATAAGACTACGTCCAACTTAAACAAACATTTTCTGTAACTCGAAATAACAGCTAGCTTTCATCACAACGAAAATCTTAAAATAAAACGACGCGGTAGTCTACTTTTCTAATATAATATTTTACTTTCGTACACCAATTTTCTAGAAATGAGTCTTACAATATATATTTATACCTTATACACGAAGTTGAAACTATAAAGAAACTTAAGTGTCAACAGGGGCAGGGGAACAGTATTTTCCGATAAAGTCGCCTAAAGAATTTATAAGTAGGTTACATGCAGTAACTTTCGGGTGAAATATAGATTTGTGCGTTTAACCTATTTAATTTTCCTCGACATAGCATTGTTTAAAAGAATGCCTCATTATACAGGAATTTCTGCGTATTTTCAAATTATACAATTTTCAATCCTACCGTGTCACTTTTCACTGGGAATTGTATGGTCAAGATTTTCAAAATCCAAAAACATTTTGTAACTGGCTAAGTTTTAAAATTCAAGAAAACATATCCTGTCAAAAAAAAGAATCATAAAAAGTCGATGATCATTATTTTGAACACCTTCTTAAGCACGAGCGTCGCACATTGGGGCCAAGGACTCACAAACTTGGCATTAAATTATAGAGAAAATATTTAGGCTATTTAGCTAATTATTTTGTGTTATGACATCATTATCAATAAATTAAATGTTAATTTAAGTTCTTAAAGTAATTTAATCGCAGAATTAATACAGAAATATTATAATTAACTTAAAAAAATTAGCAGAAAATTCTATATTGAAGTAAAAAATTTAATTAATTTTTGAGAATAAAGTGTGTAGGCCATGAAAGGTTTACTAACATAACAATTCAAAGATTTTTCGTTGTCGCCATATTCACCGCTGTTCGTCGTCATCACTAGAGTAATCATTAACATACTCAGAAAGGTTGTCTACTTCGCTGCCGTCAACAGATTCTTCCACATCATCATCGTCATTCGTTTCATTAGGGGCATCCACATCTTGAATCAACATATTTAAAGCAGATGGTGGAAGTTTTTCAGTTTTTTTTTTAGGCACTCTTCTTTTGGAATTTATGAGAGGATCTGAGCTGATGAGGAACTGGTTGAGGATATCCTCATTTTTCACCCGATTACGTTTTCTAGAGAAGCTTTCTCGATAACGGTTAAAGTCTTTATTCCTTGCCTCTTGGGTCTTCTCGCTTAACTGTCCTATAGGTAGTAAGGCAGAAGAAATTATTTCTGGACCATGGATAAAATACTTGTGGAGGGTGGGGGGCATAGGATACCAGGAATATTTCGAAACAAAATAGTGTGCTGTTTCATAAGCAAATTTTCTGTATGCTTCGACATCTACTTCTAGGCCACTGGAGACGACAATCATTATTGTATGCATTTTTTCAATTAACCTAACTTCTATGCCAGTAATTTCTGCTGAAACTTGTGGATTTTTGAAAAATCTCCGGGCAGTATTGCCTTCATTGCTATTTCCAAATCCGGGTTTTGGGCGATCTACGATAAGTCCACACCGTTCTCTGAATTCTTTTTGAATGCGCAATTTGTTTTCGGCCACAATTTTTTTGTCCTCTCCTCTTGCCGCCCACTTTTGAATAAGCAATTTATAAGACATATGTAAAAGGCATTTGAACATACGTATTCATCCATGAAGGATAGATAAACCAAACTGCATATTAATGGTGTTGCTTTCCCTGCAAATCATTTGATCTATATTATTAAATTCTTTTGAAGTTGCCCACAGATGTAGCACTTCTGGGTAGATAAAGTGTTAGTTAGTGCGTTGCACACCTTTCCGTCCACCATTGTAAAAATTAAAGTGTGTTCGACTTTAAAACATTTATATTTGTAATACACAGTTGTTGGGGTAAGATTTTGGATTTCCTCGTCAAACCTTTTTTTCTCTAATCGAGAAGGCTCCGTAGATTCACGAACGTAATTTATTTTCAGTAAGCAGGCCGAGGATTTTGCCAAACACTTATTTCTTTAGATTTAAGGTGAATAGGCGCAATGTTTGTGATAAAAACGGAGGCGTCTTGCGCGTCGTTTTCTTTACCTTGATAAAATGCTTGTTGACTATGACCTGAACTTCCGTCGAACACCCACTTGGATATTAAACAAAGGTTTTTTGAATTTTCACATTCAATTACATCCTGTTCGAATGTAAAAAACAATAATTTAACAGTAATATCTAAGAGGCCTTGTAATGAAACTTCAGCACTAGTTTCGGTTATTTTGATGCAGTTTTTCTCATGATAACACAATTTCTTCGCAGTCTGAACACATTTATAAGGCGGAAATCTTTCTGGAGCACTCGTTCTTATCACTTGACATTGGTGCCGTGACAATTTAACATCACATTAAACAGCTAAAGCTTCAACAGCTGATAACTGATTAGGTTTATTACACTTCTTCATAGCCTCAGTGTACTTAACTGCACTACTTGGATTGGATGTTATTTCACGAAAGAGTTTCGATGCTGCAGTTTGACCAGAAGGCCTTAAAGCCATTTGAGCGGCAAAAGTCAATTTAGAAACTGGTGCTAGATTTCTCAGTTCCTCGGTTTTTTGACGTTTTGTTCTATAACTGCAGTTTTCAAAGTCTAACTGCGGGCTGCCACGTTTACAGTGATCTTTTGGAAATGAAATGGCTGTATCTAACCAACTTCTATTATCGTTGCAAAATCTCACCCTCTTCCTACATGCTTTAGCCCATCGTGATTTGAATTGGACTTTAAAAGTAGCGATTTTGGCACTCAAATCCGTGAATTCCCACTACAGTTCGTTTTAGCAATTATTTTTTCTTTTAAAAAGTTAAATTGACTCTCGAGATCTTGAAATCCAGACTCAAGTAGGATATCATACAGTTCTTGTCGCGTTATAAACACAAACCTGGAGGGGACCCCTGTAAATAAAAAAAAAATGATGTACGTTCTTATATAAAGTTCGCTATACTCAGTGGCGTATTAGAAGTATCTGGAGAACAAATAAATAGACTACTCTGCAAATTTGGCTCTAGTTATAGATGAACATAAACTTTCTTTTTAAAATATTTTATATTTTCCTGAACATTTTAAGCACTTTTTGTGTCATATTTCCTATACCTAAATTCTACTGTTTTCGGGAAAATGGCTGTTGAAAATTGACATTTTTGACCCTTTGAAAGCTCTGTAACTCCCAAACGACTTAACTTACAACAAAATGGATTTCACTTTTCTGTCTTAGTTTTTAATTATGTATCTATAGACGCTAATTCCTGTTTTGACAGGAAATATCAAAGTTTGACACCTCCTGTCAAATTCAAAATTGTATCAGGAGATAGACCATTAAAAACTAAGATAGGAAAGCGAAATCTATTTTGATCAAAGTTAAGGCGTTTGGCAGTTATAGAGCTCCAAAGGGTAAAAAATGTCAATTTTCAACGGCCATTTTTTCGAAAACAGTTGAATTTAGGTATAGGAAACATACACAAAAAGTGTTTAGAATATTTATGACAATACCAAAATGCAATAATATACAGGGTCTTCCATTTAGAAAAAAGATGTTGCCACCGATTAAATATAGAAGCGGCAACATCTCACTGTTTAAAATATTTTAAAAAGAGAGTTTATGTTCATCTATGACCACAGACAAATTTCCAGAGTAGTCAATGGTTCTCCACATATTTCTAATACGCCACTGAGTTTGGCGAACCCTGTATTAGCTTGCATAAAGAGATGTCTGGATTTAAGAAATTGGCTCAAAAAGCGCAATATTTTAAATTGGTTTATAAATATAAAACAAATAGGCTTTATGAAAACATTGAAGTCACACCTTAATATTGCTTAATTTGTTTTTGAAACTCTTTCTGTATTGAAAAAATGTTCAATAATAGCAAGATTTTGAATATAATAAAATATGTATTTTCTTTATATAATTAAAGCTTAGACACAAAATCTATATATCCTTAAATAGTAATTCATACCTGAGCATGAAGGCTCGATACAAAAACAATGGATATTTTAACACGTATTCACATAAGAATTAATCAAATACTGCTTAGTTTTAAAGTACGCACTGGGCGCGCGTAACGTCACGAAACAATTGCCACACTAGGCGACTTGATAACAAATAATAATAGGAGTATAAAGAGGTTTTAATTGCTTTCGCATACCCTGGTTGTTTTTAGGTTGAAAAAATGTAAAATTATGTTTGTTAAATGAATCTGTATCTTGGATTTACTGCCATATTTCGTAGTCCGTGGCCCCAGTGTGCGTCGTTTAATTTAAGGCACTCAATACTAGGTTTATTGTTATTTTGTGTTTCTTTTTTAGTTCGTAACTAAGCAACCAGTGAAGCAAATGGAAATATTTAGGGGTACTTACGTAGTTTTTGACAGACATTCGAATTTTTGAATAAAATAATACCATTCCATTTGACATTTCAAAATTAACAGCCGCCATTCAAAATGCGGAAAGAGGATAATAAAAAATATCTTAAAATATGACTCCCTGTCTACTTATTTATTATCAAATTTTTATAAAAAAATTCCTAAACGTTTTTCCGATGTGTAAAAATGAGGCTTTCATTTTCTAATAAACTATAATTAAAATGCGTACATCCAAAGTGCAAATAGGAAACAAAAGAAATATGGAACATATATTTTCTGCTTTTAATGTTAATTTCTTTAGAGCCTGTAAATATCACATTAAATAATAATATTTTTAATACGAAGAAAGTTTTTATCAACAGATAAATGGTCGTGCAATGGGTTCTTCAATTTCTTCTACAATAGCACAACTTTTAACGAAATATCTGGAAGAAAGTGTTACGGAGAAACTGCTAAATGCTTTTAATAATTTCCACCCTAAATTACAATTCACAATGGAAATTGAAGAAAATGATGAACTTAATTTTTTAGATTAACGTTAGTTAGAAATTTAGCACATATCAACTGAAAAACTAAATAACCAAATGTTATACCAAAAAAACTTGGTCGTTATATTATATATATATATATATATATATATATATATATATATATATATATATATATATATATATATATATATATATATATATATATATATATATATATATATATATATATATATATATATATATATATATATATATATATATATATATATATATATATATATATATATATGTTTCTATATATATATATATATATATATATATATATATATATATATATATAGATACATATATATATATATATATTTATTTATATATATATATATATATATATATATATATATATATATATATATATATATAGGTTTCACGAAGGATGTATTATTTTTATTGTCGATAGAGGTTACAGGGATACCGTACCTTTGCTTACTAATCTTAGAATCGACCACATATTACCTTGCTTACTGTCCAGTGGAAAAAGTCTACTTAGTACAGAGAAAGCAAATTATTCTAGATTCATTACTAAAGCCAGATGGTTGTTGAAGCCAGCAATGGACATTTATAATTAATGTTTAATTTTTTTTTGCAAACAACATATCAATTACGCACGTGCGCTTTTAGGGGACAATTTAAAGATTGCAGCCGGTTTGACCAACATATATCATGGCAAAAATTTAATGCCTGGAGCCGCTGTCGATTTGACATGGGAGCTTTACAATAGAAGGTAACAGCTTAATGACTTTCAAATCAGATCTCAAGCAGAAAACTGGCATAGAAGAAATGCGAATTAATAGTGCTGGCATTCCCAATTTGCCTTATTTATCTTTAGATTACCTGAGAGACCTCACTGTAGGGATCTTTCAGATAAAACTGACATCATCATATATACAGAATTCAGTTAACGGGTAACCAGAACGAAACACATTTCAACAAGATTCGTTAGCTACATATCAATTTTTGTTATATTTGCGAATTTATTCACGACATAGAAACGCAACTCTTGTCAGCAGTGGATTCGTCTTCACAATAATGCCAAATATCCAATTACTGGATATTACTGTACTTGGAAACCTGGTGCCAGAGTTTTACGCAGCTGTGTGCACATATGCAGTTTTATTTAGTACATGGAGTGCGCTAGACATGTAAAATATATTAAATATACATCCGCAGTCCCTCTAAAGATTATATTAGATGTATGGCGCCAAAACAATAGTATCTAAATCGTTAGTTTTCTCTATCGATTTGTATTTTTTGTTTGGTTTCAAATATCAAATTGAATTACAAGTTACCTTAGATAAACTAAGTTTGTTTTAAAACGCTTTTATTTTTATATATAACGTGTTATTTTCTGAAGTACAGGACTTCGTTTGTAAGTGACCTAATGCAAATGAAGGAAACTCTAATATTCCATCAATCTCCTCTTTTTGAAAATGCCTAAATTCTAATTTTCCGTAATTTCTTTAAATCGTCTTTAAAATATTTTATTTCTAGCGGCGGAACTTTCTAAATATAAGTGAGCATAGCTTATAAATCTTCATAGTAGTGGCAAAAAGTAATTTGTTAACTTGTTTATGTAACAATATCGTTAAAAAAATATGTATTAATGATGAGTTCACTCATTTCTAACATATTCGTAGTGTATTACAATTTTTTTTGTGCGGATTATTTATAAAATATATGCACGTAATTGTTGTTTCAATTGATAAATACGAGTACTTTTGCATTGTTCACCATTTTCTTAATAGTTGTGGTCCTTATAAACTCTCTGGAATGTTTATTTACATAATATACACATATGCAATAATATACTCTAGGTGTTCTAATTAAATATATAATATATTTTCGGTCCAGGATTTATGTATGCTATACCTTGTGTGTATTCTTTGTATTCAAAGCTGCTTCAATAACAAAATATTTGTGTAATTTAAAACTATCTCTAATACTATATATATATATATATATATATATATATATATATATATATATATATATATATATATATATATATATATATATATATATATATATATATATATATATATATATCTATATATATAGTATACCAAATAAAATGGTCTAATAGAAATTTCTGAATTATTTGTATTGCTGCATAGTTTTAACTCTGTTTATTATTTAGGTAGGTAACGAAGAATTTATTTCACAAACAATTCTTAGTTTTCCTTTTAAATATACATATGGAAAATCAGTGCAAATTTCTTAAAGTTCTTTCATAGATACAATAGACATGCATAATATCAATTTTTTTATAAATTTGTTTTCATAACGACAAGCCATAGCCTATTAACAAAAAAGTTTTAATAAGAGAAATTCTTAAATTTCGTTATAAGTCCGAAACTGTCGAAGAGAGGTATAGGAACACCCAATATCATTACACAGTAAATTGGATCCTCAATATATAGAAGCATAAAACACAGGGTGTTCCAATTTAAACTTTTGCATAACCTATAGTTTTATGTTGTATTAAAAATGCATTATTTTGTTAACATCTTGTAGGCGACAATTTAAATATCTTATCATATTATGATGCAACAACCTAATACGGAACTGCAATAGAAATTTCAGATTTCCATTAGATATTGTTTGCGAAAAAAAAATATTTTTATTCAGACCTGTTGTCAAATTTTCAAAAAATTATTTTTATTATCAGACAACACAAAAACCTTCCAAATGGTTATGGAGAAACCAGAAATGTAGTAATATACAGTGTAATCCATTTAAAAAAACTAAAGATTATATCTGGTTCAAGGTTCAAAATACAATGTGTTTTCGTTCCGGGTGTACGTTCGTTCTAAAAAGAACAGTTTTGCCGATATTTCGCCAAAATCACAATAAGCCAATCACACGGAACGAAAACGCATATAGGTATATAGAGAGAACATCCGCGGTAAGACGAGAATGGTAAAGTCCCAATAACAAATCGCACCAAATACAGTTGACAGGCAGACAGCCAGACAGAGGCTTACATATGTGCCATCTCTGGTAAGGATATAAAATCTACAAAGTACCAACTCAAATAAGACTTGAACTTGAAGGGCGTAGAGCCACTTAATTAGTATGTATAAGTTGAAATGATTATTGTTATCACAGCATTTAAGAATAGCGACTATATTTTGTAAATATATAATTGTATTTGTTTAAGTAAAAAAGCTGGGGTCCAGCTTTACTAGACCAGGGAGAGATATATCGTATATGGGATTTGTGAATTTAAATATTTTACCATTACCATCATTAGAGCCATTCAAAGTATAGCTAAAAAAAATTCCTTTAGAATTTTAATGAGCAAAATTATACTAAAACCCGAGGGTTTGTTAAATATATAAAATAGCTTTGAAATAATATTAAAAAATAGAATTTTACAGGTTTTTCAAATTGTCGGCCACGGTTTCTGTAAAACAATTTGTAAAAGTGGTTCTCGATTAGCTTTGAAGGATGACTATAGAAGTGTTAAAAATACCGAATTGTTTTATTAGAAAAATCATAAAAGTATTAAAACATGAGAACATCGAAAATATATGAAAAAATTAAAATTGGCGGCTACGAAGAACTGTTGATTTAAACGTTGAATTCTACAACATGAAATTTTCAAAAAATTAGCACCGAAAGCCATTTTCCAAAAGATGTAAGGGGTCTTTTACACTTTATTTATTGATAAACCAAACCGGGATACTCTTTTTGAGCTAGACTAATATAAACCTATTTTCTCTATACCTTGAAAACTTCAGATAATTTAATTTCGTAATGAAATTTGTCCCAAATGTCTCGCCAAGGCTTTCAACGTAAATAAGAGACGGCGGGGCACCTGCTCCCCAGAGTCTGCGTTTAGATCCATCAGTTTAGACTAAAACTCAAAAAATACATAGCCGGGTAACATATACAACAAGCAAATCAATGTACTGACAAAGGGTTGGGGTAATTTGGACGCAGCAATCCGTATCATATATTATTTTCATTTTTCTGATTTCCCTTAGTAGTTATAGATAGGGCAATCTGTCTGAAACATCCGTATCCCGAGGAGTTTTTTTTCTCGATATCTCTGATTGCGCAAGCGCTAACTAACCACGTGAAATAAATCATTTATCAACCTTAACTGTCAATATCAAATCCGTCATATTTCAGTGAGTCCGATACAGAACAACGTCATAAATATTTCAAAAAAGTTTGGCGTCAATCGGATCTGTTTTGTTTTTAATAATTTTTTTAAAGGCGGTTATTTTTATTTTCTTGTATTTTTACCTAATTGATTTTTTAATTACGTCACCCTAGAACGTTGTTCTATAAGATATAGAAAAACCCATCCAAACCAAATCCGTTCAACTGCAGAGAATAGGTACATGCATAGGGGTCGAAACCAAAACCTCTTCCGTTTTGAAGTTAAAAAAATAAGTCGTTTTATTTATTTTTTTTTATTAGAAGGAAGGTCTCATTGATCATAATAATTTTTAAACACTCTTATAGGCCTTCATTTTTTGCACCATATTAAATTCGTAAAAAAATTTATCAGTTCGTCCCTATATCGCACCTTATTTTTGTACAAAATTTGAAATCAAATGAGTAACTAGTTCTTTTTAAAAATATGTATCAGTCAGCCATTTGGTTTCTCGATATGGTAGTCTTACCCAAGAGATACCAGTTCGTCCAGATGTCTCACTTAATTTCAGTACTAAATTTCAAATCAATTTGAATACCTAAGTAATTTTTATACTGATTTTTTTAAAACATTATATTATAGGTACCACCATTTTGTTTCGCTATATTGAATTCTTACGCAAATTTTACTACTTTATCGACTTTTAACGTTTGTGCAAAATTTGAAAAAAATTAAAGGAGAATTTTTTTTTCACGTATTTTATGAAACATTTTATTAAACCGTCGTGTTGTTCCGCCATATTGAATTCGTACCAAAGTATTGCCAATTCATATTTGATTCTTGTGCAAAATAAGAAGTTAATTGAATAAATAGTTACTGACCTGAGAAAATCAGGAAAGGAATTTTTTTATGAATACAATACTTCCTCCTTACGAGCAAAGGTAACATTTGAAATAAAATAATTTTGATACTACGAGTTACCTGTTCACCAGTAGTTTTACTAAAGAATTTAGGGTAGAATGACTAATTTTAAATTTAACAACACATCTCAACAACTTATTTCACCCCAACTCTAATATTCTAATAGGTATATTGTATTTACTATGTTCCTATAGTAAACAAGTTACAGACGTGTAACCGCCTGGCAAACCTGTAAATGTTATAATGTCTGTATAAAAAATATTGCAATGCCGTCGGGCGTTGGATGATTTTTTGATAAATATTGGCTATCTTTAGCAAACCCAGCATACATTCTAGGTTTTATCCGTTTGTATCTGCGTATATTGCTGGCAGCGTTGACACTACTTTGTATACAGGCGATATATAATTTTCAAGTTTGGCAGGCGAAACCGCCCGTAACTTCTTTACTCATAATGAAATACACATTGGGTGATATTTTAAAGTTTATAGAAACATAGTAAAGACAATACAGTTTTCAGGAAACTAGAAGTTGGAGTGAACTAAATTGTTGAGAGGAGTTGTTAAATTTAAAATAAGTAATTCTAATCTAGTTTCTTCAGTTTATATTTTGGTGGACAGGTATTTTGAAATATCGACATTATTTTATTTTCAATTTTTATTATCCTACTAAGGGAATTGTAATCGTTATATTACCTTTCTTTTCGGTTTTTGACATGTTTTAGATGCAAAAACATGTTTTCCATTTCCGTCAATCTGACTGTCTGTTCAGCAGATTTTTATCAAAAACAAGATCAATATTTTGGTAAAAATCCAGTATGACGAAACAAAATTGTGGCCAATAACAGTGTTAGAAAACTATTTATTAAATTGGTGTCTTATTTTGCACACAAATCAAGTGCGAACTGGTAAAATTTTAGTATGAATTCAATTTGGCGGAATATAATGGCGGCCTAATAAATTTTTTTGAAAAATCAGAGACAAAAAGTATTTCCTTACTGTCTTCGAATTTTGAATAAAACACTAGTACGATAAGTAGTAAAATTTCGGTACAAGTTCATATAGCGAAATAAAATTTACGATTAATATGATATGGAAAAATAAAAATATTTTTTAAATGAGTAAAAAACAACTAGTTAATCATTTGGTTTCAAATTTTGTACAAAAATCAAATCCGATATAGAGATGAAGTGGTCAAATTTTGGACGAATTCAACGTCGTGGCACAAATTTGCGTCCTATTAAACTGTTTCAAAACTGGTGTTCGCGCTTGTCCGTAAAGAAAAAATAAAAATAACTTGACTTATTTTATTAACCGACTTAGAAGAAAAGAGGTTTTGGTTTCGACCTCGACGTATGTATATGTATTTGTATATGTCCGCGATTTTCTCTGCAACTATTGACCGGATTTGAATGGGATTTTCTGTTGCTATAGAACAACATTCCAGAGTGACCAAGGGTACAGCTTGTTACATGGCGCGCGCACAGTAATAAAAGTAAAAATTAAAAAAATATTGTGTTTAAAAAAATAAAAAGTATTAATAAATAAAAATAAAGAAGATAGTAATAATAAAAACTTAAAAAAATCAAAAACCAAACAGGCAAAAAAAGAACGTTAAAAGTCGATAAAGTAGTAAAATTTGCGCAAGAATTCAATATAGCGAAACAAAATGGTGGTACCTGTAATATAATGTTTTAAAAAAATCAGTATAAAATTACTTAGGTATTCAAATCGATTTGAAATTTAGCACTGAAATTAAGTGAGACATCTGGATGAACTGGTAACTCTTGGGTAAGACTACCACATCGAGAAACCAAATGGCTGACGATACATATTATATATATATATATATATATATATATATATATATATATATATATATATATATATATATATATATATATATATATATATATATATATATATATATTATATATATATGTATATATATTGACATTGACATTGACATGTTTCACCGTTTTTTAATTCTGGAATAAAATTATTTTATATAATACAAAAAAAATTAAATACATTTGTTATGCTTCGCCATTAATCGAAGTATTATACCATTTTTTTAAATGTATGTAATCGAAAAAAAATATCTACGCCAATGACTTACACAGTTTTCTAATGTGAAAACATTTGCCTACACCATTTCAATTTTTAATATAACTGATTTACTTGATTTCAAAATATGATATATTTTTTCATTTTTATTTATTTTATATAATATCGAAGATCTAGGCATGCCCATATCACTTAGAATCTTATCCCCGCGAAAGATCATCCTAGACTATTTTTGGTGCAAAATTGAAATGAATCGGTTTGACGCCGCTCAACTTATTTTGTGGGCGAATTTTCTTTACACACACCATACATATATCCATGTACAGATATATATATTTTTTAAATATGTTTTTAGTGTTCTACATTTTTTGCGGTTACAATACTTCCGCTGTATAATAGCGCAATTATTATTAACAATGCAATGTGTGGGTTGTTATACGAAAAAGTAAAAAAGGGATATTCCATAGAAACAGTACTACCCATGTTAAAGCATCTAAAGGAGCACCCTTTATATCTAGGACTAGTGTCAAAAACAGCCACAGTTTAATGATTCGCTTTACGTGTTTTAACTTTTTTGCGAAAAATATTTACACATTTTATATTTCCATCAGTTAAGGATTAAATAGTAACATTTTTAAGCACTTGAAAATAATATAAGCTGTTTTTTTTTAATTGGATTGAATACACATATCTTTAACGCGTGATATCTGTTCACACGTCATAAACAAGAAATATTTATTGACTCATAATTTAACCCGTCTATCAAAAACTGTCTTACAGTTAAATTTTATATGTTTTTACTTGTATTCTGTTAAAGCCGCAGCATTTGCACTGTAAAGGATACAAAATGCAATAGCAAGCTTTGTCGATTGGGTCAGTAAAATAAACAGTCTTTAACGCGCTTTAAACACAATAATGCCTGAAACAAATTAGCTCAAGACAAAAAAGCTCTATATTAAAGCGCGCGCCTAATAGTGTTCTATTCTGTTATAGCGATGTGTTATCATACGCTATTTGAATGCGGCTCTTAATCAATGCGCGGTCTTTCAATAACCTCTTATTTGTACAGCCCTGTTTGTCGATAAAACAATGGGTAGCTGTGGGCTTTATGGCGCTGCACATATGCTGCTAAAACAGTGACTTTATCTTTAGAATGGCTTCATCCCTAAGTTAATCTAAATCTTACCTAATAATAGTAAACTTTTAAAAAAATAAATTAACAAAAATAAAAAGAAGACACATAATGGTTTAAATTAAGACAATAATTCTAACATATTTTTTATTAGATTATGTTTTTTTACTAGCTTAAAAATTTCTTTTGTAAAAGTAAATACGTAATATGAGACATTTTCGTTTGCTTCCAAAGTAAAATCAATATCTTACGACTATAATGCATCTTGAATATTACAAAGCGAGTTTACTGAAAATGTATTTCCTCTGTTACAGGTGGAATTTGTCGCTGACACGCTTCGCTTGAATTTACTGGAGTTAGGTAGGTCAGGCAACCACCTGATCCAAGTTGCGGGACGGCTCGATTACAAGTGTCCGACAGGGGAAACCCACGATCCCATCACGTTCACCACCAGAGAATCGCACTTGGTAAGTTTGTTTGTCTCCTTTAGTGCATGCTGCATCTGGAATTTGTAATAAGCTGTGACGGCTCATAATAATAGCGCTATGTGGTTCGTATTCGGATGAGTTATGAGCAAAATATTATATCCATTACCCAAGTAAACGGCAGTTGTATGCAGGATAGGGATTTGTTTCATTTTGCATGCAGAATACATTCCTTAAAGCGGATAATATGTTTTATTAATAAATGTTTACTTTTTATTTATTAGCCTTTATTTTAGATACCCGTCTTTTTAAGTTTATCTACGCTATTTTATTTCCTATTTTTTGTGACGTTTGTGTCCTAAAAGTATTCGAATTTAAAGTTATAATATTGTCACAGATATTAATGTATTAAACTATCAGTATGTAAGAATTAAAAGTTTACGATATTTAAAAAATGTATTCGTAATATTAATAATACTTAAATCAAAAATACATTTTATTCGAAAAAATGTAGATAGATTTTATAATGCAGATCATTCACTATAAATTTGTTTTCATTTTCATTGTTTTGGAAAATATATCCTATTCACAAATTAAAAACGATGCAAGACTAGTAATATTGCTTGATTTCGACCAATATTGATCATTTACTTTGTAAAAATGCCCATAATACTTAATGTGGAAACAAAAAAAAGCTAAACTAATTTACCATGTTTTAAAACTTTGTTGACCAGACTTTCATCAGACACAATGTGTTTCGGCAATGATTCTTCTGATTAATTGGGAATTTTTAATCCGCAGATAATAAGTACCGTTAATCAGTTTCGATAAATATAACGAATCCCTAGTTTGCTGCTGGTTGTCTGAGAATATGGATCTCATGCCAGATTAAATCATAAAATGTTCTCGTTATTATTAAATTAATTAATATAGATAAATAAATAAACATCCTAGTACTTTTTGTGAAAACCACTTAATGCATTTTACAAGTAGAAAACTATCTAAAATAAATTAAGTAATGCACCGAATGGTGCTCGCTTAAAAAAACTGTTTATCAAGCTAAAATTTTTCCATAATGGCCGTGCTTTTTTAAAAGGTAGTATAAATACGAATGGACATTATATTTCAGTACTTGGAAACGATGACGATGTTTATGATCCATTGTTCTCTCAAACGGGGTAAAGGGTTATTAGGACACAACGCTAAACTTCACTCATACGTCGTAGTATGTCTACATACCTAAGATAAATAATCATATTTGCTAATCTTGAATGATTAGAGAATTAGCCCTAGTATTGAGTCAAGGAATTACCTTGTTTTAGAATAATCCAGACCAGGCTAAATATTTACATGCACATTTATTTAACTTTTGTAAATCGAAAAAAATACTGGTGGTCTAAACGAATTAAATCCGTTTTTAACGCCTATCTAGTTTCGTATTGGTAGGAAGGCAATTATATTCATTGTAGACCGAATTTTTTATAAAAAAAAGATCCTATATTTTTTTTGCGTATTAATATCCGTTCAGCAATCCGTGAACCAGATATACTTTTTATCCACGTCGTTATGTACTAGAACTGTTCTAAGTAAAACCTTAACTTATATTAATTTAAGAAGGTTTAGAAATAGCTATTTAGAAAAAGATCTTACCTGTTTCCGATGTGGTTTTAAAAAAGAAAAAAATATTACCTTTCTACGGTTTTTGACATGTTTTAGATGCATAAAACATGTTTTCATTTCCGTCAATCTGACAGTCTGTCTGTTCGGCAAATTTGTATCAAAAACAAGATCAATATATTGGTAAAAATCCAGTATGACGAAACAAAATGGTGGCCAATAACAGTGTTAGAAAACTATTTATTAAATTGGTGTCTTATTCATAGTTTTTAAATAATTTTTTCTTCTTTTAAATTTTAAAACTTTAATTTTTTCAGATTTCGTATTTAGACGTACAAGCGGATTTCAATGCACTTTTTAATAATACTTTTATTATCTTTTGATGGAGGTACTAAATTGGTTATTTTGGTGCTCATCTGTACAGGGTGGCGCATTTCCGATACTTACTTTTGGGGGGTTCTGGCAAAACTGTAGGTGCTACGTAAAAAACTGACAACATTTTCGAGTTCGATATACAAATAAACTTTAACCGTGCTTACTGATTATAGCTAACCTGATTCGTTATTTGAAAATTGACCTTTTTGATAGGGTCCTGTATCTCGCTTATTATTGGTGATATGGGACACCCTGTATATTTTCTTTTAATTGATAAGAAATTCAATTATCTTTTCAATGATACCAAACACTTACTGCCTGAGTTTTTGCAAAATACTTATGTTTTAATTTAATTACTTTTTTATATTTTCCATATAAGTGCGTTTTAAACAAAACAACTAAGTTAATTTGTTTAACTCTTTGGATGCCCTTCTCTATTCAACTTCAAATATTTTCACAAATTTAAACGTAAACATAACTAAATAAGAATAAAACATTACAAACAACACATAAGTTACATTAAACAATAAAACTTCCAAACTGTTAATTCTACAGTACCAAAGCAATAATAATTCAAGTACCTAAAAAAAACTTTTACATATCAACTTATCTTCTATTATCGAATTCAAGACCCTTAAGAGCATTGAATATGTGTAATCGCGTCCCCTTTCCCAAACTATATCTGAAACAGGTTTTTAATTCTTGTATAGTTTTGCCCTTATTTTTAAAAATCATATTCTATAAAAAAAACTCACAAAAAAATCTAGTGGAGTAAGGTCAGACGCCCTAGGTGGCCACCTTACGGGCCCAATCGTACCCCACCACTTATTGGAAAAATGTCGAGCTGAAAACTCAGCTGCCTTTCGGGCACTAAGACTCGGAGCGTCATCTTGCTGGAAGTAACTGTTATTTGTGCCTTGGATATTCGGTATCAGATTTTCTTCCAGAATTTCAATATAGCTCTCAGGTTTTAAATTTCCATAAAAAATCGTGCATTATATAGGGCACACCACACATTAAATCCAAAGCGACCCTGTGATGTCCGATCGAAGGTAATGTACGGATTTTAATTAGCCCAATAAAATTTATTATAACGATTGTATATTCCATCGCTAGAGATGCAAACTTAATCTATCCATATTATTTCTCTTAAGAAATTATTGTTTCTCCGGCAATTGTCCAAATACCATATGCCTCAATTCAATATTTTCTTAATTTTTTTCTGTTGACTCCTGTTTCGACTCTAATCTGTCTCAAAAAAGAAGCTGAATCCGCTGCAACATAAGTATGCGATTGTGTTGATTTCTTCTTTTTCACTATTTTCCTATCTATATAACTTTAGCCTTGGTTTTTTGAAGTACCTACGCAGATTAAGATTTTTCTCCAGTCCTTTAAAAATATGTGTAACTTAAACTTTTAACTAAAAAAATATTTGAAAAGATGGCGTCAAACAAAGCCTACTCCATATAAACGCCCCTGTGGGAGCTCAATAGTCAATACGACTCTAAGCAGGATTTGAACATGTTTATAAATTATGCTTCTCTAGAACATGTTTATTTTACATTTTATGCTTCTAAATGTGCCATTTTGTTCCAGGAATGGTACTTATTATTATTCAAATTAATTCAAATAGGTGCTGGAGAAAGTAAAATATTCATAAGAAGGGAAGGTAATAATTGAAAATCCCAAAAATTGAATGGGATAGGTTTTTTCTCGATTTATTCAATTATTTTATCAAAGATATTGTTAAAATTATGTGTAATATCTTCAGATATGTTATCAAGTAGTTTTTTAAGTTACCAAATCCAGTGTCGGCTCGTGGTGAAACATGTTGTGAGGTCAATCACATATTTAAAAATAGGCATAATTAAAATAGAAATAAATATTTTGTCTTTAAATTGAGCGTTAAATTCTCTTGAGTTTCAGGTCTACTCTTCGTTCCTTAGAATTGGAAAAATGCTGAATGACACGTTCGCTAAAATTGCATGCACATTCCTTTTATAAACGATTTCTCGATACTTAATATTGCTAAAGTGGATAGTCTATCTTGGCCCAACTCCTCAACAAAATTTATAAGCCCTCGAAACACCTGGATTTTCAGACAAAGCCGTTTCAACATGGCCACGTACTGCCAGCTCGAATGCCCCACAAAATTTTACACAATCTATAATTTTGCTTAAAATATAACGATTTTTGGATACATTTTCATTAAAATCTTTAAGGGATTTTCTTTCAGCTGTGTCTAGCTGAGTGCGAATATCAACACTTCCGACCGTAGCATAGTTCACCGAACATTTCATGTGATCTGCAGAAAACGAATGTTTATGCGAGTCCTTAGAAACAATAAATAACAGTAAAATGAGTTAGACACTTCACAACCACATATCCAGTTAGCTAAATCGTACATACTGTTGCTCAAGTTTCGATGAACTTCTTTATTTTTGTCTTTACTAGTTTGTCCTATACTAAGTTCTGGCAAATTGCATCCACTTACCTTGAATGCGGTTATTTTCACAAAATTAAGTGCGTTGGCACTCATTAGTTGTTTAATTTTTTGCACCACTGACATTTTTCATCATTTCATCTACATTCACAACTCAAACATAGACCACCTTAAAATTGGTTATTTTGCAAAATTTAGTTCGTAAGCACTTTTTAGTTGTTTTATTTTTGTTAGTTATTTTTTTGTACTAGTCACTGCCAACATTTTATTTCTGTATATTTCCTACTCACGCATGGGCCATAAAAATAAAAAATATGTATTACAAAAAACAGTATATAAATCAATTTTTATGGATTAAAAACGTCCGAAACAATATCGAGTTAGAATATCGACCGCGCCACCTCTGAACAATTGAACTTCCGCATGCCGATGTGTTACCGCGACTGATCGATCGAATTATGAGAAGAGACCGGCTGATCACCCAAATCGCGATTTTATATTCCATTTGCTATTACGTTCGGCTTTAAGGTAATCAGGGCAATTCGAACTGCCCAGCCTAGCTTAGTATAGCGTATTTTATTATACCTAAGGAATGCAACGAGACGTTCGCATTTTATTACATCTATTAGGAGGGACGGTCAAACGAATGATTTATTTTCTGAAATATTTTTGGGGGATCATTGACCAAACGACCCTATGGAAGAGCCGCCACTGACCAAATCAATCGTTTCCAAAGATACAAATAAAAAGCTCAGTTGTTATGTTTACCGCAGTCACACGGAAAATGTAAGGAAAAAATGATTATATTTATAAATTTCTATTTTGGAAAAACTCAAACACTAAGTGTTTGGTACGGTCGGAAAGGTAATTTAATTTCCAATCGACTAAGAAAAGAGTATACAGTATATATCACATTTCAAAAGCTTGAATAGATAGAAAAAAGTAAGAACGTCAGTGAATTCCATGTAAAAAATTCCATAAATCACAATTTACTTTTTCTTCTATCACCAGTAATATGCGAGATACAGGACCTTATCAAATTGATAGGACTGAATTATCGAAAACATCCCGTAGAACAATAATGATTTAAGTTAGCTATGATCAGTAAGCACGGTTAGAGTACATTTGTAGGTCGAACTCGAAAATGTGCAATCGGTTTTCATGTAGCTTCTACAGTTTTGTCAGATCCCCCTAAAAGTATTGAAAATGCGCCACCCTGTACTTTGAAAAATGTTCAAAATCCTCTTTAATAAATTAAAAAAATTAAAGTTAATAAGAAACATTTTTTTTGCCGTAAAGCAATTTAGTTTTAACATTACTTAAAAATTTTCCAATATAGCAAGAATTGCACGAGGCACACTATATATTTGTAGTTATTTGCGATAAAACGTAATCAAGCACTTCATTATCCGTGACAATTAAGTATATTGAATTAGTAATGATAATTTGCGTGTGGCTTTGGCAGTCCGTTACCTGTGATCTATTTTTTTTGGTGAATTTTATATCTCCTAATATGGAAAGTACATAAAAAAACGCAAAACAACCAATACTGCTAAAATTGGGATAATTTATTATATAACTTATCTTCAAACGTTACCTCTAAACGGGCAAAATGCTAAACAATTAAAAGAATGGCTTTTTAATAATAATAAATTGTTTAGATTTAAAAATAATAAGCTCTAATATCTGAAGTCTTTGGAAACAAACGTTCCTCTGCAAAATTGTATAGCACACTTATAGCTATCTTATTTCGGACAGCAATTTCGCATTGTAAGCTTTTGTAGGGAACTTTATTAGCTTTAAATGTATTTATGTTAACATTCTTCCTAAAATCAACGATTTGAGTAGCGTGTCTATTCAGTCGAGCTGCATCCCCCCTTTTTTTGTTATTTCTAATTTTTCTTGCCACTGTACTGAGTTTAAAAAAACAATTTCCTTATTATTAATGTTTTACCTATGCACTTTATAGAATTTCCAAAGTGTTACTTGACTAGTCTACTTAGATACAGCATACTGTGGTCTACTTAACGATTGGAAATCCTTGTAAATGCGTTTGGTTGTTCATAAATAATTTTCTTGTGGTCGGTTTGAAAAAATGTACGTCGTCATATCAAGCTTTCAGAACCATCATTTTGTCATTTCTAGAAGGTTTTAAGGGCAAACTACTCATTATGTTTACTCTGACAAATAAGCTAAAAAAAATGAAAGCTCATACAAATATCCGTCAAATGCTGTTTCTTCTAATAATATTATGATCTGTTAAAATTAATGCAATGCAATATAGAGCAATATTTATCGATTTAACACGTCAGTGCAATATGCACTATATGAAAATTCGCTTACGGTTTATATTGTGAAAATACAGCAAACTAATTTACATTAAATTAACAATGATTTAATGTGACATATTTTTTATATAACGCAATATAAAACGTAGCTGTTTTAGTTTCTAAATGAGGAATAAAAACATAAATTGTTTTTATGTACTTATTATTTATAAAATATTTGCAGGGTCATGTTTACCTATTCATGTTTGTGTTCTTATGTGCTATTTGAAAAAAGATTTTTAATCTACTTTTTTACTGATTTAGATCTTTCAATGTATCGTTATTTTTTCTGAAAAGTAGCTAGTTCACTTTTTTCTAAAAAAGTACATTGTATTATTTATACATTTCGTTTTTATCTATTACTTCAATTGCCAATTTTATAATTTTATACTTGTTACTATATACTCACTGCAACACAGGTTTTAAAGAGCGGAACTCCAAGAAATTGTACAGGGTGGTGCATTTTCGACACTTATGACATAAAGGTATATTTTTTCAATGATACAACCTATATATTTTGTACTTTTAAACAAAACAGCTAAGTAAATTTGTTTAACACTTTGGATGTCGTTCTCTATACAAATTCAATATTTGCACAAAACTAATAAACATAACTAATTGGCAACATAACATTACACACAACACATAATAAACATAAGTAATAATAACCATTAACAAGCAATAATAATTTTAGTACCTAATAAAATAGTTTAACATCAACTTATATTTTATTTTCGAATTGGAGACTATTATTCAACACACCTAAGAGCATTGAATATATATAATCGCGTCACTTCTCCCAAACTATGCCTGAAACGGGTTTTTAATTCTTGAATACTATTGCACTTATTGTAAATGATATTCTTTAAAAGACCCCAGAAAAAGATCAAATGGGGTAAGGTTAGGCGATCTAGGTGGCCACCTTACTGGCCTATTCATACCCTTCCACTTATGGGGAAAATGTCGATATCGAAACTGAGCTTCTGTTCGGGCATTATGACTTAATGCACCATCTTGCTGGAAGTAACTGTTATTCATGTCTTGTATATTCGGTATCAGATTTTCCTCCAGAATTTCAATATAGCTCTTTCGATCGACGGTAATGCGTGGATTTTCAGTAACCCAATACAAATTTTTATGGCGATCGAATGTTTCGTTGCTATATATGGGCACTCTATCTATCCATATTACTTTTGTGAGGAAATTATTGCCTTTCCGGCAATTGTCCAGATACCTTAAGCAAAATTGCCGTCTACGTTCTGCGTCTTCTAGATGTAAAGTTTGAACCTTACTTTAGCAATACTAACCAAATTTGTGCATCTGTTATATCTTCTTAATTTTTTTTCTGTTGACGCCACTTTAGTCTCTAATCTGCCTCAAAGATGAAGTTGAATTCGAAACATATGCGCTTGTGTTGATTTCTTCTATTTCATTATTTTCGTTTCTATATGACTTTGGTTTTGGCTTCTGAAAGTACGATGCAGCTTAAGATTTTTTCTCCAGCCGTCTAAAAATTTCGGCTGCCGTCTTTCCAGGTACTCTCTAGAATGTTTTTTCGATGCAGCAATACTGTCTTTACCGGACTCAAAGTAACACTCTGTGATATTGAGTTTTTGCATATTCGCGGATTTTATCAGAATATTTAACTCAAAATGTTAACTGTCAAGATACTGGAAAAGATGGCCTTAGTTGTTGCCAAAGACTATTCCATATAAATAAGCTTAGTTGCGTGAGCTCCATAGTAAATTCGACTCTAAGCTGGCTTTCAAAAGTGCAATTTTGTTACAGAAATGGCACTTATTATTATTTAAATTAATTCAAATAGGTTCTGGGAAAAATAAATAAAATTTAGTGAAAGTAAGTCTTTTTTCGATTTATTCAAATATTTTATCAAAGGTATGTTAAAATTATGAGTAATATCTTCAGATATGTTATCAATTGACTTTTGTAGTTATCAAACATGACGTTTAATCAATCGCCTCTAAAAAAAGATTATATGTAAAAATTATTATTTTTCAAAAACTGAAACACTAAGTGTTTTGCCACCATCGGAATGGTTTTCAACCGACTAAGAAATATACGGGGTATCCCATTTGTTGTACATTAAACTTTTAATTTTTCTCTTATATATTTTACGATGCCGCAATAAATGAAATTTAAAATAGACGGATTTAAAATAGACACATTAATTTCCGGGTAAATTATATGTTTATACTATAACATCACAGGGAGTAGAAGTAATCGCCTATCGACAATTAACAAATCAGCAAAGTAGAGGAAGGTCACACACAGTGGAGTAGTACAGACAGTGTCGTGCTTACAATTTACATCGCTAGTAATATGAATATTTATATTAATATATAACAGAATTGAAAAAAACATAACTTTATGTCATATCTCAAAAGCTGGAGTACATAGAAAAAAAAATACGTAAAAAAGCTTTATAAATCACCAATTTACTTTTTCCTTCTATCACCAATAACAAAGAGATACAGGACACTATCAAAATTGACCAATTTTCGAAAACCCGTAGCTCAATAATGAGTCAAGTTAGCCATGATCAGTAAGCACGGTTAGAGCGCATTTGTAAATCGAACTCAAAAATGTGCAATCGGTTTTCAGTTTTGTCAAATTCCCCTAAAAGTACCGAGAATGCGCCACCCTGTACACATATATAAAATATATAGTGACGAATTCCCACCCTCCTCATTTTTTTAAAGTCGGTTAAAAAGATATTCAATTCCTGTGAGACTTGAGGTTAGCCTCAATTCGACATTTAATTTCGAAATTGGTAAAAATGATTACGTTTAACCTAAACCGTTTTTGCGCGACTGCAGCCTTTATGCATGTTCTCTAAATATTAATTCAATTAAGTACAAAAACTAAATTTTATATATTTCTGAAAATGTATTTAAAATTGTCGTTACATTTTAATTAGTATAAGTATCTTTAATTGTAAAAAAAAACTAAAATTTTCTGAAAATGATGTTATTTATTGAGCCCTGAAGAAGAAATAAATTATTCCGAAAGCTTGGCTTTAACAGTAACAATAGGTCCTGAGTTTTTATCGTACTAATAGAAGCTAGTTTTATGACCCCTGTTAATATTGCCATACCTGGGAGGTAAATCTCATATATTCGGATTCGTAACAGGTTACACCAATTTTCATTATAGCCACTTTGTTTGTCTACCTAAAAAACAACTTTTTGTCTGTGTATCTTATGACCTCTGTTACTGTCACCGTCGCTTGTGTTATAACAAGATGAACCATTTAGAGGCTGCAGTATCTGTGGTAATTTTTCTATGATGCACTTATACCTGTGCTCTTTTATTCTGGAGATATCGACAGTTAGAAAATGACAAATTCAAATTCAATTTCAAATGATATATTACCAACGATTACATTATGTACTATAGGGTCGTCAATAAATGGTTTATATAAATAAATCAGAAAATATGTACAAGGAATATAGAAAAAATAAATAAACATACAAACCATATTAAGTAAACAACTTAACAGTTACAGTACTTGTTAAAAAAAAATGGTAGAACACATAAAAAATTCAAACAACGTGCTAAAACTAACAAAAAAAATTGAAAGAAAGCAAATAAAGGAGTCAAAATTGCTGCTAAGAAAAAATAAAAAATAATAATAATAACAAAAAAATAAAACTTGCACTAGGTTATGTGGGTATGAGGATTCCAGGCACATTTAAACTTAATAGGAGAAAAAATAATATAAAACAAATTTTACTCAGATATTGAGTGAAAATACTCATCAAGCGAGTAAAAGGGATTTTAGCTAAAAAATATTTGTGTTTTCTTCACGAAAATTTTTACATTCTGAATATTTTTAATTCTTTGAGGCAAATGCGTAAATATCTTGACGCACATGTACCACTGACTTTTTTCAAAAAAAGTGGTATTGTGGAGAGGAGCTGAAAATATCCTATATTCGATTATTGTATACCTCATTCGCGGAAAAAAGTTCCCTGTTTCGCATCATAAACTTCACAGTATTGAACATATACAAAGAGAAAACTGTCATGATTTTAAATAATTTAAAAAGTGGTTTGCAATGTTGTAGAAAGCTTGCCTCTGCTATTATTCTAACCATTTTCTTTTGTAGTATGAGTGAACGTTCAATATGTATGGAATATCTCCAAATGACAATTCCATACTCCAATCTACTTTTAACATACGCATTATAAAACATGATCAGGATTTTTTTGACTGACAGTATATCTTTGATTATATAATGCATAATGGGAACTCTTTAGTTTGCCAGCCAGATCCTCAATATGAAATTCCCAAGTTAGGTGATTATAGATTTTTAAGCCCAAAAACCTGTTGTTAGTAACTAGAAGTGATTTATTTTGAAGTTTTACCAATGGATATCTCATTTCAATTCGTTTGTTATGAGTAGTCTCGTACTTCATCGTGCGTGATTTACCCGCGTTTAGGACTATTCCATTTTTAGTAGACCACAGATTCATCAGCTCAGCAGTATGATTGCAGAATCGAACAAACTTACTTTCACACAAAGACTGAAACAACATGGATGTATCATCCGCACATTAAATCACACTTCCATGACGTCCACCATTTTCGCTACAAAAATTCGCAAAATCGTTGCTAAAGATTAAATATAGAAGAGGAGACAAAACGCTATTTTTTTATCTGAGTTTCTGCCTTAATCCTTTTTCATTCGCTCCCTGTAATTCAACATATTGTTTTCTGTTGGACAGATAACTGATAAATCACCCTAGAGCCACTCATGTAATCTTATACGATTCTAATTTATTCACAAGAAGTTCCTGATTTATGACATCAAAAGCCTTGGACAGATCAAAATAAAGTCCACTACCGCAGAGTTTTTTTATCCACTGGTCCTGCAATATTGTTTATGGCTTTAAAAAGAGCAGATGTAGGGTCCCTGCCCTTACGGAAACCATGGTTAGTTTTTGAAAACCAACTGTATTTTAAAAAATAAGTCTCTAAACGATCTTTCGTACACCTGTCTATAATCTTAGCAAAAACAGACAAATTAGAGATAATTCTATAATTAAAAATATCGGAATGATCTCCCTTCTTGCGCGGTGGTATACATCTAGCTTGTTTTAATATCGAAGGATATATTCCAGAGCCGAAAGATAGATTTATAATGTAGACTAGTGCCTGCGCGATTTGCGCCGCAACATCCCTAATTATATTACAGGGGATGTCATCTGGACCCGCATTTTTTTCTTATTTACTTCTTTTATAACCTTTGAGGGCTCACACACATCTACCGGCTTCAGAGAGAACGAATGCACAATTTCAATCCTAACCTAACCCCACTGAGATTGACAATCTATTAATTTTCTAATGTTCCTGTGTGTTGTTTTTTATGATTTCCCAACATTTTTTACTTACATTACTTGCTTCTTCTTTTTGACTGTCTGAAGTTCTTTTTTTTGCGATATTAATCTCCTGTCGTCTTTTTTTCTTCTCTGAGTAACTTCTTTTTAGTTCTTCGCTTCTGTACCTACTATTTAGAAAGTTTAAATTTTTCAGATCATTGGAAAAATTTATAATTTGAGTAAATATCCATTATTTTGAAATAATATTATTTTGTTTTCTTCATCGGAAATGTGAGATTAAAATAAAAATTAAAATTATCTGTAAAAATATCGAATGTTTAACTTGGGCCTCCACCAGAAGACAAGACAATTTTCCATGTTTCCTGTTTTAGTAAATTACTAAAATATATGACACCATTCTCAGAGAAAGAACGTTTTTCTACAGACATGTTAGTGGACTTGCATTCATTCGCTTTAATTACTCTCAAACAAATTCACATATGATCCGTAAAATGAACGTGATTGAGGGAGATATCATAAATATGAGAGTAATTTGAAAAAATATTTTCTATTCGTGTATTATAACAGTTTCCTCTATGAGTTGGTGCATACACTGTACTTTTTAATTTAAAACATTCCAAAATATCCAAAAATTTGTTAAAAATAGGGGTGTTATTATCTGAAATAAAATTGAAATCTCTACAAAGAAAGACGAGATTGCTCTTACTAAAAGCGTTGTTCAACAACTCATACAAATTTTCAAAGAACATAGCGACATTTCCACTTGGAGGTCTATAAACTGAGATAACCATGCACTAACCACTACTGAGGGAACACATACCAGAAGTTTGCTCGAAAGTATGCAGTACGCTAAAAACATCTGGCTTTTGCTGGTTCAAGAATACTAACAACTTATCCCTTTTATTTCGTGCACGGCGCAAGTTCTGTTGTAGAATTTTGAGAAGCTAATGGACATTATTTAATGTAGTGTCTACAATATTTAAATTGCCCTCATCATTGTCGTTACCTAAAATTACTCTAGTTCCCATTGAGACAGGCGTGGATGTAAAAAAGAGTTATTCTCAGATATATTATCATTCTTTAACCTATTGCCACTATTCATACATACATGATTGACAATATGAGAAAGGACATCAACGATATCTTTATTAAAATGAGATTCATCAGAAACAGAAGCCTCAGCCTTATCAACTATTTGAGTACCACAGTTATCATGACTATGTGTATTTTTGGAATTATTTTCCATTGTTAAATTGCTATATATATTAATATTTCCTATAATTTAAATAGGCAAAAGAAATTCAACATTCCTATATTAGTTTTTGCAGTTTTTTGCCATTAGTCCATTTTCCGATTTATTTTTTCTTTGAGAATCAGAAAAGATTTATTTCTGCTCAGACTAAACGTTGATGTTGTAATGAAGATTATAAAAAAACAAGACAAACATAATTTAACAACTTCTGAAAATCTGAAAATGTCAATTTTTTTAATTGTCAATATCTCGGATATAATTGAACTAAGAAAAAGCGTTTTTAAAAATACCCAGATTTTATATATTTAATACATAAATGGGTATTTTATAAAAAAATACCTTCCATATTACAGCGTTTATACGGATTATCATGTATACTTAACACTAATGTCAAAAAAGCGCAGTATAATATATCACTTTACTAGTTTTAATATTCTTGCAAAAATATATTCCTGTACTTTTAACACGAAAGACGAAAGACTGTATGTGTAAAGCAAACGTCTATAGTAATATGGAAATTACGATAAGAGCGGCGATTAGTTTGGAATTTTTTTTGAGAGAACGAAGACAAGTCTCTTTGTGGATCTTTCAGAAAAAAGCAACAAAATGCCGTTTAAACACTACTTATTCCTAATAATCGAAAGAAGTCTGGTGATAAAATATAAATATTTGATACTACGTGGATAATGTCACTTCCACAAATACTATGGGAAATTCTATTTGCTTCTTCGCCTCAATATGCCTAAAAACTTTGGCAAAACATGGTCTGTCATTTTGTCCTGTCATAATATTTCCCCACAATAAAAAACAGAGGACTAAAAGGCCCCTTACGTTTCACACACATAGAATACCGGTGACTGGCTAGATATTTATGTTCAAAATTCATTTTTTTATTCAACATTTAAATTGCAATTAAAGTTAAATAAATTTATATATCAAGACAAAAATAGGTGGTAATGAAAAAATATTATTAGTAATAAATGCATGTACATCACAACAAGATTAAGAGATATAATACAATTGTTATATGAAACGTTCAAATGTTAGAAAAACAAATAATTTAAAGTTCAAATTAGATATTATTAACAAGGATTGAAACTACAAATTAAAATCTAAGAATAAAAAAACTGACAGATTTTTTAGATAAAAATACATGAGTCTCAGCCTTTAAAGTTTAGAGACGTTACCGAGTCGGTTTCTTACTTCGTTTAAATATTTAATGTTAATGCCTGGGTGAAAGTTGACTTAGAGTAAGTTTATAATATAGTAATCTGAAACTCTGGGATTGCATTGTATTATATTGGTGAATATCACGAAGTCTGCTATAGAATGATTCATTATTGTTTGCATGATATAGTAAATAACTTTTAAAACACCAATATTCACAGATCCAATTCTTAGGGTAAAAACGATATTGAGTCATTTATCTTCTCCACAAGTTTTTCGCAGATAATTTGATTGTCAATGTCCAAACTTAAAAATTTGAACTGAAAAATTATGAATAAAAAATTGCTGAAACGTTCTTTTCACTATTTAGAACAAGGCCATTATTTCAGCAATAGTCCCTAAACCATTCAGAAACTTTATAGAGCAACTGACCCAGTACTTTATAGTGCATATATATACCGGGTTACCAGAAAATTTCAAACCAGACTCCAACTTGATATGTGCTAATATTTTCAAATTTTATGGTGGAATATGGTTGGTTACGAGGTACATTTTTTCTCAAAAAACAGTTGAACATTGTTTCAGTTTTAACCGGAAAATATTTTTGACAGTCTTCGAGAATATAGCGAATGAAACTTCGAAAATGCCAGTGAATAATTCCAATTGAAGTTAAATCCAATTACATATTAAAAATGTTGTTTATTATGCTATTTAAATTAAATGTGACAGAATATTTCCGGTTTACCCGGAAACGTACAGTAAAATCACTTTTAAACGATAATTTCTTGTTTTATTTTAATGGGACAATCTATTAAAGTGTTTAAGGGGGAACTACACGCTAAAGATGACAAATCAGCAACAAGATCTAGTCAAGTTCAAAGAAAGATGAAGAGGTACCGACGCCGACGTGTTGAAAAAACATATATGTGGAATATATAAAAAAGTATGCTTAAAATACATTTAAGAAAATAAGCCGGTTCAGAAGAGTTTACGCGCTGCAGAAATACAAAAACATGAGTACGATTTACCATTTCAAATTTTGCAATGTAAACAAAAAATCAATATAAGGCCGTATAGTACCATTTGTGAAAAAAATATATGCGGCGTTATTTGCGCCAAAAAATGGTCGAAAATTGACACCTCTACTTCCAATTTTTTCATTCTAAATTACGAATGTTCCGCTCAACTATACATATTTCCCAAATGAAATAACATTGATGCTAATAAATATATCTTATAGACGCAATCAATTTTAAATATTGTTCATGTATAATACACAATACCCATATCAAATGCTTCTCGAGATAATTCGATCTTAGGTGGCTTTAAGACGAAATAAAAACGTAATGGACTTCGTTCTTATATGTAGATTGTTCGCACTCACTGGACGTTTAATTATACATTGTTTTAGATTTTAAGTTTTATTTTATATGTTGATAATCAAAATTCGATTGACATATAGGTTTTTATATATTAAAAAATAATCGTAGGGAGTACAAAGCCTCATACGCACTATGGTTTCTGAACCGGCAACATACATTCGAGTTATATTTCCTTGGTTAGAAAACTATTTAAAATGGCAGAGAAACACGTCAATACAAAACTACATCATCAGTGAAGAAGACAGAATGACAGGTTGACCTGTATTACAATGGATGCTACTACATCATTACAAATAGGCAGTGAAACGGAATTGGCCACGAAAGTGCACAAATGTTTTGACATAAACATGGTTTTAAATATTTTAAGTACAAATCCATTACCATCTTTACATTGCGGATTATTAGTTATCATAAAAGACTGGACTTTTTAACTGGTGTTTTAATGTGCAACAGAGGCAACCTAATTGCCCGACATTTTTCAGATAAATCCATTTTAATGAAAATTTTAAAGCATAGGTCGTATATGCTTTAGGTTAACGGACAAGACTAATGATGATTTCTTTTTCTGTTTTGTTTTTTTTTAATGTAAATAGCTTTGATTTCATTCGTTATAAATCTTGTTTTAGTGTTTTATAATTGAGTCTTTTATTCCGAAATCGATGTTTCGCGAAACAATAATAATGATAATTCTGCACCTAACTAGCTTAGAAATTTTAAGGCAAATACAAGAATGGTAGTTCTGGCCTTTCTTTATTGCATATGCTGTTTAGATTAGTAATGTAGTATTTATGATTTAAGAGTCTAAATTTAAAAATATAATTGCATACTTTAAATTGAAATACCTCAAAAAGTTTTTCGTATGAGTATTTTGATTAGTCTGATAGGTCATCTAGTTAAAATAAAACATGAAACTATCGTTTGAAAGTGATTCTTTGGTACGTTTCCCGGTATACCGAAAGAATCGTAACTGTCACATCGAATCAAAGTAATTATAATACAAACAACATCTGTCGTATTCAATTCTGTCTATCTTCAATTGTTTTTGTTTTAAGAACGGAACTATTCATGGACATTTTTGTAGTTTCATTCATCTTAAAAACTGTCAAAAATTGAAATAGGGTATGAAGCATGTTTTGTAGTTAGAATTCAAAAATCAAACAATATAAGTGTACTGCATTACTCATTTCCGGTTAACTCGGAAACGGATTTCGATTATTTTTTGAGTAAAAATATTCCTCATAACCAACCACATACCACTGTTTCAAATTTCAAAATAATAGATTTGAATAATTACATTTAATATTTATTGGCAATAAGTGTTTTAAAATATTGGCCAGCATTTCCAAGATGGTAACGCTAAATGCGAATATAACGAAAAGTATATAAGCAAAACTAACTGAAATTAAGTGGCAAAAAACATCTGAAATTTTAGCACAAAGCAAAACAAAAGAAACATAATTCTTTTGAGCACCTCTCTAACACTAATCTCGTTAAGGTTTCTCTCCAACAGAATAACTTTCACTGACTATTTTATTTTCCTTGCAGATATTACCGACCTGGAACGCTAAGAAGTCTGGAAATATTTCATTTAAATTTCGCACTAACGAAGCTAATGGCCTTATTCTTTTTAATTCCGGAACGCCGCCACGGGTAAGTAGTAAATTAAAATGTCTAAAATACCGTAATTTAACTCTAATTTTACTGGAAAATGCAACACACCAGGATATTCTTGATTAATTTGTATCTCCAATTTTTGGTTTCTTATTCGTCTTATTTAGCGTTAGTTATGGGTTACAAATTAAAGATGAAGGTACTTTTAATTAAAAATAAATACAGTATCTATTTTTAAACCTGCATATACTTTCTAACAAGTCGGAAAAGGCATTTTATTCGTATAGTGGCAACCGATGTACCGATATGATAGAATTTCTGATTAAGTGACAGGTTTGTTCGCAGAAAAGAACACTAGTGATGTGCCAAAAGCACTCAAAATGTCACAAAAGGTAACAGGAACTCGAAGAAGAGTGCCCTTTAAATCTCTAGTTTAAGGACAGTTATTATATTATTAACGAAATTATAACAAATCTTGTTTCCCAATCCGAATAGTATAAAAATACCATATGGAGAATAGTTTAGGTCTCGGTTTTAACATTGCGATTGTAAAAACCGAACTCATATATATCCCAGCTATCGATTATGCAGCTACGGGTATTTGATAATAAAGCTGTGATTGGTGTACAGACTGAAAAAGGAAGCTTATCACAACATATTTATATTATAAAACAGATTGTGTGTTTAAATCCATGTATCTATTATTAAATATGCTTATTAAGATTAGGCGATCTATTGAAATCATTAGGAAAACGCAAATATTTTAACAGATGTTAATGCAAAATGCAAAATGTTGGAAAATTCGGATTTGACGCCATTGAAACCCAAAAACATACGCTTGCTTTGATTTTTTAAACTATTAAATCATGTGGTACTGTTTAATCTACATAATATGTAATAGGCAACTTGCACATTTGTTTGAAATAGCATGAATACATTCTATATATTAAAAACAAAGAATTCCGCCAAAGTTTGGAATAAAAATATTTATTCGTTAATTAGTTATAGATATTTAAAGTTTCGCTCTTGATAATTTCATTTAAAATGTCGCATTTATAGCATAACGTCAGGCCGTGCATTTGTATTACTCATTCCGTACTCGTCATCGTACTTTTTACCTTTAAAACCGCTGAGAATAAATAATTGAACTTTGGCAAGATTTCGTCAGGCCCAGCCCTGGGTATTTTAAACGATAATAAATTTTTAGGTGCTCTTTTAGGATGGCGATATGGGGATAAAGTGGTGTACTAAATAATTGCGCCATGATACACTGTTTAACTGGTAACTGTCGAAAAAACCAACCTTTTATGATGAAAGTTTCTCCTCCGGTTAACTCGCTGCCTTGTTCGGCAAAAGCAAAAATCATTTTGAAAGCGCATATCTAGAAGATTCATTTAGAAGAGAAAAATACTAAATGCTCTAGTGTTTAAAATGTAAAAAAATATAATTATTAGAGAATATTTTAAGAAATTAAACTGTTTTGTTTTTTATATTTTTTTTCGCTGTATCTCCGGTAAAAAATTATTGAGTTGGAATATGACCCCTCAAATCACAAAAATGGACTGCGTTTCAAGATTGGCGAAATGTTCCAAAAAAGTAGTTATTTGCTAGCAAAAATATCAAATTTTTCATTTTTTTTTAAATTCTGTCGACACCGACTAATATTATTTAGGGAATTTTTTGGAAAAAGTATATTGATGCCTTAAGGTCCTGGCGAAAAACAGACCCTATCGGATAAAAATTGAAAAAGGTATACTTTTTTGAATATGGAACTTTAAATAAATCGATACCCTTAATTTGAAGCCGAATATATTGACTTTTTTCACAAAAGCAAGCCTGTTCAAAAATGTCAATCTTTTCTTTACATTCAATTTACTTGTTGTTTCCAAAACGTACTGAAATATCAGGAAATCTAATTTGAAAAAAAATGACTACTAATTTTGACCGATTTTTACAAAAATAGGAGTTTTTCATAAATATCGGGTTATCCTTAGCAAAATTACCCGGTCTATCAAAGGTGAAAGATTAGATTAGGTTTACTTTTAGGGGTTTGAAAACAACTTCTTGACTATTGAGATCGGCTGGACACAATTTAGATGCTTCTGAGTAGTTAATCACATTTTGGGACAGGGCGGTCTCCTCATTTTAAATAGCCCCATTTAAGAAAATTGGCCATCATATCCTTTGTATGGTAAATGCCTATTCGTTTCTATTCAGTGCTGGTACAGATTAGTTTTTTCTTTAATTCAGGAAACAAATGTAAAACAGGGGAAAAATCGAGTAGTTTTATAAATTGGTTTGGGGAAGGATCGTAAATAACTTACTAAATGTCCCTGCCACTGGGGGATGAGCTGGGAGTAGGGGAGGGGTTAAAATGTTCTTTGCAGGGTTTTTTTTTTCAATATCTCTGTAATTATACATTTTATCAAAAATGTGTAAATACAAAGATTAAAGTATATAATATTTTCTACAATTCCGTCGAAATTTTTATTAAAATAATTTTTGTTTTAATATAGACTCAGAATTTTGTTGGCGCGCTTTTATTACACAGAACCTAACCTAATCCGTGCTTTTATTAATTGTTATAAATTTTGATTAAAAAAAAGAGCAAAAAGTCACCGCTTAAATCAGGATTGGAACTCGAGACCTTCGCATTGCTAATCCGAATCCCTACCACTGTGCTAACCGAGTAGTCATGAAAACTTTGTTTATACTTAGCTGAAGTAAACCTATAAATTAGATCGGTGCTACAGTCACGGAATTACTATTCATTTAGTCGCTTTTAGAGCATCAATAGATGATTTCTAGACAAGTAGCCATTTGAGCGTAAATAAAATGGACAACCAAACAAAAAGGGTCATTACCTTATTTTAGTTTTAAATAAAACTAACTCTAGAGGGGGATATGAATCAATCCCTCCGAAAAGGTCGTTACTACTATTTAACTTATTTTCCTTAATTAAAAATTGCTCTGGGAGGATTTTTATCTCCAAAACCCTCCTTTAAATACGCCACTATCGAATGGCGTGGCACTAATTACTTCTAACTTTTAGTACGAATTAAAACGTTGTCAATTGGAGACGGGAAGTGCAACGGACTTACTTTACTCACGGATACTCGTGAATAAAGGCGTCTGACAAGTAAGCGTCAAAATGTTATCGTTTCCTTGATCTCGGCTGCCTTTGTTTTACCGGAAATTAACTAAATAAGGATTCTTTAATTATTTAAACGATATCAACGATGTCAACCTATCAAAATTTGACATTTCCAAAAATATTTTCGCATTTATGATAAGAAATTTTGATGACTCATAAAAAACTTTTCTTTTTACGAAATTTCAGTATCTATTGAATATAATCTCTAGGTGGGTATCAAAATATACGGGAAAACCCTGTACAAATCAGCCTTAGTTAGACTCGAAAATCAACGATGTCAAAATTTTAAAAGAAGCACCCCTATAACAACTCAGAATAGTATATTGAAACACTAATTTCATAAGACATGATTTTAAAGCACGAGGGCCAGTGAAATTAAATATCTTATGAAACGAATATTTTATACTATTTGTATGCACTATATTTCAAAAAAAACATTATCTTTTAGAACATGTAGACGGTTGACTCTTTTAAAATTGTTACCAATGTTCCTACTTTAAAGAGAAAAAAAGGTATAGTTTCGAAAAGAGCCATACGCAAAGTAGTGTCTTTGCGTATCGAAGAATAGGCTTTATGATTGCGAAATAAAAGAGAGATAAAAAGATTTAACAAGTGGAACCAAGGAATCGAGGCAGTTTTTAAATATGGAATTACCCTGAGATGGTGGTTCACCAAAATCAAATCAAACGATTATTATTCCTATATAGCTGAGACAAAAGTACCTTTTGACATAAAAAAATCCCGTATACCGTAGACACATGCAAAATAACGAATCGAATATTGCCGAGCATATTATATAAAAATCATAAAATGCGTTAAGCGTGGAACACAATGGAAATTACGACATTCGTTTCCGTCCATTTACGTCAAACTTTATTTTTATTTGTGTATATTTCGATGTTTTGTTAGATACCTTTTAGAAATATAGGTTATAAACCGTTATATTAAGTTTCAACGTTAAAATCATTTTTGTACGACAAATGTGTACTTCCTTTTTAAGTTTCGCTTTTACGTTAAACGTTTACCAAAGGTCCATTGTGTTCTAAGATCCCAGAAAGCCAAAACGCCAAGAGAAACCCTGGGGAAAAGAAAAATTTTAGCTTTTAATAGCATTGAAACACCCGATATTTGGTGAGTGTTACTGGGCCGCACAGGCTATGTGAAGTTATGTGACTGGATACATTTTTTATATAGTCACGTGATATCCAGATTAGATTTTGAGTTTGGACTTAATAACGAGACTACAAATTGGACAAGTTAGGTTTTTCATAATTACATATTGTTTTTATTTGTTAAATATTTCAAAGTATAATTACAACGATATTATACAATGGGTGATAATGAACACAGAATACAGGTTAATATTTTTTATTTTCTTAGAAGGTCTTTTGAGATTGAGGTATGTTTAATGCAATACATTTTGGAAATTAATTAGCAACGATATCATTTCTGGTTTGACTGGAAATACAACAAACTTTTATACTAAAAATCGCATATTCCTATTTTACGTTTTTTTGTAAGTTAGAAATTCACTTCAAAATGCCGGAGTGGAGAAAAGCAGCTCCACAATTCCCAAAAATACTTATTCAAATTAATTGGTTTTAAGTCAAAACTCTTAGCAAAAATTCTCAAATATTTTTATTTATTTCTAGTGTAAAAAATAACAGTATTAATTTCTATTTATACCATCTAATTAGTACTAAGTTTAACCCTATGTTTTTATTGATTAGTTGAAAAAGTAACTATTTCATTTGAAATTACCGCAACAATTGTTATGTCATTTTAATACTAGGTACCAATATTTCTATAAAAAAAAGGATATTGAAAAATTAAGTAAAGTAGGATATGGAAGTGAAAGGAAAATACCACTTGATTTTTTTTACATTTTTTAAACAGCAAAGAATATATTCGTTTTTAAAAAGCAAACATTTATTTAATCTTTATAGGCTTGATATACAATCCGGTATAGAATTTAAGTAGTACTTCTTTAGATGGAGTAATCAAAAGAAAAACCATAACACTATTTCAACTATCTATTACGTGAAAGTACATTTACTGCTGTATTCTCCTTCACGGGTATCGAAGTAGCCATATATGATAGAGGGTTGCGGTTTTCGCTGCTTTTTTGCGAAATTAAAGCAGAATTTTTATAGCTCTTTTGGTTTTTGAGATACAGGGCGGTTTTGAAAATGTTGCATTTTCAGACTCCCATCGTATCCCAGCTATCTGATATTTTATCAATAAGGCGAAAATGGTTCCTTATATGACTTTTCCCTGGGACACCCTGTATATAATTTTTTATATTTATTAGGAATAATGTGGGCTTTCTAAAAACATATACATGTATTTAGTTATTTTGAAACACAAGCTGAAAACTCGAGATTTGAAAAAAAATTGTTTCGTGTCCAATTAATAGGTAGTAGGCTATGGCTAAAATATATTAAAAATAAAATTCATGTAAGTAATTATTATACTGTAGATGTAGTACTTTCAAGCTTAATTCGAAAGATCTTTTTTAATTCTCAACTCTTAATTTCTTACAGCTTTTTAACTTAATTATTGTGGTAATATTATTGAATTTTACAAAAAAAAAATTTTTATTACCTAATTAATTATTTTTCTCTTAGCCTTCAAAAGAAGCATAGGCCTTCTTTTGAAAATGTCGGAAAGTAAAGTAGATTACCGCACGAAGCTCCACTATAGACTGAAATTGTGTTTTATATATTTTATTTTTCATGAAACTCCATAAGAAAAAAACTCTAAAATCGAAAGATCTGGAGATCGCGGGAGTCATTTTACTGGTCCGTGCATACCAATCCATCTTTGAAGAAAGTTATCGTCTAAAAATGCCTTTAAAAGCACAGAATTGCGGCTTGGGGCACCTCCTTATTGAAGATAAGCGGCATTATAAAAAGCTAATGGAACATTTCTATTATTTTTTAATAACTTCCTCAAGGATTTCTATGTACTGACGCGGTGTGAGCCCTGCTTCAAACATTCTATAGACTATGCGTCTTCCAAAAACGAAACACGAGACCTGCAACCCCAAAGCGACCTTGTTGTGCCGTCTCAAAAATTAATTGATGATTTCCTGCGGACTAGTTTCTTGTATTATGGCAATTGAAAATTTCCGCACCTGAAAAATAAGATTCATCGGACCGGGTAACGAGTCTGAACTGTGGAAGTTATATAGGCGACTGACTTGGATACACCATTTGCTGGCATGAAGATGAAGGCGTCACTTCTACATAACACAGTACATTTATCATTCATTATTCAAAAGGCTTTTATTGGGGATAAATACAAAGTTAAATACATATTTAGAATGGTGGCGAGATCCAGCATAGCTGCTTACTTACCCACCAAAAAAAACTAAGGTAACAACATTTTTACTAACATAGTCTTAAGTAAATAAGGAATACTTGCGTGTAGATAACACGAAACGAATAATGATAGAAAAATATACAATAAGTTAAGCAGTAATACATAAAAGACATGGTATCCAAATAGTATTTGGAACGATTGAGAGCAAACAGTATTTTTTCCGAAATAAAAAAAAACACACACACTTTAATCTCTAGCCCTAAATAAATACTGACGGTATGTTTTTTTCATAGCAAGAACCGATGAGCAAGCCTTAACTTGTTCAGGCCACGTATTATAGAGTCTAGCAGCACAACAGGAGTAGGATCGCTGAAACGTCGCTGTGTTGTGATTGGGAGCCTTTGACTAATTTTTCAAAAAGATAACGAGGAGACTCAGATACCCGGATTCTGAATACTAATGAAGCCATATGCAGTTTAACCATTTTGATTGGCTATAAAATTGTGAGACAACTTTCTCAATCCATAACAAAGCCTTATACGGGAATTCTGGAGTATTTGAAGACTATTTTTACTCTTTTGAGTGAGGGCTGGCCAGTAAAGAATGTCAGCATACCCAAGACCAGGCTATTAGATAGCTGCAATCTGACGTCGGCACTAAGAAAAATCAAAGCACATATCATCATTTATATGTACTCCGAGTTTCTTGCAGGCTCGGGAGAAAATTAAAATATTATTATCTAACTCCAAAACAATAAAAAGGGCGATACAACCTTGCCCAATGTAACTTCTTGCTATCTATCGCTCAAATAACTGCACTTAAATTCAACGGCCGTGCCACCTAGACCAAAGAACCTTAACCTTTTAATAAGAGTAGCATGACAATACATATATTTCTTTACTCCCTTTATTTTTTTTGGTGTAAGCTTTAAGACAGGGCTGGATAAATGATCAGTGCTCTGCTAAATTTGATTTAAGGTGGGCAAATCTGTCTCGGAAAGGTTGCCTTCTCTCTGGATATCTAATATAAACAAAAAAGGCTCCTAAGATATTACCCTAACCGCAGGGCTCAAAATACATTACCTCTGTGGATATAATTCCTAAGTTTCTTGAATATTTTCATTAGATTGTATGAAACAAACCGGCATGTCATACTTTGCATACTTTTCGTAGACCGTTTAGACATTATTGTAAAGAAGTAAATTAAAAGTAGTATATAGTTAAATAGAAACACAAAACAACAAAAATATTTCATTAATAATCAAAAACTGACAAAAACGCGAAGTGTTTGACATTTTGTTTTTTGTTCCTAACAAGTTAGCCATAACCGACTACCCAGTAAATGGACACAAAAGAAAATTTTAAAAAACCTCGAATTTTGAGCTTGTTTTTCAAAATAACTGCTTGCGTGTGTATATTTTTGGAAAGTCCACATTATTCGTAATAAATATAAAGAATATTATACAGGGGGTCCCATTTAAAAATATAAAGTAGGGTCCGATAACTTTTTGACCTGAACCCGTATACTTATTCTGAAAAAGGTACTGAATTCTGCAGAGAAAATCATATAAGGAACAGTTTTTGCCATTTTGATAAGTTACTACAGACAGATGGGATACGAGGGGAGTTTGAAAATGCAACATCTTCAAAAGCGTCCTGTATTTCAAAAACCAAAAAGGCTCTGAAAATTCTGCTGGCGCCATCTTTATTTTCATAGAAAAGTAGCGAAAACCGCAACCCTCTATCTGTAAAAATAAGGGAGATATCCAGCAAAAGTTTGATATCACTAGGCAAATGTAGAGACATTTTTGAATTAGACAAAATATTTAATTCATATTGAGATTGGCTCCAGCGCTTTATAAGGAGGACTTTTATCTTACTCATTTATTTATTAACCAAATAGAAAACACACGTTCTTAAAACAAGGCAAGAAAGCGAAAACATTAAAGTCAAAGGATTCGACATTTATTCCTAGGAAACTACTTTATCGAGCACTATTATTAGTTAAAAGAAAAATGAAAATTATACATGCCCTCCAAGGGGTTTACATAGTTTTAGTGAAAACATATGCACCAAAACCCTTCAAAAAGCCGTAACCGCTTTGTTGAATAACAGCAATTTAAAATATAACGTTACGTTATAGACTGAAAACGTGTAAATTTATTATAAAAGTGCTAAACTGCTTATAGTTCCAAACTATAATAATATTTCAGACATTAAACTATTACATACAAAATTAAATTAAGACGAACAGATAAATTAGATTAAAGAATAACTAAACATTTACCTACATCATTTCATAAGGATTACATAGTATAAACTAAAATATAATGGGCCATTTGATTACATGAAGTTGCTGCACAAAATGTCATTATGAAACAATCTTTTAAATAATCTTTAGTCATTATCACGTGCAAATATAGTATGACAGTCTTAAAACTAAAACTTTACCACGGGTACTAAAAATTCTATTATTATAATCAATTAATGCCTCGTATCGTAAGAGATTTTCCTCTATTTAAGGTTCGGTTCTAAAATTTTTGTATCATGAAGCCTCATCTATATTGGAGTCGCCATGCTTACAACGGGTTGTATTTGGTGTGATTTTAGTGATCTGATTTTAAAATTGTTATTAAAAAGGTAAAAGGGCAATCGTTAAAACTGAGCTTAAAAAAGACGGAATATGGCTACCATGACGGTCTTCCGATGTGTTCGTCTCTCTCTCTCTCTAGACAATCTAAGAAGCAAAGTTAAAATTTAGACCTGAGTTGCGATATATTAATAACACTAATATTTTATGGGATCACTATGAAATGTACCTTGAAGTTAGACCAAGATTAATGTTAATCATTTTTGATTTTTTTGCTAGAAAAAGTGATATGGCTGTTTGGACTTCTCTATAAAGAAAACAGATTCACAAAAGTTAATACCACAAGCAGAAATCCATCTGTTTTGCAGCAATAAATCGAGGATCATAACGAGGCTATTTAATCGAGCAGTAGCGATATGTTGTCAAGATGCAAACATCACCAATATCTATCTTAGAATAATATCATGGAGGATAATTAGACTCTTAACCCAATTTCCAACGCCTTAATAAAAATCAATCAAAGGTTCGGAAAAAGTTTAATGAGCTTCTTGAGAAAAAACTAGCCAAATACAATAAGTGATAGAAAGACCGTTATTTCATTTTGTCAAATGCCTTGGTAATAATGTTTTTCAACGATATGTTATAAGCAACGCTGTAAGTTATAATTTACTTCAAAATGCCCGAACGTTATATTGAAGAAATGTCATCATATTACTTACAAATGAAAAGCAGCTCCACATTGACAAAAATACTTATTCAAGTTGATTGGTTGGTGTTAAAGCATAAATTGGCAGATTCTTTTATTTATTTTTAATATAACAATAACAGTAATAATTTCCATATTTCTTTTAAAATTATGGCAACAATTGTTATGTTGTTTTAATACTTGGCACCAATATTTCTATAAAAAAACCGAAATTGAAAAATTAAGCAAAGAAGGATATGGAAGTTAGAATATTTTCGTTTTTGAATATTTATTTAATCTTTATAAGTTTGGTATACGCTCCGATTAGAATTTAAGTAACACTTCTTTAGATCGAGTAAACAAAAAAACAACATTGGCAGTATTTTGACTATCTTGACCTTGAAATCACAAGGCAAATGTAGAGCAACTTTTGCATTAGACAATATATTGAATTCATATTGAGATTGACTCCAGCGATTTATAACGTTATCAAGAAGACTTTTATCCCACTCAAAACCAAGACACTATAAAAATCATGAAAGCTTTTAAAAGAAATTATTTCGCATTTTATTTAATAAAAATTCGAAAAATTTTTCTGGAAAAAATGTTTTAAAAAAATTGTATTTTAAAAATCGTTTCGAAAACGCGAATGTCTAGTGTCTTTACTGTTCCAATCGTATTTAATAAAATAGTAAATTTAAATGATGCCTAACTAGCTGGCAGAGAGAGCATAAATCTAAATATTAGATTGCTCATAAAATGATGAAAAGAACTAAATAGAAAACACACTTTTTTAAAAGACGGCAAGAAACCTGAAACCTTAAAGTCGAAAAATTAGACATGTATTCCTAGGAAACCGCTTTGCCGAGCACTCTTATTAGATAGAAGAAACTTTTCAAAATAATAAAAATTATACTTGGCTTCCAAGGGATTTAAAGAGTTTCAGTGAAAACATGTAGCAAAACTCGTTACAAAGCCATAACAGCTTTGTTGAATAAAACTAATTTAAAATATAACATTACGTTACAGACTGAAAACGTGTAAAATTATTGTAAAAGTGCTAAATTGCATATAATTCGAAACAATTTTAATATTTCCGACATTAAACTATTACATACAAAATTAAATTAAAACGAACGGAGAAAATATTAGAGAATAATTAAACATGTACCCACGTCATTTCGTAAGGACTATATAGAATAAACAAAAATATAATAGGCCACTTGATTGGATAAAAGCCATTATGAAAAAATCTGTAACTAGGGGCTATGATTTTTTTATACTCAATCTGTTACCTGTGTATAATCTTTACTTCGGAATGCTGTACTGTAAGAGATTTATACCAGTTGCGGCGGTAGCCGGATTTGATATTCTTTGCTTCCATTTAAACTTCGGTTCTAAAATTCTTGTATCACGAAGCCTTATCTATCGTCAAGCTGTTGTAAGTTTGTATCTGGAGTGGTTTAATTAAGCTTAAAAAAGAACAGATATTAGTTTCTTGCCCAGAATGACGATCTTTCAATATGTTCATCTCTCTCTAGGCGATAAAGGGTAATAAAAAATTCTTAGTTCACTTTAACAACCATTATAAAATTTCTCCTGAAATTAGGGCAAGAAGCATGCTAATCTTTTCTTGATTTTTTTTTGCTAAAATAAGTGAAAAGGCTATTAGGACTTCTCGGTACAGAAAATAGACTCTTAAAAGTTAATACGACAAGCAGAAATCCACCTGTACTGCAGCAATCAATCAAGGGTCATAACGAGGTTATTTAATCGAGCAGTAGCGATATGTTTTCAAGATGCAAAGATCAAAAGTATCTAGCTTTAAAAAATATCATGGAGAATAACTACGAATAATCGAAAGCTTTTAGGTTCGGAAATAGTTTAACGAGGTTGTTGAGGAACAACTAACCATATACAATAGGTGATAGAAAGCCAGTTATTTAATTTTGTCAAATTCCTTGGCAATCTTTTAATAAATAGAAGAATCATCAATTACGCTAAACGTATTGCACTACAATTTTGAAATTATGTTTTATATTTCAAGAATGATAACTTTAAATCGCGTATTGACTTTAATTTATGTATTTTTAATTGTTTTTTTTTTATTTTTTTCAGTATAGAATTATCAATGGTAAATGTTGTAAGGCGACTGGTATTTTCACGTATCTTGTACGTAATTCAATAATATGTAGCTCTTACCCCGTTCCATTGTTCTGTTACAGCTTTGCTATTATAGTTCCGTTAGTTAGCTTCTCCAAATTATACTACTTGAACTTATTTTTGTAAAACTATATTTTCTGAATTAGTCGACGAATTTTAATGACTACTTATTGACTGTTATTATTTCAAAGGCACTAATTTTATCTATACGCTAAGCCTTTAACTTTTTACGTAGATATTTTAAACAATTTCAAATCCTTACTTAACTATTTGTTTATAACTCAATAAGACTTTGAAAATCAGAATCTAATTTAACTGATTTCTTGATATTTTTGCTAAAAGAATTAACTCGTTAATCTTTACAAGAACATTTAAAAAATTATTGGACTAAAAAGATGAAATCATAGAAGAAAAAAGTAAAATAGTTCAAATATAAGAAAACTGGCGACTATTAACATAATGCAGGTTTAAAAGATGTCAAGATAAAATTTTAGCAACTCAGGAGGAGATTAAAACAATGTTTAATCAAAATTATCGTAAAGAAAATGAAACTAAAAGTTATTCATCAGTTACAGCACAAAAAGTTCAAAATTCAGTAGTCATAAAGCCGAAACTGAAGTAAAATATCGAAAAACGAAGGTAGAGGTACAACAATGTTTGAAACTTGCAGAGTTAAATTTTGAAGTTTCTAATTCTAAACATAGTAACTCAGGAACCTTATTTATTCAACCCGATACAGATACATTTTAAGAAATTTGATAGTGTCAAAAATAATAAAAAAAAATGGATAAACCTTAATTTGATTTAAAATATGTGGAAAATACTTAAAACTTTTATTGTTTGGGCAAAAGTGTAAGCAATATAAAGATATTTGTTTGGGTGCTAACATTGTAGCAAATAAACAAGACATTGCTGAATGTTTTAATGGCGTTTATATAGATAGCGTTACAATGAAATAGTATGTAACATTGCAACTAGTAATTTTAAGTTTTCTTTAAGAGATAATAATTTCTCATAAATTGTTAAATTTGGAAAAGTTTAAATGAAATGATTTTACATTTAAAAATAAAGGTAGTCCAGATGAAAATACTGTTAATTTTTTAAAAAACTTCTTTAGCTTCTGAGCTTTTACTTGACATTAGAAGTAGTATGTGTGTCGTACAAACTAAAAATAGGTACTATTGCCCCAGTTATAAAAGTCAAAAATAGGTACGTACTTTTAAAATGGATAAGTTTAGGCTGAAGAATATAGCGCGATTGAGCAAGTTTTGGGAGTGGTGGTTTATAATTAGTTAATACATTTTATAGAATGTAATCAAATTTCCGATCTGGATTTAAAAAGTGTAGGGGCACAGTTCAATATGTAATTAGTAAATGGAGACAGTTTATTCATAATGGAAAAATTATGGTTGTAGTCTTCCTTGATCTTAAAACAGAATTTGAAACTATAGATAGGAAAATATTGTTACCAAAATTAAAAGCATATTGAATAGTGGTAAAGTTTATGAATGCTTTTGTTCACATTTATGTAACAGAAATCAAGTTGTTAAATGCAAAAAGAAAAAGTAATAGATGTAGGTTTTTCAAGGTAGTGTTTTAGGTCCTTTATTGTTTATTTTGTATATTAATAATTTGTCAAATATTGTTGCAGTTGCAAGTTCCATTCTTATGCTTATGATACAATAATTTATTTAGCTGAAAGCAATTGTTTTAAGTTAGTTGCTTGACTTTTAAAACAAATTGGAATAGATTAAGTGGTTATATTAGCCAAATTCAAAGAAATTGATATTAAACTCTATTATTCTACATTTTACTTTTTGTAGTACTATTTATATATGTATAAGCAACCTGATGGAAATAGACTACAAATCCTCCAAAATATACCAATGATTATTATTTTGGCCAGTGATAAATACTCTAGAATGTTGAATACTCTCAGAAAATATAAATTCGATGAATACAATTTTTGTAAATATAACTTTCTGGTTTTTACACATTAATTTACTCTAAATATTTACTTATTTGCACATGGTTGACAAACAGCATAAAAAATAGTATATAATTTGCTATATCTTTCTTTATTCTTCAGAAAACGTTTTATTATAAGGTAAGTCCCGAGTAATTGAGTAAAAATAGATAAACCACTTTAAACAAAACTTTTGTCGTAATCAAACTTTCTCTGTGGCAAGCAAAGTGAAACATACGATAAAGAAAGCTACTACAAGCATTTTAACCAAAGACATTTTTAAGGAAAATATTATTTGTACCTACTTATTCGGCCACTCAGATTTGTGCTGTATTGATATTTCTGTGTAGGTAGTTCCAAAAATGTAAAAGGATTTTAAACAAATTAACGATAAAACATTATTTGTATCACTATCAATGCGTAGGAGAATCAGATAACGTAATTTCAGCGAACTAAGCTTCTTAGATTCTTCTTTTTACCGTCAGAAAAGCCATTAATGCACCGTTGTAAAAACTTGATTACTTGGTTCGTCGTTGCCGTGCCGTAGTTTTCGTTAGTGTGTAAGTGTTGCCAAATTAAAAGAAAAATTAAAGTGTTTTTGATTAATTTGTTACAACGTATTTATTCAAAAGCATTGATTTTTTACTTTAAATGGCATACATATGATCCATATCCAACTATACGTATGACATATACAATGAACTAATCTAACAAGGGTTCAAAATGCCTATTTGTTCAGCACTCAGAGAGTAAAGTTTACCGTTTTTGTCCTCTGCAGTATTATTCCAGGTATTCTCCAAAAACCAATTTTTCCTAATTTGAAACCAGTTTTTGCAATTACGCGCCCGGGTCTCGTGGAAAACATTTGCCAAGTTATATAGGGGCCCACATAAGTACAAGGTAAAACGTTTTAGTTCATGAACCTTCAGCTATTGGATTAACAATAAATTATGGAAGAATCAGAAAGTCGCCATACAATCTGAAAACTAGATATAAAAACAAATACTTAAAGTAACTTTGTAAAAGGATTTTAAATTATATTAATTTCTCTGGACTAGTACATTTTCGTCCGAGAAAAAGTGACAGTTTCCTCCATTTAACACATAGATTTAAACTGAAAGCTACCTAAATACCAATTTTGGCCACGACGATACTCACCGATAAATTATTCCTTGTGTTTGTCAGGTTAAAGCTACGTTTAACATTACAAACTGATATAGGCAGGCAATAACTTAGTGCAAACCTATTTCTCAAATATAAAAAAATTATGGCTTGTTTTTCACCAAGTATTTATATTTCTGTTGTTTGAATTGTTGTAGTTACGCTTATTCCTTGCACAAATTGTGATTACTTTAAGTATTAATAACTATACTATAATATGCTATACTATACCTTCTAATATTTTAGGCTGATCTGTTTGCTGTTGAAATATACAACGGTCACATCTACGTTCACATAGATCTAGGTACCGGTCCTTCAAAACAAAGGGGATCGAGAAGACGAATAGATGACGGTACGTGGCACGAAGTAACCTTCCGAAGAACTGGCAGGGATGCTAGAATTACCGTTGATGGTTTTCACACAGATTTCAAAGCTATGGGTAAGAACTCAAGTAAGTAACAGAGAAATACTGTACCTAAAAACATCAAGTTACAGTAGATTAATTTGTGTTTTAGTTTTTTTATTTTTATGTTACTCTGATCATACTCTGACTTTCAACTCTTTGCTTTACATACTCTTTACTAACATCATCATTCATGTCATAGTTTGTCATCACCATGTATTTTTTAGTTTCCTTTTATATAATTTTTTAATAGTAGCGTTTCTTTTTTAAACAAAAAGTGTGTCTGTTATTCGAGTCTCTGTGTGATGATCACGCTTATTATGAGAAATAGATAAATTGTTAAATGGAAAACATTTTTTGTGAATACTACATTTTAGAGTATTTCATTACAAACCTAGAGTCGCCCGTGGACGGCTTTTAGCCATTCGAATTTTGTTGGCGTTTTAAAAATATGCCTTAATTTTTTCATCTCTCAACATTTTTAAAGTATATAAATACACCGTTGCGGGGTTGGACTTTCATATTTGTGCAAAATTCTTCAAAATTCACAGAATTATTTGCGAACAACCGAAATGTTTACAAATATCTTTTAAATTTTTTCTGCCTTTATGCAATAAATAAACAGTCATTTTATTCTTAAACTGCCACCATCATTTCCTTAAAAATTGCACTTCGGATGTCCTTAAGTGCGAATAGAATAATTCTTATGAATCATTGGTTTTAGAAGCACCAAAATTCCCAAGAGATTTATTCTACTACAGCTAAAAAAAATAACTTTGATAGATCTATGGGGAAGAAACGTTGGATATAAAATCTAAAAATCCTATTTTCCGGAATGAAAAAATAATACTGTAAAAGTGAAATTTCCCTTCATTTCTTAAAAATATTTTCTACGGATACTTTCAAAAGGCATAAATATTTTAAATGAAAAAAAATTATACTTAATGTAGAATGGAAGCTTTCACGGCTGAGGTAAATTAAGAATTCATGGATTAGACCGTTGCTAAAATGGAGCCACTTCCCGAAGTTTAGCCTTAGCCCTATACAGGTATAAATAAATATGAAAAAGCATCTCATTAGTAATCCGGTAGAGACCAGGTACTTTAATAAATGATGATTCCCCTCTGTCAAAATTATATGAACCGTGAAGATCAGAAAATGAATAGACCCTAAAAGAGAAGGATGATTACTTGCCCATTTGTTTATTTCGAAACATCTTCTTCTCATGGCCTCAGGGACGTAAGATTGAAGTGGTAAGGCTGACTACGAGTCAACAGTATAGAGTTCACTGCGAAAAGCTTGAGCAGCTTTAAGGAAAGAAGTTCTTTCCTGCGCAGCAAGTTCTTTTAAAGCCCCAACGCCAAGTACGCTCAAGAATTAATTCCGTAAACTACAGCAAGTAAGAAATATTCTAGAAGAGGATCGCTTGGTTTGAAACGCCATAAAGCTCGTTGATAGATCCATAATTCAAGGATTTGCAGTAAGTAACCTACTTTATGTCACAAACAAAGACGTAAGCAGAAAATCTGAAATCAAAAGACGAAATGTTGGAGCTAAAGAACCGAAAATTTCCAGATAGTCTACTGATGCCCATATCAAGCCAAGTTTCAGAAATACATTTTCCATGGAGGATAACATGAGTGTCCTCCAGAGGTTAATGCAATCCATGCCAAAGCAACATCTCCATATAAATAAGGTAGCTGGAAAAAATTAAGTTTTAGCAGATACCACCTTCATGATACCTGGACTTATAGATGTAATTTTAGGAACCATAGAATTATATAATTATAATCCTAAATGACATTCAGAAAACTCAAGAGGGTCTATTGGTGTGGTCCCATATTTTCTGGATCACAAAACATTTAAGTCATCAGCATGATTACTCAGTATGAAGAAGATAAACAGTTTCTGGGAGATTGAAAAGGCATCACTAGTTCAACAATTAACAGAAGAAGCTTGCAAAGAATTCTACGAAAGAACCACAGAACGAGACACTGATGGCAGATTCATAGTTCGCATTCCTTCAAGCAGTCACCAGAAATTTTAAGTTACTCTAAGCCACGAGTACAACAAGACTTGCGAACATTGAGAGGAAATTTGAACAATACGAACAATTTCAGGGATAATAAATAGCATTCATGAATGAGTACCTAGATTTAGGTCACATAAAAAAAGTTGGGCGAAGAAGTAAATAAAAAAAAATACGCATTGTCCATCAAGCCATGATTAAAGAAGCAATGCCAAAGGTTTACAGACATTAGCCTCAACGATATCATGGATGCCAAGACTACAACAAAATATCGCAGACATACTCGCTTGTTAGAGAAAACATGAAATTGAACATGAACTCACCACTACGAAACCACGTCAGCTTCGTACCTGGCTTTTAAGAAGCTTCAAAAACTGGCAGTCGAGGAAGCACAAAACGTCTAAACAGCCCTAGAACTTCAAAAACAACTACTGCGAATGCTCAGTTCAGCCAGATTCAATTTGAAAAAATGGTCAAGCAACTCGCCTGCATTACTAAAGATTGTTGCAAGACAAAGCGAAAATTGTAGTTTCCAGGAGATGATACATTTAAATTCCAAGTATTCGAAATCAGCAAGCTAACGAAAAGAAAGTAGAGTAGATAAAATCTCTAGATGGATGTATTATCGAAACTCCAGAATAGAATTACATGGGTTCTGCGACGCATCAGAAAATGCCTATAGCGCATCGTCACACGTCTACAAGCCAAGTCTAAAGTTGCACCAGCAAAGAACAAAGCAACTTTATCTCGATTAGAATTGTGCGCCGCTGTTCTAATGCAGAAAAAACCAAAGTAGTCTATACAGAGTGCATCACAAGCTTCCTGGAATCACGTCAAGCCCCAAGAAAACCCAGCAGATAAAATTTCTAGAGACATAGAGCCCGATAAACTAGAAACAGCTGATCTTTGGTGGAGAGGCCCTTATTGACACAACTCATTAAACAGTCTTCTTATAACTAAGACGGTCCATGAAGTATAAGAAAAAATCAAGCCAACTTATTACAAAACTGACATTGACATGTGAAAAATTCTTCGAACTTACAAAAATGCTATGAATATTATCCTACTGTTACCGGATCATTAAAAGAACAGACAGTCCCATTCTCTCCATTAAACAAATATAGGCAACTCTCGAAAGAGTCAAACTCATTTAAAAACAAAAACTTCCCAAAGAATATAAATCATTGCAGAATAACAAGACCAAAACAAGCAAGCTGGAGAACTTAAGGCCATTCCGTGACAGCAAAGGTCTCATTCGGGTAAGACTAGAGAATACATCGATGCCTTACAATAAAAAATACCCACTGATTCTTCCCTACAACAGCCACCTGTCCAAGATAGTTATAACAAAGGCTCACAAGAAAACTCTCCATGGTGGTACCCCCAAGCAACTATCTTATACGCTAGATGCAAATTCTGGATTATTAACAGAAGCATTTTTAGCTGCCTTCCGAAAATTCACTGCTAGAAACCGACACTGTGAAAATATGTACAGTGACCACAGAACCATATTTGTTGGAGCATCGAAACAATTTGAAAATGAAGTTAGAAAAAATATCCAAGAGCCAACACTGCAAAAGGCAATGGTCAACTTGGAAACCCAACGGCACTTCATCCACATTTTGTAGGAATATGGGAGGCATAGTTAAATTCATGAAGTATTATCTTAAGCAAGTCATTGGAGATATAAAGAACTGACAGCCCTAATATACCACATCAAAGCGAGATTAAACTCCCGACCGCTCTGTTCTCTAACACAGGATATAGATGACATTAGCGCACTAACTCCTGGGCATTTCCTCATAGAAACAGAATTATAAAACCCATTCAGATGATGAGCAGTTAGAATCGTAACAAAAAAGGAATCAGGAGGAGTCACTCAAAAAAGGTAGATTCGCAAGTTGATTCCTTTGCCTATAGAAGAAGATACGCAACAAACCAGATCAACACTCACATCGCCAGAGATGAAAGAACAATAAGACAAGAAAACAAGAAGCAGATAACTTTAAGATACCAAGTTCCTTACGTTCTAGCAGTCCTCTTCATATCCATTTTAGAAGTAAAAGCAAAAAATTCGTTCAGAATTCACCACCCTTAAGATGGATTCTACATAGATCACCTGGGGTCGATCCAAATCGATAGAGGAATCGTCAAAATGTAAATAGCGCACTCAAGTAATAGAAGCGAAATGGATACAAAGCAAGTATCCAACGTGGTTTTCCACTTCAGAAATCTATGTTATAAATCACCTTACAAGTGATATTAAATGTACATCCTTAATGCATCACTAACTAAAACTCAAAAATCACACTGAATGGATACTAATAACTCTCAACGATGTCCATCATACAAGAAGAAAAAGAGAATATTGTGGAAAATTTTTAACGGCCGTATTTGGAGTCAACCATGAAATATACCAAGATATCGACGGAATGGATAGAAACCAAGAAGAACTGATTATAGCATCTAATCACTAAACCAAGTTTAGGATTTTAGGTCCCACAAAGTTCAGTGAAACAGAATCCCGAATCACCAACAAACTACAATATTTTCAGAAACGCCTCAAGCAAGACTTTGAGGCAATCAACAACATGCAAAGTTGGTAGAAACGAATAATAGACACGCAACGCCCTTACTAACTATCAAGTGGCAATTAAGGCCGAAACAAATAGCCTGTTTCGTGTGCTTCTACCAATCGCTTGACTGGGGTAGTTTGTTTTAAATTAAAGTTAATATATTTTTTCTGACAATATATAAAAAAGTTTATCAAATGCCACAAAGAGCAAAATTAAAATCAAAAATGCGTTAAAAAATATCCTAATATATTGTATTTCTTCTTTTAATAAGTACTGCTGCTTTAACATATGGTTGGTAATGTTTGATAGGCACGAATGACACCTACACAAAACATTTATATTTAACTTTATTTTGTAGTTATATACAAAAAATAAAATAATTACAAAATATCGATAGTACAACACCTGCGAACTTGCCACATAAATGTAACAATGCCAAAACAGAATAAATACGTTGTACTACTTATTAAAAATAAAAAGGTATATATCTTATAATTTGTTGATATTTAAGCGAGAACAAAAATAAATTTTCTGATTTAAATGTATTAAGTACTTGTTTGATAAAAAAAGAAATAAAAAAGTAATAAAAGACTGACGCCTACTGAAGCTTGACGTCGAGATGGAGACGCTCAATATAGTTATGTTACCGGTTAGTAACTCGATGGGTCTGCGCCAGTCAGTCGAAATATACGCCGAAAATTCATACGCAAAATCACATTGGTCGTATTCGAAGAAAAATGGCTACCAAAGGATCGTGTTTTAAAGCAAAATTAAAAGGTTATTAAATGGTAAATTCGACATTTATCAGATGAAGAAGGCTCAATATGAAGCAGAAAATATGAAAAATCGATTTAGTGGACTGTGGCTATGTTTGAAACGATGTCAAACTAGCAAAATAAATGGATGTTTACCGCGAACGCACACAATTTCTTACCTGTCCTGGCAGATCCGAACAATTTTGGTGTGAGGATTACTCAGTTTACCCTAGAAAAACATCGCACGATACCAATTACATTAATGTCTCAATTTTCCAGGAAATCGATGGAAATAAAAGGAAGCCGGGCGGCATAGTCGGCGAGGTCGTGGTACCAGACATGAACTCTAGTACAGTACTGTCTCGCGTAACGCGATTCTTCTCTTGCGTGGGTGACAAGGGAATTTAAGCATTATTTGGCGCTACAATTACTGTGTATACAGGCTACCCCAAACTCAGTAGCCTATAACAGATAGATTACTTTGAAAATTGGGCTCTGGCCATAGATTATCATAAACTCTCTATATAAGATATTTTAAATTTCGCGGTGTCGCCACTTCTACTTTAAACCAACAGCAATATCCGTCTTCTAAATAAAATCTCCTGTATATTATTGCACTTTTGTAATTTTCTGAATATCCTAAACTCTTTGTGTTATGTTTCCTAGGTCTAAATTCAACTATTTTCTAGAAAATGATACGTGAAAATGGATTTAACGTCCCTATACTAGTTTTTGTTTATCTATTTCCTGACGCCAATTTCTTTTGAGGTGTCGTAATGTGACATTTTCTGTCAAAGTAGAAATTAGACACCAGGAGATACTAAAAAACAATATACGAAAGTGAAACAGTTGAATTATGGTATAGGAAATATAACACAAAAAGTGTCTAGAATGTTCAGGACAATTCAACAATACAAATTTCATTCCATTTAGAAAACGGATGCTCTACTTGTTTAAGGTAGAAACGGCGACACCTCACATTTTAAATTATTTTAAAAAGAGAGTTTATTTTCAAAACAATCTATTTAGTGGTTTTCTTGATATTTCTAATAGGTCACTGAGTTTGCGGCACCCTGTATATTGAATATATAATACAAAAAACAGTTTCGGAAGTCGTACACTCGAAAATTCGTTAAATAATAATTGATTTGTTCCCAAATTAATATACAAAAAATAAGAGAAAAAAAATAATTTCTCAAACAGCATCAATGAACTAAAAGCTGACATTTGCTAACAGCGTAAGTTAAAAAATCATATTTAACTATATTTGGCAAAAGACATCTCTATGTTTTGTGGATTCCATAACACCAAATCATATGTATCAGGACTTTGTCTGTCTATCGGTATATTATTATAATCTAAATATATGTACTGCAGTGTTTAGGCCTCTAAAACAGGAAGCTATCCTCTAAAATCAAACTGTGCGTATAGAGAACTAGAATGAATCAAATAGTTTCAATTAAAAAAAATTTATTAAAACAAAAACTCTGCAGCCAATGCACTCAGTATAGTTTACCTTCGACTCTAAAAAGATAGATTTTCAAGATTGGTTAAAATGTTAAATGTTGAAGTAAGTAGCCGTTTATATATTTTTAAGACAATGTTTTCTCTCAATAATGAATTAGTCTTTATTTAGTTATCATAATACAAAATTTTACTTTCTTTCTAAATCGGGCATATCTATAGCTTGTATTGAATCGGAAGTAGTTTTTATTAAGAATAAAAAATTGCTAACTTAGTAATATCAAATCAACGGAAATTTTCTATCGAAATTTATTGTAAGCATTTTGCTATGCTTTAACTAATGTAAAAATTTGTCGATACTATACCTAAAAATGAAGCTTTAAGTATCTAGGTTTGGAATATAAATACGTTTTCCTGGGAATAATACAAAACAAAATCGTTTATTTAGGTTAGATCTCGTTTTAATTATTATAGCTTCAAATCAACTAAGCACATTAAAATATTCTCAAAATTACCTTTAACACTGCGGAATACGTCATAAGCACTTTCAACTAAGTCACTAGGCTTTTTTATTTTATTTTAGAAGGCGCGGCTACCTTGGAATTGGAAAGTAAGCTTTACATAGGAGGATTAGGCCCTCCTTTCTCTGAAATCCCCGTGCCTGCTGGACTGTGGACGGCGGTGCTTCAACAGGGATTTGTCGGCTGTTTCAAGGACCTTGTTATGAATAATGAACCCATTGACGTTGCTAGTTACGCCAGAGAACAGGATTCCGGTAAGTGTTGTTCGACATGATTTTTAAACAGTTATAAGTGCTTCTGCATATTATTACCTATAGCTTTTAAAGTGTTTTTTGAAGTGTAGTTTGCAATGTAATGATAAGCACCCTTGATACTGAATGGAAAAAAGTTTGAACTACTAAATAAATTTATTTGAATTAGTTTTGAAGGTGCATGATATTGAACTTTGTCCAATTAACACAAAATAAGCTTTTTTAAACATACTTAACGTATAGAACTTTAGTTTATTATAGTCTTATGTGAAAACTTTTTATTTTCCAAAATTTAGGGAAATAAATTACAAGGCTTTGTGGATGTTAATATAAAACTTTTTATTTTGGAAAATACTATGCGTAAAGTATTTTGATAAAGCTTTTGTGTCAACTGGTTTTCGTAACGTATTTTATTTTATTGAAGAGAACTAGCCGTTATTTGACTGAAATCAATTTTAACCAAGTAAACGAGAACCCTTGTTTGAAATCTCCACTAACTTAATTTATTTTACAAAGAATAAAACACATGACAATTGTTTCTCCAACACTGTCGTAAAATTTCAAAGTAAATTTGTTATAGGTATGTTGATGATATATTAACATGTTTTACTGGTACTAATAGACAGTTAAAATCATTTTTAGATTATATAAATAACCTAAAAAAAAATAGAAATTTTACAGTTTTTATGCAGAGTTAACATTAACTCTTAAGAATAATAAACACGAGTTTCAAATTTTCCATAAGTTATCTTATAGAGACATTACCGTACACAATACTTCTTATTATTCTTCTGCACATAAAATACCAGCATATAATAGTTTGTTTATAGATTGATCAAAATACGTCTAAGCAATGAAAGTTAAAATAAAGAGTTAAATATAATTAAACCAATAGAGGTTAATAACGGTTATTATGAAAATCTCATTTACAAAATAGTAAAAAGGAACAAGAGCTGTGGTAGATATAAAAAACGTTACAAAAACAGCATCAATCAATGTGCTAAAACTGTCTGTTACTTAATGGATTTGCTATATTAAGGAGGTTGATGTTGAAGTCACCTAAACAAAATATTTCATCCACAGTAGGGTAGAGAATTTACAGATAGAGGTTTGTAGAAAACCAAAAAAGCACAAGTTCTTCTCGAAAATCTAATTTTAAAAGATAAAAACTGTAGTTACTCGTTAATATTAAAATTAAAAGTATTCATTTGGACCTCAAAATTGGACTTGACATTGCCGCCACTCCTCACCCCTTCCTATTCGATTCCTCCTAAAAAATGATAATTTATTATATCAAATAATCTAGAGCTTTCACCATCAGAGAGTCTCAGACAACAACATTATGTCAACATCTTTCTCCAATTACTACTTAATAATTGTTTTATACTTGGCTAACAAAAATAGAAAAAAAGACGAATTGATCTATATCGCGCATATTTTTCTTAAAAAAATGTATTAATTAATCCATAGACTACAAGGAAAAATAAAAAAAGAGATAAAAATAAAAAAAGAAAATAAGAATCAGGAATACCACATATGTACTTCTTTTCACTTTTCTTCCTGTCAAATACAATAAATTCGCGTTTTTCCAATGAGTATGAGAAAATAAAGACAGAATTTGGAAATATAATATATATATATATATATATATATATATATATATATATATATATATATATATATATATATATATATATACATACATACACATGCATACATACATATTTGCCAACAATAAATAACTAAAATTGTAAGCAAAGCAATAGCATCCCGTATTGATGCAAAACATGGTATGTTACCTTAATATAAATACATTTTCTTAAAGTCTTTAATCCATCAAGGTCAGTTTCATTTGCGATACGATGCATTATTTTGCACTTTGACATAGGTATTACCGTTTAACACCCATGCGTTTTTATCAGTAAATACATTTATCGCAAGAACAAACAATGCAAGACTAGTCTTTGTTAGGTCCTCTTTAATTTGCAATTCACTATTTTTTTATATATTTACAATTTTTTAGAACCGTTATCCGAGCCGAATCGGTAGAAAACCTGACAAGCACTGCAGGAGGTTTATCTCTTCGAATTTTAGATAAGACGCGGTGACATTTTTGTATGTCCGTATCTTCAATGCTTACTTTTAGTTTGCTTTTAAATATATTTAGACCTTAGAACGTAGCATATCTTCTCCATCGTTAGCCGGTATACCAAATATGCGCACATTGCGATTGCGCATTGTCTGTTCTTGATCATCAATCATTTTCGGAGGTGTTTATTTTCCTCTTCTAACTTACTGGTTTTGCCCTGAAGTATTGTAATTTTTTTTTAGCACTAAACTGTTATTCAAGCTTCCTTTCGAAAATAAGTGTCACCTTCTTGCTATTTCTTAAAGAAACTTTTCAGTGAACGCGCTAATAATAGCAGATTTTATTTCACGCAGGTCACTTGATGAGAAAACCATTTTCGCGGGAATCACCACACGCTAACCAACAGGAAATAACCGAATTTTGCACTGTACCCAGCTGCAATTACCAAAACAAATGCAATTTTTAATAGATTAGAAGTCATTTGACACTACTCTTGCTACTATAATTTTTTTATATCTGCAAAATATCGGGTTCATAGATCCAAAATACTGAAAATATGTTTTTGTCGTGGGTTTGTCTTTTGGTTTGTACGCATTATAGGTAAAAACTATTTAATACGTTCACTTGGGATTTTATAAAAAAACAACAAGATTTTTGGTACAAAAAATTCATGCGGCGGAACAAAATGCGACTTAAAAATATGTTTAAAAAATTATTGTAGATTTCATCATCATCAACTGCAACAAATTACGTATGATATAGGGATGAACTCAAAATGGCGGACTAAAGATATGTTTCAGGAAGCAATATAATTGGAGTAGATGATTTTGCGCTGTTCTTTACTTAATGGCTCATTATTCTGTTCCGAAGAAGTAATCCGTAGTGTTGCCAAATTATATGTATCATTATTGTAACACCCTGTGTAGGTCTTTTTTTAAGAGGAGTTCATCGATATATAACAATAGAGAATTGTGACTCGCCGTTTCGCTGTTATTGGAGATTATCTTGAAGGAATGGCATATTTTAGTTCAGTCTCTTATGATTTGTATGATAGCAATTTTTTCATTTTTTTTTCTGTTATTTGTATTTTTTGTGTGTAAACCAACGACTAAAGCATGTTTAATGACGCTTGTTTAGTTTAAAAAGTTATTGCTATAGATCTATGTTGAATATAATTGTTCAGCAGTAAATGATATAATATTTACCTTTTTTAATATATTTTAAATTATAATAATCAAAGAATAACTGACACTAATTACTATTGTGGTAAGTTTTTGATGTACTCACCATTTTGCTCATATAGTGAAAATTTTCTCGAAATAGGGAATACAAAAGTCTAAGAAATTTAAAACGTGATTATTGCAATAAATTAGAACTAAAAGACGTAGCCCAAAATCGTAGTATATCCTTGGGTATATTAAAGGGCACACAATATAATACATTTATTATTGTAAACCATTGTTATACTTCCTGTCATTTTGTATGTAAATGTTTATAGCTTTTACGCTCATTTCCCTAGTCACTTTTTGGTATTATTGTTGCTGAACATTTATGTTGTTATTTTTATCAATATTATACAAAGTTATATAATATTCCTACACCTTGAAAGAAAGAGTCCATGTGCTGGCATAATATTTATCAAGCCAAATGCCCAGTACTTGCGCCTAGAAATGTATAATACCAAATTTCCTTTTAGACGTCATTAAAAAAAAAAGATTTTCAAAATAGTTTATCAGTGTTTTGGAAGAAACAAAACTTGATTTAAAAAAAAAGCTCAGGGACCGTTATTTTTAAATAATGAACGTCAAATGAAATTATAGTACATTTTGAAGAATTTCCTGAAACTTACACCCGACAAGCTGCTTTGAACTTAAAGCAAGCGTGAATGCCTTAGATATATTTATCGTTATAAAAATTAGAAGAAGGGGACTATAAAAGGGGGTTAGAGTTTTGCAATAATTTAATGGATAGACATTTTTTGGAAAATATAATTTGTAATATTGTTTGGACAAATGAATCTATTCTTACTACATTAACTAAGGTGTTTAATAGAAAGAATTTGCATTACTGGATCAATGTAAACAAATAGGAAGTAATAAAGGTGGAAAAAAAACAAGCAAATCGGTAAAGGTTTGGTGCACAATAGTGTAGTGATATACATACAAAATAGGGCATAAACAATATAAATAATGTAAAAAACATACAAATTATAAGAGAAAACCATCAGCCAAGAGCTAAATAAGACTCAACTTTAGAACAATGAATGAACAAAAAAGTAAAGTATAAATGAACCATTGCTGAAGATAACCCGCATTCATTTTGAAACGGTGAGTCATAACACTAACTGTTTTATATCGTTGAACTTGTCCTTAAGGTGCCTATTTAGGACTTTGCTATTATTCAGGGTGATCCATTTAAAAAATAGAGAAAATTTAGGATACGTAAAACTTGACAACACTGAGATTTCTGATTTCTAATAGAATACGGGCGATTTAATAATGATAAATGTAAACTTATCTATTTCTTGGCGGTTACATAACATTCATATATGTGTTTTCGCATTGAGAAAATTAGGTTTGCAAATCAGTCAGTTTCTAAAGATAAAATATGTTATAATATATAAGGTTTCGCATTTAAAGGGATAAGAAAGTTAATATCTGTTCACATAAAAACAAACACTCTTCTTATCTCATAATTTCCATGATAAAAGGAAGAATTCATTATGAGACAACTTCTGGGTAGTTTTGCTCGTAATGAATCATTCAAATTCAAATTCAAAACATTTTTATTTGTCTCGATACAGAAAAAAAATACAATAATAACATAATAATTTAAGCGGACTAATTAGGACAACACCTCGATTTCATTATTTTCATAAACATAAACACATTAAAAAAACATGCATATGTGGTGCAAACCTTGTTACATAATGTCTACATTTTAATGATAAATTTAAATTATTGAATGATATGATATAAACCATAAACTCTATATTAAGGCAAAGGGCAAATACCAGGACAGAATCCCCAAGCGACCACCCAGGTGAGTAGAACAAAAAGGAGCAAAAGGATTTTTAGTGTAAGTTTGAAACATTGAATTGATTTATTTGTGTGGGCAACTCATCAATTTTCATTCCTTTAAAAATAATTTAATTTTTATTATATTATATTAGGATTATGATTCACGAGCGAATAAAAATAAAAAAAATTAAGCTACGAGTATAAGAAAAAAAAATTAAATACTTCTTTGAGCGTCTAATAACATTATTTTAGTATGTTTTCGAAATTTACTCAATGAAAATTCTTTAAGATTGGGCGGAAGACTATTCCACATTTGAATTGCCACAAAACTAAATGATTTCTGAGAGCAAGCTGTTCTGTGTAAGGGAGTTCGAAAATTATTCGCATTTCTAGTACCGTGAGGGTGTTCAAATGAAGTAAATAGCTGATATAAGTAAGGTGATTGTCCAGTTTTTAAAATTCTATAAGTAAATAATAACATATGATGCTTACGACGGTTTTTCATAGATAGTATACCGTAATTATTAAGGTATGGTGTAATAAGATGTCTATATGAAATATTATACGAGAAACGCATACATGCATTTTGAACTTTTTGTATGGAATTGGCTATCGTTGTACTGAGTGAGGAATCGTAAATGATGTCTCCATAATCAAAGAGTGATAAAATGAGTGTGTCGCAAAGATAATATTTAGTTGATGAGGGTAAGTATTTTTTAAAAGTAGCCAACTTTTTTAACCGCATATAAGCAATGTTAATTTTCTTTGTAATATGTGTTTTAAATGAGAGATCCGAATCGAAATAAACATACAAGTTTTTTGCTGTAGTGACCAACGGCAATCTTACACTGTTTACCTGCGCGGAAAATCTTTGATACACTTTTACTGTCAGATTTTTATTGCTACCAAAAAATATAATACAAGATTTAGATGCATTTAATTTTAAATTATAATTTTCTGCAAAGTGACGTATACCGTCTAGATCTTTATTAAAATTATCTTGTGAGATCTGCAGGTTGTCTAAAGTGAATGACAAGTATGCCTGAGAGTCATCGGTATATTGTTGAAGTTTAGAATATGTTATACTTGGGTTTATATCCGCAACATAAAGAGAAAATAATAATAATAATGGCCCCAAAATCAAGCCTTGTGGAACTCCTGTTTTTAGAGGTCTATACTGTGATTTATCTTTATTAGAATCTTGGTAATGTGTACACAGTGTGATCTGTTAGTCATGTAAGATTCAATGAACTTTACTGATCTATTAGAAAATCCAAAATACTTTAATTTTGCTAGCAACATTTTGTGACTAAGCGTGTCAAACGCCTTGCTAAAATCCAAGAATCCTAAACATGTGATTTCCCTTTTCTCCTCATTAAAGCATATATCATTATGTAGATTGACAAGACACGTTGTAGTACTATAATTTTTGCGAAATCCTGATTGACGTTCAGGTATAATAATAAAATTGTTAACATATGAAGACACTTGATTATAAATATGACGTTCTAGAATTTTTGACACTGCAGATAAGATACTTATGGGCCTTAAATCCTTGAAGTCGGAAGGATGAGAAACTTTGGGTAAAGGTAGAATTATTGCTTTTTTCCAGAGATCAGGGTAAACATTCTCTAATATACAAGTATTAATAATATGAATTAATGGATTTTTACAGACAGGCAAACACAATTTGAGATCTTTTAATGAGATGTTATCTTCTCCGGAAGTATTTGACTTTATAAGATTTAATATTTTATTTAAGGATAGTTCATCAATAAATTCAAAGTTAATTCAGTATTCACATTGGGATATCTATTTTGTTCATAAAATAGTAACGTATCATTGAAAGTTGTATCAGGGACATCTGTACAATTAGTACAATAATTATTAATTGATTTCGCATCTGCAAGATCGGGGGGTATGGATGCTTCCAAATTATATGTCAAATTTAATTTTTTAGCTTGATTCCAAAACTCCTTTCCTGTTCGAGTAGACATTAGGTTGAAATATGCAATTTTTTCCCTGGCAATAGCGTGTTTTGTGTAATTACGTAGTTTTCCCTGTAATACCCTAGATGTACATTACTTTTATTTTTTAAATATTTATGATGGGCCTTATCCCTTAATTTTATTAATAATTTTATGTTGTCTGTGATCCAAAGTATAAAGATTTTCTTCCCAATTTTTTTCTTTTTAAAGGCGCATGCTTATTAATTAGATGTATTATATTTGCATTAAACAATTTTAATTTATCATTTATAGTTTGTGCATAGTAAATAGGACTCCACTACAATTGTGCTGCATCGCCCTCGAATTTCTCATATATTATGTTATTATAATCTCTGTAATCTATATATTTAGACGCACACTTTTCGACACTTAAACTAAAAACTGAAATAACTAAGCAGTGATCAGAAATTGTCTCAGAAATAGGTAGAGATACGCTTTTCTTACAAGAAAGGTTATTATTGGTTAGTATAAGATCTATTAGACTAGAAGTGTTTGAGGTTAAATTTATGCGTGTGGGATCCGTGACCGTTTGCTGGGGATTAAAGGCATCTAACAGCCTATTAAGTTTAGTGCTATGTGCGGAGGTGTTATTTGATAAGTCGATATTAAAATCACCCACAAATATGACGTAATCATAAAATGGAACTGACAAACCCAAAAAGTTTTCAAAAAAATCAAAAAAGTTTTCCATGTTTGAAGAGGGTGGGCGATAAATAGTTGTAAATAGTATGTGTTTTTTTGTTAATTTTATATTTTATACTAATATTTTCATAACTTTCCGATGCTATGCCAAGTTTTATTAATTGATATTTGATATGCTTTTTTAATATATATATACCAACTCCTCCTACTCTATCTTTCCGCACAAATTGGTAACCAGCTATATTAAAAAAAACTAGAATCGTAATCCGGAGTTAGCCAAGTCTCGGAAATATGAAGACCATCAAATTTGTGATCATTAACATAATTAATAAATTCATCAAAACCTGTATTAAGCGATCTAATATTAAGATGTTATCCATGGAAGTAAAAACTAAAATTATTTGTATGCGGTTGTACTAAATAACTAGGTTCCAAAATAAACTGGTTTTACTTGAGTTTCCCTGAAAAAGGAAAGTATTTTCCGGTAGGTTTCGGTTGAAATCTGTTAACCGATTTTTATCGTTATAGTGTAAAATGGAGGTTCAAAGTTAATTTTACTGTACGGTGCGCTATGCCCCAAATCCAGTAATAGAAAATGCATAGCGCATGTCTGAAAAGTCATATTTTCAAAACTACAATATAATATAGTATGACCTTTAGAATAAAAAAAATATTTTCAGGGTACTTCTTTTTTCTTAATTAAATTAATTTAGATACAATTAACAAAATAAATAAATTGGACTTCAAACTTCCCAGTTCAAAATAACCTCTTTGCACTCCGGAAAGAAAAGAAATTAAAATAGGATTTTACATTTAATACAACTTCAAACACGGAATCATGACGTTACAGCAAAAAATGCAAAGCACGAACTCCGCATTTCATTTTAAGTGGTAAGCAAAACAAAAAAGTTTTTGAAGCTTTTGCATGTTCATAGCGGAATTTTTTGTACGTTAAATATGTTGTTTTAGATACTTTTTTTTGGAAGTTTTATATAACTCTCGACGAGAAAAATATATATTATGTAGTAAAATAAAATACGGAACGATATATCTTATATGCTTAATGTAAATATACTTTGATCTCCTTTCATGGTTTAGATGAAAACATTTAATTTTCTCCTATATAAAGTCGATTATTAGATTTTATAAGACAATTTTCAAGAAATTGAAAAATAATGCCAAAACAATCAAAAACGAATGGGTTTGGAAATTTAAAATCGAGTGGCATTTTATTACAAACATTTAATAAACAATCCGTTAGGGATGAATCTAAAATAACTTTATATTTTTAAAGGTTTTTACATCATTAAATTTAATTATATATAATAAAATTTACTAATTATCTTGTTAAAAAAGAACTGCGTAAAAATAGCATATAGTTAGAGAATCTTGAAATTTGTATCAATTTCCCTATTACATATGTGCGACATATTTTGAACTAGAACGAACTAGAATAGTTAGATTAGATTTATTACCAGTCTGCAAATTTACGTGTAGAGACGTATGTTTACACTGGGACATGACTAGTTCTATTAACTTCCAGGTACATGATATTAATAATGATGCAACCGTTTTGTGTACATACATGTACACACATACATGTATATACACGAATAGGCACGTATAATTATAGATATCAAATGATTTTAAGAGTTCTGAATGTTCTGATTATAGCTTCTGAACTGAATCGTATTTAGTAATTCCTTAAAACATCACCTGAATATATGTATATATATATATATATATATATATATATATATATATATATATATAAAATGAGGGCATAAAGTCTGGAAACCTTGAGATATGTCAAAAACTATACAAGTTGGGTAAAAAAGTTTCATATAAAAGTTGTATAGTTCCTTACGATTAATGATCCAAAAATGTCTTGAAATATACAGTGTTTTAAAATCAAGTTACACGCCAAAACTTCAGAATCTCTAATGGAACACCCTGTATATTATTTCATTTTAAGAATCTACATGAAATTCTGATCATATTTTATTAAGCACACCCTATCCCTAAAGGCAACTGTTTTTGAGATAAAAAAATGAGAAAATGGAAATTTGGCTTTAAACAAAATTAACTCATTTCCCTATACATAGTGAAACCTGGTGGATTATTTTAGAACTCCCATAGAAACTGTCATGTACTGACAATAAACTGTGATTTTTAACATATTGTTGGAGAGTTACTTTTTTCCTGATAAAAATGTTTTCAGAAAGAGAAAGAATAGAGATTCTTATGATGTTTGGATTGGGAGATCGCCAAAGAAATCTTGACGAAGTATGTAAACTTTTTAATAATACGCATCCCGAGCGAGGACAAGCAATTGCAAAATTCACAGTTAGCAAAATTATCAAAAAATTTCGTGATCATGGTTGTGTAAAAGATCTTCACAGGACAGGTAGGTCAAAACTCGATGATGATATGAAATTGAATGTTTTACTCAGTTATAATGAAAATCCACATTTACCTACAAGTCAAGTAGCATTAGATTTAAACCTTAGTCAATCATCGGTAAAAAATATTCTGCACACGGCAAAGTATCATCCCTACAAAATAAGATTAATCCATGAATTAAATGAAGACGACTTTGACCGCCGACTTGAGTTTTGCAAAAGTATGTAAGAGCGGTGCAACCTGGATCCATTCTTTTTTCTTAGTGGTACTGTCAACCGACAAAACTGTAGATATTGGTCTACAGAGAATCCCCATTGAGCTCAAGTGGCTCATACGCAATATCCCGAGAAAATTAATGTTTGGGCTGGAATATTTCAAGATAGAATTATAGGTCCCTACTTTTTCGACGTAAATTTAACCGGCGAAATCTATCTTGATTTTTTACAACTCGAGTTGATTCCTGCCTTAGCTCAATTGTATCCAGGTAATGAGCCCGATATGCCTACCGCAGCAATGTGGTTACAACAAGATGGAGCACCACCTCACTACGCGCTACCTGTTCGGCAGTATCTCAGTGAAATATTTCCTAACAGGTGGATAGGACATCGTGGTCCCTACGAATGGCCGTCCAGGTCCCCGGACTTAACTCCCCTAGATTATTTTCTATGGGGATATTTAAAGAGCAAAGTTTATTTGAACAGACCTCCTAATATCGATGCGCTGAAAAATCGTATAAGAGATGAAATCCGACAAATGAATGTTTCCCTTTATTAGAAATAGTGAAATATGATCTTATCCTATTTAATAAAACATATTGTTAATTCGGTTTTCTTTCAATTTTGTAGACAGAAGGAACGATTCAGGAGCGAGTTTGCGGTTAAGTTCTCTTATAATGAATCTTTTCTTTTCTCTAGACAAATGAAATCTAACACAATTTATATAATATGTAACAACGATATGATTGTATATGAGAAGCTAAATAAGATCATACTTTATTATTCCTAATAAAAGAAATAATTAAAAATTAGGGAACATTTATTGATTTTTCTTATATTGTTTTCAGGCATTTTAAAAGGTCCCACCAGATTGGATTCATACCAATATATTTCCAGTTTCTACCAATCAAAATTTAAAATCTATTAAATGAGTAGTTTTTACACGTTTTTTTACTAAACCGATATATTAAATTGTTACCACAATGTTACCAGTTCATCTCTATATCACATTTAATTCTGGCGCAAAAATTGAAATCAATCTATTTGATTTTTTCAAAATTTTGTTAAACCACCATTATGTTTCGTCATCTTGGATTCGTACCAAAATATTACCAGTTGATTTATACGTAATACTTGATTTTTGTGCAACATTTGATGTAAATTGAATAAATAGTTTTTAGTAATATTTTTTTAATATTTCGTCAGTCCGCCATTTTGTTTCAATCTGGATTAGTACCAAAATTTGACCAGTTGATTTCTTCAAAATACTTGATTTTTGTGTAAACTTAAATAAGATAAATAGCTTTTTAGTAATAATTTTTTTACCATTTCATTCCGCCTTCATTTTGTTCTGCCATATTGAATTTTTACCAAAATGTAACCACTTTATCCCCTTGTGAAACTTGATTTTTGACCAAAATTTGAAATCAATCGGATAATTAGTTTTTGAGCTATGCCGCGTATAGACAGACCGACGGACTGAAGGAATTGTGAAAACATATTTTTTGGTCCTAAAACGTGTCTATAAAATCTGTAAAGACCGGGGAGGATGTTGTTTTCTCGATTTGGCTACTTCCCTTTTACGAGAAAAATAATTTCTGATCACAAAACTGTAAAATCGTTGGCGTAAATACTTGATTTCTTTTTATTATGAGTATTTAAAAAAAGGATGCAATCGTTTTTAAAAGGCGAAATATGTCGAACTTCTACTTTTTTGTATAATGAATGATTTTACCGTTACTCTACCCCTGTGCGGCCCCAAAGGAATGAAACAACCCCCTAAAGAAGAAAAAAAAATTTTTGTTTAAAAAACGGTAAAACACGTCAGATTTATTTTATATTTTTTTATATAAAAACATTTTTGCCACTGTAGAGGTTAGCCCTAGGGGAATGAAACAACCTCCTAACAAAAAAATAGCACTAAAAATTTTCAAAGACAGTCTGTTTTAGTCAGTTAGGTAGATAAACAGCCGCCCACAAAAACATTTTTTTTATTTCAATAAGTTAACCTTTTTGCACATTAAAGCATATTTTTTTCTTTTACATAATGTTGCACTAGGGGAAAAACCGCCTCCTAAAACAAAAATATAGTTATACATTTTTATACAGAGTGAAACCCTCATAATTTGTTTTATTTTGTGTTTAAGCGGTAATAAAAAATGTACAATTTTCGGTCTTGGTGTATCTACCTGCCCGTTTGCTGCGCTCGAATTCACAGACAGAAAATATAGTAATTTTCACATTGAAAATCTCGTTTCACAGTTAAGTAGTAGAGGATCAAAAAATTAAATAATATGGAACTCTGAAAAAATGGAAAAAGAAATGTATAATAATTATTAAAATTAATTGAAGCGAATATCAAAGACAAAAATGTATTAACTCATAAAATATGCAAAAAAATAAATATTTTTGCCAGAACTTAAAAAATAAACCTACACAACATTTAAAGATACCTATTGTTATCGTGAAAAAATTACCCTATGAGATTTTTTTAGACCTTTACGTTGAAGTGTGGCTCTGACACAATATTGCGCTAATAAAATAATTAAAAAACCAACTAATCCAATTCATTCCAAATTTTGTACAAAACGAGTGTGCCATAAAATCTAGCTGATAACATTTTACCTAAATAATGTTTAAAAAATTGTACTTATTTCAAATTGAAATTGGCAGAGGAAGGATTTAGTGATATACTCGTAATTTCTTCGTACGAATCATATAAAACAGTGGTTGGCCTAATAAAAAAATGTCTCCAAATTTTGTAAAAAAATTATTTGTGAGCATTGAAAAGAACTGATAAGATTTTGGTACAAATCAAAATGGCGGCCTATTAAAGTTTCTAAAAATCAGTGTAAAAAACTACCAATTTAATAACTTTAAAATTTTGAAGAAAAATCAAGAGTGACATAGAAATTAACTGGTAAGATTTTGATACGATTACAATATGGCTAAAAAATATACTTAATAAAATGTTTCAAAAATCATTTTAAGAAAACTGCTTATTTAAATAAGTTTAAATGTTGCACAAGGATTAAGGGTGGTATTTATAAAATGTTAGTACCATTCCAATTTGGCGGAACAAAATTAATTGTCTTTAATTATTCCCGAAGTTTCCGTAGTTTCATTTTCTACCTTCCTCAGGGCTGAACTGAAACTTTAGCATAGCCGAGAACAAATTTCTGGTCCGGTAAACAATCCTGTCAGACGATTTTTGCATTTTTTTTTTCAGAAAGTACCCATTTGTAATATTACATTTCAAAAATAAAAATAGCGGAATATGCAAGAGTTTTCCTACAAAAAAAAATAAATTAAATATCACATTTTGATCGAATTTGACAGCCTTTAAACTAAAAATTTAAAATTTAGCAACGTTGCGAGATTTTAGAGTTACTAAAAAACTGATTAATAAAATACGCTTAAAACGTCATACTTTTATTTTATAAAGTAAGAGTTTTTTAGTTCAAAACAAAATTGCACAAAAAATTAAAAAAAAAAACTTTTTCTAAATATTTCAACAAATTTAACACGAAAAAAAACAAAACTAATACTTTTCGACAATTTGTCGGGTAAAATTGTGTATTCTTTGATATGCCATTTTCCCGAAAAAGCCGTTCCACATGAACTGATCTACATATTCAGGCAAAAATTTTGAACCTATTTTGCAGATCTCGAAAAAGTTGGCTGTGATTTACTGTTTGATGTCTGTACTTTAAATTTTGAAGGTTATTGTATTACCTCCATTCGTCGGTCCAGATTCCAAATCATCGTCTTACAATATCCTGGATAACACGAATCAATGTACTTGTGGACCTATCTAGTATTCATTTTACATACCCAGGTTTTAAAGTACAATCATAAATCCCTAGAATCCATTTTCGCGGACGATGCGACCCTGATGATATTTTCTTTTGGTTACAACTGACTCATCTATTTGCACCAAATTACCCTCACCTCGTAAAATAAAAAATAACATTTTTGAATATCCTCCTTCATTATTAAACGTAAATATTACTACTTACCAAGTAAAAACCTCTCCTCATTTTGTAATAATTACCAACTTAGAATATCCCTAAAATAACGATATTGTTGAATAATTAATTTTCAATTTAAAAATTCTTATTATGGTCCCTGCCGAATCCGCTTTTACTTCACAACACCACAGCCACATTATTTGTAAAATGTATCTTAAAGGGATTGACATTCTTGAAAAAAACGTGTCGGAAAAAAGGCACACATATCCGGCGGCAATTTCTATTTTTGCACCTAAAATAATTCTTTAAAAGACCTATTTCTTGAAGATATTGAACTAATTCGGCATCCGAGTCATTGGAAATTTCATAAATATCATTTATGCTATAGATTTCCATTTTAATAGTTTTAAAAGACTTTCATTAAAAAAATCCAAGCGACAAAACCGAATGTAAATCTAACAACGTCGCAGTAGCTTTCATTTTTGACAAGTTACGTCTGTTATACAGCGTTGCCACTTGTTGTTCATCTTCAAACCAGTGTAATCAGATTTTATTTCATCATTAGGCTTTTGAAAACCTTTCCAATGAAGAAAATCCAATCAAATCTGTATACATTTTTGATTTTAATTTTTAAGAACTAAAGAAAAAAAAAGTACATACTTATTTTACTTTATACATATTTGATACTTATTTTACTTATATACATATTTGATCAGCGCCCGGAAGCACATTTACAGAAGCTCCTATACGACGACAGCAAGATACAAACATTTTTTAGTTTTTCTAGCATATACTTATGCTACAAATGCTACCTGATTTCTGCACCTAAGCAAATGCATTAATTTATTTAAAATTTGCCCCAAGTGCAAAAACTAATAAAGGTTGAATAATAATAACACTATAGATATAGTTTTTTATATCATTCCAAAAAAAAACAACCTAACCAAGGCTAACCTAAACGCAAACCTCTTTTTTGTAAATAACGGTATTATGGATCATCATCCCAAAAAAAAACAACCTAACCAAAACTAACCTAACCTGTATACCAATGCGCAAGGCGGCAGTGCCTAAATCGGTGAACATTTGTTGCATAATTATATGTTACAAAAACTAACAGAGCTCGACACCCTAGTGACGTCATAAGCGTCATCTGTAAATATGCCGCCCGAAATTCCAGCATTATACCAAAAATTTAAACAGTACATAATTTAGTTTTACATGTAATATCACTTATAAGTATTTCTTTAATTGTGAATCTGGCAACGTCGCAAATTAAGTTAAAAACCAGCATGACGGTGGGAACAGTCGTAAAGAAGTTTGAAATCAAAATTACCTTTAATTTATATAATAATCGCATTTTAAAGTAATTTTTGAGTGCTGGCAGTAGTTTTCCACACGTTTTCTCAATTTGGATTGCAAGAACGGTGAAAAAAAAACAAAAAGAAACTAAAATAAACGAGATTTAAGAGTGTCAACATAGTTTACCGAAACCCAATTTTTTTTTTAAATTAATTAAAATGTAAAACAACAAACATGTGGAATACATTCTTAATCATAAATACCAAAATATCACTAAGCGAAGAGTTTTTTTAATTTCGTCGTAACGGTCTTAATACACCATTTAGAAAATGACTGTCAAAAAATTGAGCCTAATTTTATTTTATCAGAAGAAATAAAGAATAAGACGCTTTATTTTAAAAAATAGAAATAATATAAAAGTTAAAAAAGATAAAGGATTCCTACTTCACTTTACCTGATAAAATGCAGGCTTCATAACGAGGGAAGCTATTTTATTAATTCTTGCTCTAAAGTAGTGTTTAAATGATTTTCACTGCGGAAAATAACCGTTCACCGGACGCTCGCTGGGACAGTGGAAATAATGGCATAAAATTTAGCATATTATTTGCGCACAACGCCCTAGGTCTTTTTAACGAGAAAATACTTTAAAGAAAAAGTTTAATTTAGTCTCTTACTATATGAGGCAGCGATGATTTTTAGTCTGTTACTATTTGAGAAGAGGATGATTTTCCTTCTTATTATTTTGTTGTATTTGTATCACTTTTACTGTAGTACAGGGTGTCTCTCGAGAAGGAAATCACTCTTTTTCACTGTATTATCGTTCAGCTAGAATAAAAATTCAGAAACCGAGCTTTTATAGTTTATTCTAACCTATAGAAAACAATTCAATGTCAAACAACGAAACAACTGAGTTTTGCATAAGAAAATGTTAACTCAACTCAATAGAGCTCTTTCTCCTGCTTCTAAAAACATGAAATATCATATTTATTTTTACAGTTTTTCGAGGTATTTAGATAAAAAAAAGATAAATATATAAATCTATATATTTTGGAACTCAGGAGAACAAGATCTGTCGTTTATGGGGTTACGCACGAAAATTTTGCTTCTTGTGGCGTTTTTGGTTAAACCTCAAGTAAAATTTAAAAACTGATCCCGTAATTTTTTTTCTATTGTCCCAACTGCCATATTTTCTTGTAATAAATACGGTAAAAATATTCAAAAATTAGTTGGTTCCTCATATTTTTTATTTGACATTCAAATGTTAGGTTTTTAAATTTTTATTCTAGCTAAACCATAAAATAATAAAATCGAGTGTCAAACTTACGTGAGACACCCTGAACACTGAATTATAATTATGAATTACGATAACATTTTACAAATTAATATTTAATACAGCATTTTTTTATCTTTTAAGTAAAAATATTTTACACCAGATAAGACGTCTTAGACATTTTGCGACCATCTTTTAGTTGATGCCCATGCGTCTTGCTCCTAAGGGGAAATGAGCCCAGGTCGCAGCAAGAAAGTGCACTATTTTAATTTAAAAACTGTTAGAAAAGTAACTAAAAAAGAAAGTGTTAACAAGACTTCATCTGACCTCAATATGGCGCTGCTTTTGTGAGAGGTACCAGCTTCGGTATTTTCAATATGACATTATTGCTATACAACCCGTACATATATCTAAGAAGGAAGTATAAAATACACAATTTCATGCTAAACTGTTGTAACCGTCTAGAGGAAGCAGTTTTAACGTGACAAAACTAGCGTATACCGGGTGTCAACGAATCTATTAGACAGGTCACAACTTAAAGTATTTGATGTATCAAAACGAAATTTCGTAAGTGGTACATAAAGAGGAAAGTTTTCGCAAATTTTTCACTTTCCGGTTGACTGACTCAACTCCAACAATGACTCCAGTTTCGATTTTTTTAAATGAAACACTCTGTATATTTTTACATTTTTGGATTCCTGAGACAATCCTGGATCAGAATGTGAAATTTAAAAAAAAACTTTTTACGCCTACTTGATTGTTTTATAGCCATTTTAAAATTGCATCTGGGTGGCCATGACCGGATGCAAATTAATCTAAGGACCCGAAATGATGACAGAATAATACAATCGCTAAGTTTTAGTGATTAGTCTGATAGCTAGGAACAACGATAGTTGTGATACTGTGTATTAATTGTTGAGTCCGACGGATTAATTGGCTTCGGGTGATATTTAGCCGAAGCTTTTGCCGGAACCGAAGGTGCTCCCTCCCAAATAAAAACTAATTATATTATTTTTGGTTCAAAACTATTCCTTTTTTGAGAAATGCAGATATATATCATTACTTTAGTCCTTATGTACGTTTAAAACAGGCTGCGAAAACATTTTTATCAACAGCTCCTACTTGCAGCTAGTGAACAATTATTTAGTTCAGCTGGCCAATTTTATGCTGACAGAGGAATCTCGACATATTATAAAATATTATAATTTTAATTATTAGTTTCCCACTTTTCTGATTATTGGCAAAAATTAAATATGAAATAGGGATGAACTTGTAAAAAATGGCGGTTTAACTAAAAGTTTAAAAAGTCAGCAAAATAAAAAAATTCCGTTTCAATAATGAAGACCTTATTTCGAAGAAAGTAAATAATAGACGTGACAATTGATTTTTCTAAGGATTATGGAAATAAATTTACCAATAATAAAAATTAATAAAAATATTAAAATTAAAATAAATAAAACCAAAATTTTAAAAATGGTATACTTGAGTATGGACGCAGTAATATTGTTCACGTAGTTATGGTAAGTAAATGAATGTTTGTATATACGTCTGTATATATGTGTGTTAGATCTTAGCAGAAATGTTATAAAAATTATAAAATATATATTTGTTTCAATCTGAATGATCTTAGATATGTAAATAAAACCAATTCTTATTTGAGCATGAGCATTGTCTCTTACTCAAGGGAATAGTAACTGTCGGCTAAATAAACACAATATAAAAATGTAGAAAAACATTAGAAAATGTATACAAAATATATATAAAGAAACAAAATTTTAAAAAGTCGGTAAATTATATGGTATTCCATCACACACATAGTAACATATTTATTTGCCGCTAACTTTATAGACACGGTATAAATTGTAATACATTTTGATAGTTCTGTTATAAAGGTAAGTTCTGGGTACTTGGATACAAAAATATGTAAAGCCCTTATTACAGAACTTTCCTCGTAATGAAATGTTTTACTTTATCCAGAAAACTGACACATGAAAATGTATATAATGTATGTAAACTTGTACCAAATATTTACATATGTATATAAAAACTGTGTTAAATGAATGGTGATCTCCATTACGAGGAAAGTTTCGGGTAAAAGCTAATTTACCCATTGTTTCTTATTATATTAAAGAAAAAGTTGTTTTGTTTTACGTACGTTAAAATAGAAGAAATTACGAGTTTTTGTTAGTATCGTTTTTAGACACAAATATTTTTTTGCGGCGTTTGCAACATTTGTGCTCGCGACTGCCAGTGGCGTGGGAGTAGGTCAATTTTGACCAGGGCGCCACTAGTTTGTAACGCAACCCAAACTAGAAGATCCTTGGTCTACAGAAGATCCTTAAGGGCTCAGATAAAAAATATATCGAAACAAAATGTTCGGTTGAGTCACTGCAAGGAAAGTAAAACACATAGAGTTCGATCAATCACAAAAGTGTGTCTAATAAAATTATTTTAAAAAACAATAGATTTTACATATGAAGTAGCCAGTTATGGTTGATTTACAAAGAATGTTTTTTTTAATTAGGTAGTAGTTAAATTGTGATAATCAAATAAAAATAATGCCTAGTATGCCATAACAAGGCCTAATGGAGTCATTGCATTAGTAAAAAAAAATTATAATATTTAAACTAAATGAATTTAAATGAACACCATTTACTCAAGGATAGCATACTCAGCCAAATACCAGCAGTACCTATATTTATGAATTACAATTAGTTAAATTAAATTAATAAAATAATTGGACCTCAATAGATAAACAATAAAAAAAAAGAAAGTGTTACGCAATAATGTTCTGGCCGTGTACCATGGTATACGTGGAAGAACTCAAACTCGAATGAAATATAATCAGCACTATTATTATATCATTAAAACGTGTACAGTTATTTCAGATCACTTATCTATGTACAAATTAAGAGTCCAAATCATCACACCGCACTACATCAGCAACGGCCAGTCAATGTTGAGGTCTGCTGCTTGCCCAAAATGAAAAGAAACTCGAACGTGTGGAGCAATACCCCAAGATTTTATGGGTAGGCCCAAAAAAAAACTTTAAAAAGAAGGAAAAACTATCCTTAGTACAATTGTACTAGTGCAAAAATAACCAATTCCCACCCTCTTTTTAGTTAAATATATTTAAAACTGACTTTATCGTCTGAACCACCCTGTACATTACTGTACAACATTATATAAATTCATAATTACAAAACTGACAGAAATTAAACAAAAAAATTAATTCTGCACTATTATACTACCGAAATTCTATAGCTTGAGCAATTGATTAAGATAAGCTGTCCTAATTTATTTATCAAATTGGAAATATTTACATTTCCTACCTCAAAAGCGAAATTAGCAATTAGTTATTGGTATGCCAATTAAATTATCCTTAAGGGAGAACTGCACGCAAAAAGTGAAAAACTAGCAGAAATACAAAGACATGAGTGCGATTTACCATTTCAAATTTTGCAGTTACGTAGACAAAGGATCAATGCAAGGCGCTAAAGAGCCATTTTGTGGAAAAAAAATTATATCCGACGGCAAATCTACTGCTATTTTATAATTCTAGATTAGATTTTTTCATAAAAAATCGCATTTAGCGTCTAACTATACATGTTTCCCCATTGAAATCACATTGAAGCTAATACATACCTCTTATAGTTTTAACATAATATTGCAGCGGCGGAAGGCTTGCAAATGATCCATAATATTGCGTGCAGTTCCCCCTTAAAATAAAAGTATCGTCATTATTATTTAGATAGGCAGACATTTTGTAAGATTGACAAAATGGCTAACTTTAAGTTATGAATTAAAATACATCTCCAAATTATTGAACTGATGAAGGGTATCTTATTTCGATCAGTTTAAAAGCATAAAATATTTATTTATATAAATGTATCAATAAAATTAATATGAAACCCAATAACTAGATTTAATAGAATTAAATAATCTTAGGCCCAAAATAAACAATGCCTACGGCGTATTTGTTTTCTTAAAGAAAAACACACATTTTTGCCTTCTCTAACACGACCCCTAATTTATAAAAAATAAGTACCTGATATTGGTGGGTTTTTGCTGAGTGACCAATTCCCCTCGAACTCCAGGACCACGTGGAACTTTTCCGGAGATTATCCGCCTGTAGCTACCCTACTCCAAGAACCACAATGCTACAGAAGCCAAAAATCCATGTAAGGCAGCCACCACAGGGTTCACAGTTATTAATCCCTTTATAGGGGTGAAACTAACTTCACTTAAAGAAAAACTGGAACCTAACTAACACCCACTTACTGTGAAGGTTTTCGGGGAAAAAAAAAAGACATTTCAATAGGAGGATCGAAGTAGAAAAATCACAGAAAAAACGGCCATATTTCTGTCTCTCTTAAACCCATCACAAAAGATCGTACCACACTCTTCCCCTTTTTGCATGTTGTTTAGCAATAAAATTGCGAAAACAGAAACAGGAGTGTAAACAGAAACAGGAAGACCCGGACAGTACATTTCATAGCGAAGGAAACCTTAAATGTGTGTTTAGTCAGGCATACCAGACATTAGAGTAAGATATGTAATTCCACAATCATTTAAATAAGCCCCTTTTTTGTGTTATACATAAGAAAAATTGTTGTTACTTAACTTATATGAATAAATACAATTGTTTACCTGTTACTCACACTGTGCTCGTGAATAAACACATTTCCCAGCGTTCTCAAAAGTATAGACATTATATATTATATAAATATCTGCTATAAGCAGTATTATTTCTCATTTTTAAAACCGTACTTTAACTCTCTGCTGTAATATGCCAAAACTAACAGGCGATAGGGTAGTCGAGGACAAATGTTCGACTAAGGTAAATTAACTTTATAAAATATTGGCTTGAATTTATTTGACTTATTATATTACATGTATCTAGAACTAGAATTGCATGTAACAAAACACAACAATTTTGCTTTGAAAAGGGACACATTTTAAACATATTTTTCATCCTACATCTTCAACCCCGTAACAGAGGACAATGACACTCTAAAATTTCAAATGGAAAAGGAGGTCAAGTGATACATAATTTCGAAGGGCACAAAATTACCTTTCTAATGATCGACGTGTCCGTCTATTTCTTCTTTAAATACCACGAAAACAGAAAAAGCTAGGTGCATACTTTTCGTTGGATCATCCTGCATATGTATACATGCTGTAAAGGGTATTCGAAATACATACAATTATTTAAAAAATTATATAATTTACGTAGGTGAGAAGTCACGGAAAGAAATGCCTTTCACATGTATGCCTTCCTTATCCGGTTTTAAGCAGTCGGGTTTTCTGTTTTATTTATGATTTATACTAATGATTATTTTTACTTTTTTGACACTAATATTATATGTAGTAATATAGCGATATTCCAGAAATAACTGGAACATTAATAGAAATACTCCCTTGCAATGTATATCGTTGGAATGGAAAATTAATATGAAATTGAATTAAAAACAGAAAATAATAGGCTTGTATACAAATGTTAGTGATTGTCAATCGATATACATTGTTAAGAAGTAAAAAAAGTGTTAAATCAGAATATTTTAATTGGCTTATTTAATTCCAATTAATTACTTTGTTTTTAATTCGGAACGTTCGTTACTACCTTTATCAGTGTCTTTATATTATATATGTATAATGTGTGACTATAATGATTTGGATGCAATGTTTTCTAATAAAATATTAACTCTTTAATTTGGAAGTTTGGGTCTTTCACAAAATTATATATTGAAATCGCTCACAGTTTTGCTTGTAAATTAATTATTTAAATTATAATACAAATAATAAATCAAAATACAAGAGTTCTAACCACACTACACCACAACTTGTTACGTTCTGGACGAACGTTTCGCTAACCAAGTTAGCATCATCAGCAGATGATATAAACTAAAGTAACTTATCCTAACCGAGACTATGTCTAGGTAAATGACTGCACCGTTGTCAAGTAAACAATAGAGGAAACTATAGGGAATAGGCCCTCTGTCTTTATTTAGTGCTTTCTACCACATTTACCTATTTCTATATTCTCAAATGCATCATTTATTATTAGATATATTTTTAATCGACTTAAGATGATTTATTCCTATTTGGTGATTGTTTTCCAAAGCGTGTTGGGCAACGCTTGACTTTTCTGTTCTTCCGTATCTTAAATGTGCCATGTGTTCTTTAAAACGAATGTTTATGGAGCGTTTAGTTTGCCCAACAAATTTTAGATCGCAGTCGTTAGAGCTAATTTCATAGATGCCACTCCTCTCCTTCAAGTCGACTTTGTCTTTAGGGTTTCCAAAGAGATTTTTCAAACTATTCTCCGTTTTGTAGGCTACTCTAAAACCTAGGTTTTTAAATACTTTTTCTAGACCTTTCATATATCTGGGATCATATGGGATTAATATGAACTTATTGGGAGCCTGAAGGTGCTTGAAGAGTAGTGGCATCTTTTAACATTTTCTTATGCTTATCTATTTAATAATTTATGTACAAAATTATCATTATATCCATTACTTTTAGCTATATTTTTAATCCGATTCTTTTCATTGCTAAAACGTTCATTACATAATGGAAAATTGACTAACCTGTGAGTTAAGAAATGAAATGCTGCGATTTTGTGTTGACGGCAATGAAATGAGTTGGATGTTATATACCTATCAGTATTAGTAAATTTCCTGCAAATATCAAATTCTAATTTATCGTTATTTCTAATAACTAACGTGTCGAAAAAAGGTAATTGCTCATTGTTCTCCTTTTCGTACGTCAAATTAATGGAAGGATATTTATTGTTTAATGTTTCTAAGAGAGTGTTCAAATTTTCCGTTTTAGTATCAAAAATAGCAAATATATCGCTACGTATCTATACCACACCCTTGGAAAATACTTGAGTTCTTTTTTGATTTGGGTTTCTAATCCACCCATGAACAAATTTGTAAGGAACGGAGATAAGCAATTGTCCATCGCAGTTCCCTCAAGTTGTTTATAATATTAATTGTTGAACTGAAAAAAATTTTAATTCATCCATAATTTTGTGAGAAGCAAATATTCATCAATAATTTCTTTCTACAAATTATTGATTTTAAGTGGTTCCTTTAGGTACTCTAAAGCTAGTGATATGGGTATACTAGGAAACAATGAGCTTACATCAAAAGATATTAAAATTTCACCTTCTTTTAAGTGAACATTCTTAATTTTGTCTAAGAATTCTAACGAGTTAGTAACCTCAAAGTCATCGTACGAGATATTTCATTTGCTGAATTTTTGTACTAACCATTTTGAAATATTGTACGTTGGTGATGCAACAGCTGAAACAATAATAACAATCCATAAACCTGGGAAGTCTCATGGACTTCCCAGGTTTATGGATTTTGGGAAGGCAATAGAATTTGGATAACTGTGGGTTAGTATGTGTTAGTTTAAATTTTAGTTTATCGGACCCAAAGTTTTATCACTGTTTTAAGGTATTTTTTACTTTCTCAATTAAATCGTAAGGACCAGTTTAATTCAACTTGTCTACTCTTCCAAGATAATCTGTTTTGTCTAGTATAACAACCTTATTTCCTTTGTCAGCTTTTAAATAAAAACATTCTTTTTTCTTCAGTCCCTGGATAACTTCAGTATTTTTACGAGAAACATATTTTGACTTGTTGTTAACAACGTTTTTTGAGATTTGATTTCTGCAAACCTCTCTAATGAATCCCTTAGTTGACTCTGGCACGTATTGAATGGAACTTTTGATATTCGCTATAATAGTTGCTAAACTATTTTTTACTGGAGGCTCTGCAAAATTCAAACCTTTATTCAAAAGGGCGATTTCAATATTATCAAAGAACTGAGAACAAAGGTCTTCTGCAATGTTCTTGACTTCCGAAGAAATTTGTTTTTGTGGTTTCAACGTTCTCAGTTTGTTTTTAATTGAACAAATGTTCTTCAAAAATTTGACATCGATAACTACTAACATTTTTCTTTGGAAATCTAACCATTGTTTAAATTCTAAATTACTAGGTTTTTAAGTGAGCTTTTTAAATAATCCGTATGTTTAAATTTCAAGCATACTTCCTTTGCTATACATATCTTTCTCATAAAAATACTAAAGTTATCCAGGGACTGAAGAAAAAAGAAAGTTTTTATTTAAAAGCTGACAAAGGAAATAAGGTTGTTATACGAGACAAAACAGATTATCTTGAAAAAGTAGACAATTTGATTCAAACTGGTCCTTACGATTTAATTGAGAAAAACTCGTTATCAAAAATGATAACAGAATTAAAAAATACCTTAAAACTTGTGTCCGATAACTATATTGCCTTCCCAAAATCCATAAACCTGGGAAGTCCATGAGACCTATTGTTTCAGCTGTTAGATCACCAACGTACAATATTTCAAAATGGTCAGTAGAAGAATTTAGGAAATTAAATATCTCGTACGATAACTTTGAGGTTACTAACTCGTTAGAATTCTTAGATAAAATTAAGAATGTTTACTTCATCTTTAAAGTAAAAGGTGAAATTTTAATATATTTTGATGTAAGCTCTTTGTTTCCTAGTATACCCATACCACTAGCTTTAGAGTACCTAAAGGAACTAGTTGAAATCAATAATTTGAAGAGAGAAATTATTGAAGAATATTTGTTTCTCACAAAATTATGTATGAGTCAAAAATTTTTTCAGTTCAACAATAAATATTATAAACAACTTGAGGGCACTGCGATAGACAATTGCTTATCTCCGTTCCTTGCAAATTTGTTTATGGTTAGATTAAAAACCCAAATCAAAAAAGAACTCAAGTATTTCCCAAGGATGTGGTATAGATACGTAGACGATATATTTGCTATTGTTGATACCAAAACAGAAAATTTGGACACTTTCTTAGAAACATTAAACAATAAATATCCTTCCATTAATTTCACGTAAGAAAAGGAGAACTAAATGGGCAATTACTTTTTCTCGACACGTTAGTTATTAGAAGTAACGATAAATTAGAATTTGAAATGTGTAGGAAATTTATTAATACTAATAGGTATATAACATCCGACTCATTTGATTGCCGTCAACACAAAATAGCAGCATTTCATTTCTTAACTCACAGGTTAGTCAATTTTCCATTAAGTAAAGAACGTTTTAACAATGAAATCAATCGGATTAGAAATATAGCTAAAAGTAATGGATATAATGATAATTTTGTACATAAATTAGTAAATGACTGCAATCTAAAAATTTTTTGTGCAAACTAAACGCTCCATAAACATTCGTTTTAAAGAACACATGGCACATTTAAGATACGGAAGAACAGAAAAGTCATGCGTTGCCCAACACGCTTTGGAAAACCACCAAATAGGGATAAATAATCTTAAGTTGATTAAAATTGTATCTAATAATAGATTATTGTATGCATGTGAGAGTATAGAAATAGTTAAATGTGGTAAGAAAGCACTAAATAAAGACAGAGGGCCTATTCCCTATAGTTTCCTCTATTGTTTACTTGACAACGGTGCAGTCATTTACCTAGACATAGTCTCGGTTAGGATAAGTTACTTTAGTTTATATCATCTGCTGATGATGTAACAGGTTGTCGTGTAGTGTGGAAACGCGCCTCCAGAACGTAACAAGTTGTGGTATAGTGTGGTTAGGTATTTTTATCTATCTTCCACCACAGCTTCCAGTATTAGGACTTAACAAATAATAAAGTTAATGAATTGTTTTTTTAAGTTCCTTAGCTAGCGGTCCGAAGTCGCTGACTAATGAAATATTTCTGGTTTAACAAAAACACATATTTAAACATTATTTAGATCAAGAAGTATACTTAAAAGCATATGAGTGCATGAGATCATGTACCGAATCATGACATTATCGAATTTTGAAATACAAAACACAATGCGAAAGAACATCGATATATGCATAGAATATACAAAGTGGGCAACGAAAATTTTGCACCCCGAATTTCCGACTTTTAAATGAAAATCTGGAAAAACGCTCGGACCGCTACATCTCCCTAGCAGGGGGGATAGCAACCCCCGAAATTTAGAGGAGAGGGGTCGTGCCAGACCTCTTTCTAAAAGTCTCATGAAATTTTTTATGGTCCTATAATTTCGCTCTTTTGGTTTCAACCACAACGAAATGACAGCTTATTAAAATTTGTTAGAGATTTGTAAGTCATGTAAGAAACTACTTGTCTGCTTTTTCCATCCCTGTAACTTCAACCTCCCAACGGGGGGAAGCACAACCCCCTGATTTTTAATAAAGGTGAGGGGTGTTGTGATACCTCGTTTTGAAGGTTTCATTGAATAATATATGATCCCAAAATTTCGGGTCAAAATTTTCATCGATAACGAAATGAAAACTAATATAATGAAAAAGGCAATGTGAAAAAAATTTCTACTTAATAATCAACAAATACACTACTTACTTTTGAAATCAGTTTATTAAATGCTGGAAGTAAAAAAAAACCTTCCCGTACATTATGTAATATTTCAGTTGTAATTTGACTGCATTCATAATTATACGGTTTTGCAAATCATCCAGTGCTTCGGGCTTGGTAGTTGTAGAAATATTAGATTTCAGAGTATCCCATAGAAGAAAATCCATTAGATTCAGATCTGGTGACCTGGGTGGCCATTCAATTGTCGCACAGGTTGTACGAAACGGGGTGGTGCGCCATCTTGTTGGGAAATGATCACATCATGGCCTTCTTCATTCTCCAATACTTGCACGAGGACTGGATAAATAGCATTCTCTAATAATTCCAGATAAATTTATAAGGTAATAAGATAGAAATACCCGCCCAGGCATTTAATATTTGAGGATGCTGAGTATGTAGTTCACGAAATAGTCTTGGATTTTAAATTGACCAATTCCGACAGTTATTGCTATTTAAAATGTCGTTAAGGTAAAATGAACACACATCCGAAAAACAGATATCGAACATGTAGTTTTAATTATATTGTTAATAATTTCACTGACCACTTCACATAACTGGAATCGGCGATCGAAATCATCCTCGTTCAGTTTCTGAACCAATTGTATTTTAAAACGATAGAACTTATGTTGTTTAAGAATTCTCCTAATTATTGTGCGTAATACACCAGATACTCGGACAATTTTCTATTACTAAGGCTCGGATGTAGCAATACATGACCTAAATTAGCCACTTCCCCGCATCGTTTCTTTCATCCACCAGTTTTAAAACGTAAACAGCAGACACATTTTTTTCAGGATTGCGTTCGTTAAATAAAGCCGCTGTTACTCGCACAAAGTCGTTTTTTTTTAAACAATTTTATGATTTCTACCATTTCCTCCACGGAATACGCCATTTTAATTCTCCTAAAAATTGACAATCGATTTGATATGGTTGTAACGTTCTTTAAAATTCACATTGAATTGAGCTAAATCGAACACATGGTGCATCCACAAACTTTTTTTTAATAAAAATTAACAAATAAATAAATACTTCTCAAATGCCAGTCTAATAATAATAATTTGTCGAGGTAAATTCCTCATTGCCTCTTTCACTATTTTAGTTTTCATTTGGTTATCGATGAAAATTTTGACGCGAAATTTTAGGGTCAGATAGTATTCGTTGAGATTTTCAAAAGAAGGTATCGCAACACTCCTCACCCCTATTCAAAAGGAGGGAGTTGTGCTTCCCCCCGTTAGCGAATTGAAGTTAAGGGGGTTGAAAAAAGCAGACAAATTGTTCCTCCTCGAATCAGAAATCGATGGTTCCAACGTAAAAAACGAAATCTAGATTGTATCCATACCTTTAAATCTCTAACAAATTTTAACAAGCAGTGATTTCGTTGTAGTTGAAAATAATAAGGCGAAATTTTAGGGCCATAAAAAACTCAATAAAACATTTAAAAAGAGCTATAGCACGACTCCTCTCCCCTATTCAACTTTCGGGGGTTGTTCTCTTACCAGTTAGGGAGTTAAAGCTACGGAATGCAAAAAGTGTAAAGTTTTTGTAGTCCACCCTGTATATAAACTAGACATTCAAATGTTTTGCAATCAATACTAATGTCGTTTTACTACAATATGAAAGGTAAGAAAGAACAGAAAATATGCAGTATTTCGCAGTGAACCGTTTTAGATCAAGATCAAATTATTTGATTGGAACACGAAGAAATCAATATATTTTTCTAAATGAGAAAAATATAAGTTTTTTAATTCTTACGGGTTTTTGTAATTACTTTATAGGCGACATAAATTGTGCTTAACATTTATAAACGAATAGTATAACATTATGGTCATAATTAAAATATTTTCAATGTTTTAAATAAACATAAAACCCATTTATATACATACTATAAAAAATGTGACTAGTTTAAATCTTTTCAGTAAAACATAAAACTTAATGTTAAAAGTTAGCATTCATATGAATTACTAAAATGTTCATTAACAGCATAAATAATTTAAATGTAAAACTAGATTATAAGGTAATCCAGAATCGTTTAATGTACTTCCATATTTTTAGCGATTGAATATTTGATGAATTTAAAAATCAATCTGGCCGGCAGATTTTTCCATTAACTTTTTATGCATTTTATATTGAAATAAGACACTTATTTTCATATCAGCCTGATTTTTATATAAAATATTTTACCTTTTATGAAGTTATTTATTTACGCTCACGTTGATCTGGAAATAAGTTTAATTGGTTTTAGCAATATATATGGTGGGTGTTCATAATGATGCTACTATGAACGTCTAATGGGGTTCAAAATAATACAATAAATATGAAACGCATTTTTTTTATTTAACATTTCGTAGCCACCTAGGACGACGAATTTACGAAAATACGATGGCGGATAAAAGCCATATTTCAAAACAAATAATAATAATAATAATAGCAAAAATAATAATAAAATATATTATACAGACTTTATGTTACAAATAAGAGATTGGGGGTATTGCCACCAGGAACTACTAGAAATATACTGCTCATACCAGGAATCGTAACTTAGAACAAAATGAGAGATTACATAAATATAATGGAAACGTGGAGACTTGTGCTAAAAATATTAAAACATTAAAGGTTACAAACTCGTTTCCCTTCTCCAAATATATTAATATTACGTATAATAAGAAGGCCCTGTGGTGTGATTGGTTCATAAAACTCCAACTATGTAGTTTACCCTACATACACAGAAATATTAATAATGGTAATAATAATAATAATTTGAGACCGATTCAAACATCTACTGGATTGAAAGTACGAAATCAAGAAAATATAAGCGAAGATGGATCTACAGGACAAGACATCATTGACAAAGCTAACAACACCCAGGATAATGGAAACAAATCAGTATACAACAAACTCTAAAAAGCTGTTGCAGAGTTTGACGGCCTGGATCCAACTCAAATACTTAAGCTCCCGAGACTTAGAACTAGTCGGGAGAATCACAGCATCCTCAAGATTTTCAACACCATACTAGCAGAGTTTAGTTTGACACCCTTAAGAAGCTCCACACACTCGTCTACTGCTCTGCCGTCGCCGACCTTAGATGCCATAAATAACAAGTGCATTCTCAGAAGAAAACAAGCAAAGCTACACACCAACAAAAACCCATATTGCAGAAAAGACTTGTGAAGGCAATTGATGATTTGAGACAGGAAGTAGGAAGACTCAGAATTTCGGAAGAATGAACAGCAGACTTAAGACGCGCATTAAGAATAAATTTAAGAAGATAGCTACAAAGGCCACCGATCCTAACCGTCAACAAAAACTAGACTAGTATCAAGATACGCTAAAGCAATAACCAAATGCTAAAGAGGAACACGTGCAGATATACAACAAATGCTCAAATGACAGAACTGGCTTTTCAACACCAATCAAAGAAAGTTCTATCAAAATATCAATAACACCAAAGATCAAACCAATTCTGAGTTGCAAGTTGATGCCGAGTATCTTCTCAGTTAAATGAGCACAATGCTCATTTGACGGAGCGTTAGTCGAAAATCTGTGAAAAACCAAAATAGCATAACCGAAATGCTACATGTATATCATATCAACGTGATCAAATCCAAACACCACAAATGAAATTTGACTCTTTCACCAAGGACGAAGTTAGCAGCTTTATTAAGGGAACAAGCAACTGAAAGTTACCAGGAGTTGACCATATTTACAATTTCTATTATAAGAAATTTAAGATCCTCCATGAAGCCATCGTCATTTTACCAAAATAATGCATCATCCGGAGACAGTCCCCCATTTCGCAAGTTGGGTACTACAGTTATGCTACCCAAAAGCACTAGGACAGAAAATCCATCCCAGTACAGGCCCATCACCTGTTTGCTCACCATGTACTAACAGGATGCATTGCAAATCGTATCTATCACCATATTGATAGTCATAATCTATTAGCCGAGGAACAGAAGAGAGAGCATTCGAGACCATCAAGGATGCAAAGAACAACTTTATCGACGCTGTGGTACTTAAGCAGGCACAGAACAAAGAACGCAACATACACACTGCTTTTGCAGGCTATACCTAGGTGTTTGACAGTGTACTACATTGCTTGCTAATAGACGTACTAGGAATATACAAAATTCACTCTATGATTATCAATTTCCTGGCAACTATTAAACACCAGTAGAGAACGAACTTGGGGTCTATAATGGCGGTCAACTACCACCAATGAGATAGGGGAATTTACCAAGGACACCCGTTAAGTCCAACCAAGTTATTAACACACGAAATTACACGAACTTCCTCATCAAAGCCCGATAAGTGTCGAAAATGTAGCGAGAGGTCAGGGACTATAATGCAGCATATAACATCTGGCTGCATTTACTTAGTAAACACGGACAACCTCCAGCGACATAATCAGGTGTGTAACATCATACACCAAAAGCTTGCCAATAAACACGTTGAACTTTGTGCGCTATTATAAATACCAAAAGCTCAGTGTTTGAAAATAATGCATTCAAACTGTACTACGACCGGGCAATTATATGATACTGTTAAACAAGAAAACAAAAACAGCTTATTTCGTAGATTACGCTGTATGCAGCAATAACAACGTGTTGGTGAAATATCAAGAGAAAAAGGCCAAATATGCGGAGCTGGCCCTCGAGGTATAGCAGACGTAGCGACTGAATAAGGTTCATGTAATACCGATCATCGTATCATCAACTGGACAAGTTCCAAAAACATTAGAACAGAACCTGCAAATCATAGGACTGCATACTAAACATCGACATCCACAACGCAGTCCTGTCCTACAGGACAACACATAGAACAAATAGAAACCTCACCTCACTCCTTTTGATACATGCAACCGGAATGGGCAGGGATGCCCAACATTGGTTGAGAAATTGATTGCCAATTTCGATAATAATAATAATAATAATAATAAGGCCACTAGTCATCCGAATTAACAACTACAACAAGCATATTCTAAAAAGAAAAACATCGTGGAGATATGTCGTAAGTTTAACGCACCTGGTGAGCCTATAGGGCAAATAAAAGCAGGATGCTCCCAACTAACCTAGACCTCTTTCCTCAGCCGTTACAATCAGATAGCCAATATTATACATCAGGAACTATCTCTTAACTTCTGGAATGGTAATGGAACCGACCTACAATAACAGACAGAACAGTTGTCTATAACCATCCAAACATTATACTCATCTTCAAATCCCATAATGGGGCAATGCTTATCGGTATAGCGGTGTCACTGCCTCATAATATCATCAAAACAGTAGCAGAAAAGAAAGCAAATATGAAAACCTGGCTCTGAAAATCAAGCACATCTTGAGACTTAAGATACTATACCAAACAATCACATCATCAGAAAGTGTTTCAACCCGCTGGGATAAGCTGAACAGCTTCTCCAATGGGAAAAAAAACCAGTGCAACAACTGAGACAATGAATAATAATTATAATTCCATCTCATCAGCATTTGATTTCCTCAAATAGTCAAATACAAATTTTGCAAAATGATACACTACTTACATCATTACGAGGCCACCACTCGAATTCATCTTCAGCTAGAATTAACATCTCCAGATGCAGAGCAGGAAGATGAGTAATCTTCAAGAAAATAAAATATTTCCGTAATGTGAACTTACTTCTGTACCAGGACCTGGCTAATACTGGTGAGAACTATACCCCACTGGACATTTTAAATCAGGAACCACTTCCGCAGGCAGAAACAGATAAAAGCTTTAGACAGGAATGGATAAGGCAACAAATTTACGGACATTTCATCGGCCTTTCATTTAACCACAGGAAATCTAACCAGAGAAACCAAAGGAATGATAGGAGCTATTCAAGACCAAGTCATAGCAACAAGAACCTACATTGAACATATCCCTAAGCACATATCAGGTTGCTGTCAAATACACTTCAATTATAAACTGGCCATCGACTTCAATACCTTACTTCAAGTAACACCCAGGTAAAGTTCTTGAATATAACGAAGTAAAAGTTTACTGCGACAACATGATTGGTATACTGAATTTTGACAAGAAACGATCAGTGATCGTCATCGATGTAACAGTGACACTGGATGACAATACTAGGAAGACGTTTGTTGAAAATGTAATCAAGTACCAAGATTTGCATCGCAAAAGTAAAACCATGTACGAGTTAGAAAATATAGAGCTGTTTGTTATATCTACTTATGGCTTAGTTGAAAGCAGATTCTGTTGCAACCTAGATAAGAATGGCATTAACATGCTACACTGAGAACCTGCCATATCGTCCGCCGTTACTTGTAGCAAGGACTATAATTTTGATTTAGCAGAACCTACACAAATCGAGAAAAAAATGACAGTAACCATAATAATATTATTATTTATCCAATATCGTTTAACTTTACATTTTTTCCATTAACCTATAAATAAATACAAGATATAATTTCTTTTCAATCCCTCAGTATTCACTGTAAATTAAAAAAAGACATTCCTTTTGTGTGAATGTTTGTATTCAAAAACTATGTATACATTTGTTAAACAAAATTATGATATTCGAGTAATAAATAAATACTGTTTTCAACAATATTATAGTATTAGTAATAATAAAAAAACGGGTAACAAGAGAGAGATAGACGGCATAGATTCGATAGAGACATTTCAGATCATCTGATTATACAAATTATTATAAAAACAGGGTAGAATAATGTGTTGGCAAATTCTTAGTCTGGTTTGTAAGTATAATCGGAAAATATTTAACTTCGATAAGATCTTAAATGAAGTTTTGTAATAGAAATTTTTATATTAGGGGTATTGCATTGTTGGAAAGGAGCTATTATAGCTGCATTTAATTATTCGTTTTTGTATTCACGGTAGGCGCTTGAGTGATATTTCGTTTACAACGCCCAATTCCGTACTAAGGTAATTATTGGACTTAAGAAAAATAGATACTGCGCACATTATTTGCTTATTTGCTAAGTATATATTGGTGCCACAAATAAGTGGTGCATCCTTATAACCTTTTTATTTTCCAATATATTAGAATGAAATGTTGGACAAGAAAAAAGTTATAAGAATGCACCACTTATTTATCATTATTTGTTTTACCATGACAGCGTTGTCATATCTTCTATTATTTCTAAGTTTCCGCTACCACCTTTATTTTTTTTAATGAGACTCTTTATTTTGATGGCTTATTTTGATTTAATGACATTGTACATTTATCCATCAAAACAGAACATTAATATATCATAAGTATCTAGATACTGATTGGACTAAAATACATATTATGGCTTTATTTGCAATTTTTTTTAAATCTGCATAATGATTGTGGGGTATCAAATTACTCTCAAAAAATATCTTTTTGACTAACCCAAAACTTAATGATTTTGCTAACTCACAGCACTCTGGATTGGGAAATAAAAATTAAATAAAAAATAGATTTGAAAATGACATAAATGACATATGGTTGCACTTAGAATGCCATAAAGATATTGTATAAAGGGGGTTTCATTTAAAAGTCGTTTGCAGAAATTCGTAAATAAAAGTAGATATGACTTAGTAAGAAAATGTGGTATTACGTCTTATTTAACCCACCAAAATTTCATTTTAATATATTGACAAAAAAAGATATAATAGTGAGGCATTTTTTTTTGTGACATCCGGTATATTAAAGATCTTATTTTATTCTAAGGGTCTCAATATGATATTTTTATTTTATAAATCTGTCTAAGATGATGTCTAGATAGTTAACATAATCCGATGATTCGAGTGTCCAAACTATTTTTTTTCAAACTTGTAGATTTATATTTATGTTTTTTGATTTATATCTTACAAGTTTTTGCTATGTCACTTAAGTCAACTGCAATCTTTTATTCTGCTTCTATCCATATATCCCCATTTACAATTAGTACTATTTCGTGTACAAAAGAGGTTAAAAGTTTAAAAGATTATTGATGTAAGGAATAAACAAATTCGTTTTCTTTTAATATTATGCCTTTTGGTATTGCATATTTAATTTTTTTAATATCGCTAAAAACGTTGTCAGTTTTGCCTTTCTGACGACAACCCTCAAAATACTTAAAGTGCGGGACACGAAAGAAAACCGGGCGGTCCTTAAAATAAAGGTTCATAGTCTTAAGCAAGCGGAAAAGTAAAATTTGTGTACGCAAACAAATTTTATGTTATTTTATTTGTTGTAATAGTTTGCCGCTTCACCTATAAAGTGCGCCAGCCAATCGGTACGGAAAATTAGTCGAGGATTTAGTAAATTTCGCACTGGTCCACTTGTAATTGGGATGTGCCTAGAGTCTCCATGCACTTGCCGCTAGAAGGTTCTAGCTATTTTCAGTGGCGCCTATACATTTTGAGCATATGTTTTCATTTCTATATAAATGCGTTGCCTTGAATTTGAATTATTATTTCGAAGTAACGATGGCGAGCAAAAGAAGAAAAACAATTCGAAGCGGTGCACGTGAAGTTATTGCGAGCGTTAGAGAGGCCTGTACTAGAGAAGCTGAAAATAATACTTTGACTATTCCAATTCAAAATCGAACAGAACACGCTGCATTTTACACTGGTGTTTCGGAAAGCAGTGTAAGAAAAATTCAAAGAGAACTTAATGATGGCTCATATTCTACTTCACCTTTAAAATCTCCTGGTAAAAAAAGACCCCGATTATCATACAATGATAAAATTGACGATGGTGATTTTCAAGTAATTCGACGAACAATAGAGGATTTTTATATAAACTTGAAGAAGGTTCCGACCCGCAAACCCCTACTTCGTGCTGTAGAGTACAAAACAGATTTTCCGTACGGGTATAAAACCTTAAATCGGATTTTACGATCAAATGGTTTTGTTTGGCGCAAATGCCAAAATAAACGAAAATTGCTTATTGACAGACCAAATATTTTTCACTTGCTGGTAAAATATCTATCAACTGTAAGGCAATATTGGCAAGAAGGGCGCAATATTGTGTATCTAGACGAAACCTGGGTAGATAATGATATGACAGTGAACAAATGCTGGCAAAGTGAAAGTGTTACAGGTGTTGTTCAGGGAATCCGCTCTAGTAGTCACTTTATTATAGTTCATGCTGGTTCAGAAGCCGGATTTGTTCCAGGTGTTGCTTTAGTTTTTCGCTCGGGACTAACAACTGGAGACTATCATGGACAGATGAATAAAGATAATTTTGAAAAGTGGTTGCCCGAGAAGCTTCTACCTAACATTCCTCCCAAATCAGTCGTGGTAATGGATAATGTGTCTTATCATTCTCACGTAGAAGATAAAGTGCCAACTAAATACTCTACAAAAGCTCATATGATATCGTGGCTTAAATTGAACAATCTTGTATGTGATCGAACATGGAGAAAATATCAATTATACACAAGCCTAGAGAAAAAAAGTATAAAATTGACGGTCTTTTACGTAACCTCGGTCATACACCTTTAAGGCTGCCTCCATACTTGTGCGACCTCAACTCTATTGAACTTGCATGGGCAGGAATAAAAAAATATATTCGAGAGCGCAACATTGGTGAACTTTTAATCAAAGATTTAAATAAAATAACATTAGAAGCGATTGACTCAATATCGGCTGAAAATTGGAAATCGTATGTTAAACATGTTCGTTCTATTGAAGATACATACTGGGAAGTAGATGGCAAAATTGACATAGTTATTGATGCTTTAGTTATCACACTGGGATATTCAAGTAGTGACGACGAAACCTCATCATTTTCAGAAGAAGACAACGATTTAGAAGGAATCGAACCATTCGAATCACAGCCGTCAACCTCAAAAATGGCTTTTTATATATTTTTTAAAATTGTTCATAAAGTAGCTATCAATAAACTGCTTCAAAATAATTAATTTTCTGTTGAATACCGGGTGTCAAAAAATATCTAATATTGCAATTAATATTTGGAAAACTACAGAACTCATATTTTTCCAAAATTAACACATCAATGTAGTTATAGTAGGGGAGCCAGCACTGCTTCCAGTGAACAAGATTTATCAAAATTTTAACCTATGCAGTTCGACTTTGGGCTACTCGGGTATGCCAAAAGTGACCGTTTGTCTCCATCTGCCATATTACTTTGTACAGGGGGCGTCATTGTGAAGTACTATACAGGGCGTTTCTTAATTGAGTGCTAATGTTAAAGGGGGGTGATTCTTGGACCTTTTTAAGAAAAAAGTTTAATATGAACCTAAAAGTCTTAACTTTGGAGATACAGGGTTTTAAAAAAACATTTTTTTTAAATCCTAATTCTGATGCTATTATAGATAAATAACTGTGTGGAATTTGATACACGTCTTTTATGCATAAAAGCGCATTTTTTATTAACAATCAATTTTTGAAATTTCTACCAGTTGCGTGCAAATGTAATTAACCTGGATAAATCCATATGCTCCTTAATGCATAGAAGACGTGTGTCAAATTTCATGCAGTTATCTACAATAGCATCACAATTGGGATGATAAAACTTGTTTTCTTTTTAAACTTTACCATCTTGTATATCAAAAGTTAAGACTTTTAGGATATAAAAACACCCCCTTTAACATGAGCACGCAATTAGGAAACGCCCTGTATAGTACCTCACAATGACGGCCCCTGGCCCAAAGCCGAACTGCGTAAATTAAAATTTTGATAAATCTCATTCACTGGATCTGATGCTGGCTGCCCTTGTAAAATCTGGACTTGTAAATCGTGTATCACTATACTGGGTGGTCCAATAAGAGTGGACGTAGGCAGTAGCCCGGGAACCGTTAATGACCGATCTCAAGAAAAAATATATTTATAGGTAAATCGATCAAGAAACATTAAAATTAAATCATATTAAAATTCGAAAATTCGCCATTTTTGCAACACAAAAGAGATATAGAAGTGCGGTACACGAAAGAAAACAGACAAATATAGATAAAGGTTCATTAAGCATAGTTACATTTTATAAGTATCTGAAGTACGTATAATCAAAAAGGAGTGCCATATTATTTAAAGAACGACGGGACACTACTGGTTTAAAGAGATTTCTTGGCCGACCTTCCTAAACCGATTGACTCCGCCCGGTTTTCTTTCGTGTCCCGCACTTTAATAATCCTAGACGTCTAATCCCTTCCAAATCTGATATTTATTTTATCATAACATTCAAAATATTACCAACCTTAGATTAAAAAAAAAATTCAAAATTTTTTTGTAGTAAGTATTAATTATTTTTGACACTGCTAAAGTTAGATTAAACTTTAATATTAGGAGGTCTTTTACTCTATCAGTCGTCTAAAAAACCGGCAGCAACATGGCTCGATTTATTATGTTTAACACGTTGGCTGTCGCAACGGAATGAAAAGTTGGGTCACTGGGGCACTTTTTTTATTCATAATTTACATAGATAAACACATGTCCTTTCAGAGTATGCAGACTTTTTTTCTTTTTGAATAATATTTTTGTATTTGTGTCTAGAACCCTGAGCGTATAATTTCTCCGATCCGCATTACAAGAAGACATATATTGTGCCTAGCAACTGCTGATTTTTTTTTGTTGGAGAGGCGTCCGTAAGCTGTTGCTAGGAGATCCTTTTAGTTGTTCATATTATCATTTATAGCACGGAAAATGTATTTAGGACTTATCTGGAAATAATTTCACGATCGCAACCAAAAAACACATCTTTCACTGGGCTTTAAAATGAACGCGCTACCTGAAGGCACAGAGGGTGAGTAGGAAGACGACTGGCAAAAACCCGTGGGCATATGGTATGTGCATTACGGCAGTCAACGTGTTAGGCACAGAAAAACATTAATTTACTTTATTTTAATATTAAAAATTCGGCAACTTTAATAGTGGCTTGACTACAAATACTATATGTACGATCAATTAATTTTGATATCATTTTAACCTTAGCTCCTTTAATTTTTAAGTTAGTCATATAAACCAAACTTGTACAATTGCTTAACAAGTTTTCTACTCAGACTTCAAGAAGAACAAAAGCCTATTCATTTTACAAGACATCATCATAATTTGTATTTCTTTTAAATGGGACACCCTATACATTATTTTAATATTTGAATGTCACAATCTGTTCTGATGTCATTGCTATTTCACATTTTAGGTTTTTACTCAGCTGTTTTCAATTTATTCGCAAATATGTAAAATAATCTATTGATTGATAAACAGTGCCACGGAAATTACATTTGTCAATAGAAATATAAAAAATTTGGTAAATTTCCTTTACTCAGAAACAGTGGCGGCTCGTCGTGAATTATATTGAGAGGTCAATAACAAATTTAAAAATAGGCATACTTAAAATAAAAATAAATATCTTATCTTTAAATTGAGCTTTAAATTCCCTTAAAGTTCAGGTCTACTCTTCGTTTTTTAGAATTGGAAAAATGCTGAATGACACGTTCTTTAAAATTGCATGCACATTCCTTTTATAAACGATTTTTCGATACTTAACATTGCTAAAGCGGATAGTCTATCTTGGGCCCAACTCCTCAACAAAATTTATAAGCCCTCAAAAAACCCCTATTTTCAGACAAAGCCGTCACATCATGGCCACGTAGTGCCAGCTCGAGTGCGCCACAAAATTTTACACAATCTATAATTTAGTTTAAAATATAACGATTTTTGGATACATTTTCATTAAAATCTCTAAAGGATTTTCTATAAGCTGTGTCTAGCTGAGTGCGAATATCAACACTTCCGACCGTAACATAGTTCACCGAATATTTCATGTGATCTGCAGAAAACGAATGTTTTTTTATTTTTTCTTTTAAGTGTTTTAAGTCTTTAACACCGGTTTTGCATCATAATGAGTCCGACGAGTCCTTAGAAAACAACAAACAAACATAACAGTAAAATGGGTTAGAGACTTCACAACCACATATCCATTTAGCTAAATCGTTCATACTTTTACGAAAGTTTCGACGAACCTCTTTATTTTTGTTTTTACTCGTTTGTCGAATACTAAGTTCTGGCAAATTGCGACCACTTACCTTGAATTGGGTTATTTTCTCAAAATTAAGTTCGTTAGCACTCTTTTGTTGTTTAATTTTTTGCACTACCGACATTTTATTTCATCTACATTCACAACTCAAACATAGACCTAGAAATTGGTTATTTTTGCAAAATTAAGTTCGGAAGCACTTTTTAGTTGTTTATTTTTTTGCACTAGTCACTACCAACATTTTATTTCTTGTATATTTCCAACTCACACATGGATCATAAAAATAAAAAAATATGAATTACAAATAATAGTATATAAATCAATTTTCATCTATTAAAAACGTCCGAAACAATATCGAGTTAGAATCACGACCGCGCATTCTCTGAACAATTGAACTTCCACATGCCGACGTGATGCCGTGACCGGTCGATCGAATTATGAGAAGAGACCGGCTGATGACCCAAATCGCGATTTCATATTCCATTTGCTATCACGTTCGGCTGCCGCTTGGTAGCTGTAAAATCTTTGGGTACTTTCGTCAAGCTTTAAGGTAATTAGGGCAATTCGGACTGCCCAGCCTAGCTTAGTATAGCGTATTTTATTATGCCTAAGCAACGCAACGAGACTATTTGAACCGCCGGCGCCGCGCTAATAGTGTAGCGTATTTAACTTTTCCCAAGGCTCGCGTTTTATTACAACTATTAGGAGGGACGGTCAAACGAATAATTTATTTTCTGAAATATTTTTGGGGGTCATTGAATAAATGAACCTATGGAAGAGCCGCCACTGCTCAGAACTTCTCTCGTTCTTTTTTGATTTTTTTCTTTCATTAGGAATAGTAAAGTGTAATCCAATTTAGCTCCGCACATAGTCGTTTAGTATACTATCTTCCCAAATATTTTTGTTGCTATATTTTACATCGTCATTTGGAATTCGTACCAGTTAATCCCTGAATCACATTCAATTTTGCTGCAAGATATTGCATAAGAAGATTTTTTATATTGATTTTTGAGACATTTAATTTGGCCGCCATTTTGTTTCTCCGTTTTGAATTCGTACTACAGTTTTACACTTAATGCACAAAATTAATTTAATATTAATCTAATATGTAAGTAGTTTTTCACACTGATTTTTCAAATAATTTATTCGGCTGCCATTTTGTTTTGCTGTCTCGGATTCACAATATTACAAGCTGATTTCTTGAATTTATGCAAACATTTGAGGTAAATTGCTTAGTTTGTTTTGTAGTAATAATTTTTTTAACAATTCACTACTGGATTTTTAACCAAAATTTGAAATCAGTTGGATAAGTAAATTTTAGCTAGGCCGCGATCTGACTAAGAAACAGACAGACCGACAGACGGACAAATAGAATTAAAAAACATATTTTCTTGGAATCTAGGGATACTAAAACGTAAAGATATGTAAATCCTCCAGTTTTTTTTACGATTACAAACATTTCATTTGGCCGCCATTTTGTTCCGCCATCTTGAATTCGTGCCACAATTTTAGCAGTTCATTAAGAAATTATGGTTCTTGGGATTGGACCGTGTCAAATTGCAATTACTATTCGACGTTTCGCCTTTGGTTGCACGAGGCATCTTCAGGGACCTTTATTCCACGAGATCTGAACGCTGAATGAGCTCGGAGAGATTTAAGCCGACTTGTGCTCACCGAACCGTGACCCTGTGTTAAGATCGGTTTCCATGTGTGATGTTAACCATAAACCGTATCTCTATTGAAATTTTTTGTATGTTAAAAAATTTCAATTGATTCCCTAATTTTTCGTTTATAAAATCTAGACACCGATGTTAGAACCTTGGTTTCCCTTACATTTATAATATGGGCAGTGGTATGCTGGTGTTCAGCTCCAGCAGATTGAACAATTTGTTTATTTTTAATGCATCGTTCATGTTCCTTAAGTCTAGTTGATATTGAGCGTCTTGTTTCTCCCACATACACTTCTCCACACGAGCAAGGCATTTTATATACTCCTTCTGTTTGAAAAGGTACAATATCTTTCGGGGATCGCAAGCATTGTCTAATCTTCTTATTTGTATTGAAGATTGTACGTATGCTGGACCGCCGAAGTAATCGTCCTATTTTGTCTGTAGTGCCATGTATGTAAGGAAGAACAACACTACCTAACGCTGGCTCCTTATCATCCTCCTTTCGCGGAGTTGGATTACTATATTTTTTAATTGAACGCGTAATATCTGCAGTGCAATAGACATTCTCTCTCAGAGCTTCGGTCAGTTTCGATGTTTCCGATGTTAGAGAATCTTGATCAGAAACCGAAATGGCTCTAAATACTAATGAGTTAATAACCGATTTCTCTTGTGCTGGATAGTGGTGGGAATTTGCATTTAAGTATCTATTTGTATGCGTCGATTTTCTGTACACAGAATGTCCTAATGTACCATTTTCCTTCCTTTGAACATATACATCTAGAAAGGGAATCGTTCCATTAGATTCAATTTCCATTGTCAACTTGATATTATGATGTTGATTGAGGTGATCCAGAAATATGACAAGATTATCCTGTCCATGAGTACAAAAGTATCATCTACATAATAGTCGTATCAAATTTAATATATTTATAATCAGCAAGAAGAGACCTATTTGACGGACATATATTATACATGCTGTTCAATTTAAAATAACAAAGTTGATGCTCATTTCAATAATTTCCGATGTTCATTTATTTTTTCTGATAACAAACCCAGTGGCGGCTCGCGGGTGAAAAAGTAAGTGAAGTGCAAATGAAGCAAAAAAATGCCGCAATAATTTTTTTCCAAAATTTTTTTTATATGTGGACGGAGTAGAATATTTTTTACGACTTTTGTATACTAAATCAATTCTCCTATCCTTCATAGCAGCAAGACAAAAGACAAATGCAGCCTGCGGCGCTTTTTTTTTTTGAAGGCCATTTAGAGGGCCAGACATCACACTTGCGCCATCGTAACATTGCCCTATTTATTTATGTTTATACTCAAATTGGTCCAAAATTTGATCCACTAGATAATATAAATTCTCCGACGTTCTATCGGAGCTGACATTATAAAATCCTAAGAATCTTTCGACCACTGAACCTTCTGAATTAACGCTTCTTAAAGTTATGGAGCACTGGGAGGTTTGCGTAATATCAGTGGTGTCATCCACTTGCACAGAAAAAAACTGTGTGTTCATTATTTCATTTTTTACACGATCATTTAAATAATCAGAAACGCATTCAATTATTTCGTTTTGAATAGTTTTCGAGTCACCAGTAAAAACATTTTTAATTTTTTCGTGTTGATCTTTTAGTTCTTGGGACTTCTCGATATTAATAAACCTAAAAGCTTTTCAAAATTCCCCCTATTTATTGACTCGCTGCTCTCATCATGGTCGCGAAAGACTAACTCTTGTTTCGTAAGGTACAAAACTGAGTCAATTACCAAGCACATTAATAGTCTCTTTAATCGGACGTTTTTGTTAAAATGTATTTTATATAGTTTAGCATTTTCTTTTAAAGTGTCAGCTATAGTTCTTTGATATTTTACAAATGTTTTTAGGATTAATTCGCATTTTAAATGCTCCGCCGAGTCTTCATGTTTATGTAAATACCTTCATATATTTAACATACCTGCAAATCCTTCCTTATTCCACACTGAATATTTATAGGAAACTAGTAAAATAATTTTTGTAATATTTGCCTACTACATAACCATTTGTACACCGAAAACTAGGATGACGATTAAAACTCTGATCTTGTTCCTTCCATCGATTAAATTGAGTTTCCAACAAAATGCAAACCACATCCGTGATCGGATTCATCAATAATGTAAATTAATAAACCCGACATTAAATAAAGTTGTAACAAAACCATAAATAAATATAACACAACACAGTCAAGCAAACTGCAAAGGAACTAATCGGTTGCAGCGAAATCCGCGAACATAAAAGTAAACAAGCACCCCAAACTGAACGACACGTGGTGTAGTGTATTATGTTAGCAATTCACCGAGAACATTGTATGGCGCTGGTTAACATTATTCTTCCATGTGCCCGACGTCATCGCGGACGCGTTGTCATGGCAACGTAGTAGGAAAATCGTAAACATAGCACCTCCAGCAAAGTTATAGTTGTTCTAATAGATTTCGACTGAAAGTTTTAAAAAGACATGCCGCCAATGGTCATGTAAAATATTTATTCGAGATGTACAGTTTATTTTTTGCCAATTAGGTGAGTAAATGAATGTAAAAACTTAAATTTTAAGAGATATAATAAATATAGTTAGATATTTGCTTATTTATTTTTCCTGGTGAAGTAGCACTTCCTTCACCTAAATAGCCGCCACTGCATAAACCCTGTCTGTTCAGGATAATCCCTTCGTCTTTTGTATTTAAGGGTTTTTTCTATCTCTTATAATTAACGCGGTAGACGTTGTCTAAATATACGGAAAAATCCTGTACATTATCTTCTAACATCTACATTAAAGTTAAAACGTATTCTTTATATGAATTACTTGTGTTTATTAACGGTATACTAAGGTTTATGAACAAATAATTAACACTTAAAACTAGATCATGGGATAATCCAGAAACGTTTAATATACTTCCACATTTTATGCGATCCATCACTGCGTGAATTTAAAAATTAATCTGACCGGCAGATTTTTCCATTAACTTTTTATACGGGTTATGTTGGAATACGAAATACATTTTCGTATCAGGGTAGAGCGTTTTTATATGAAATGTTTTAACTTATATGGAACGATTTATTTACGCTCAGATGTTCTAAAATGGAAAACGCTACTGTTAATAGTGAAATCCATATAGTATTTAAATAACATGTTTGTTACTGGAATAAAAATTATGTATTTATTTTATGGACTTGGGGATCATGTTAATGGCCTTATGAGGATATTTTTAGTGATTTAGATTATTTTTTCAAAAGTAATATTAACCAGACAAACTAAACTAAATTGTCAGTTCTTAATGTAAAAACGTGAATTTCAAAAACAATGTAGTTCGCCAAAATGCCATCTAATAATAAGAACCCATATCGATATGCAAACAAATAGTGATGCCGCCGAGATGAGAGATTCTCATCCCTCGTCTTGTCTCGATGAGACGAGAGAGCAATTTTCTCTCTCAGCTCGAGACGAGACCAGAATTTCTCATTTCTCTCGAGCTCTCTCGTATCCCTCGAGCATAAAAACTCTGTATTTTTTATATTTTTAATGTTAAGCAAAACAAACTATTGAAAAATAAAAAACCAGATTGTTTATATGAACTGATGCCAAAAAATTAAATATGTTTTTAAGTTTTAACTTTCATGAAACTTCAATGTATTGTATCTTTCTTAAAACACAATTTCTTTTAATCTGTAACACGAAAATAAAAATGGCGTTTCTTTGTCTTTTATGGTAACCGTTTACAAGGGCATTAGATTGACCAAATAACAATATACTGGGTATATGAAAATGTCACATATTTATAACCAAATTGACTTATATATATTTTTTCTTATTTCGTTGACCTAGGTATAACCTTTGCGTACCTAGTTAATACTTTAACTTAACTTCTTTGCATATTTTGTTTTATATGTAAGATCTATTTAAAAATATTTTCGAAATCAAGTTGTAATTTAAACATTAATTTTCTTAATTTATTAGACAGGATGTATATATATATATATATATATATATATATATATATATATATATAATGTGTTTTAATTCCGGGTGTACATCCGTTCACTACTGTCGTTCTGAAAAGAACAGTTTTGCTGACGTTTCGCCAAAATCACATTTGGCATTTTCGAAGCTTTCTTTCTCGCGTCCGAATAGAGACTGTAACACCAGTCTCTATTCGGACGCGAGAAAGAAAGCTTCGAAAATGCCATTTTTCCATCCGTGAAGGAGTAAAAATCAACATATATATATAGTGACTTGAAATTATGTCTGTGACTTGCAGTTGCAATTAGCCCCTGACTTGAAATTAGGACTGTGACTTACAGTTGGCCCCTGACTTGAAATTAGGGCTGTGACTACAGTTGGCCCCTGACTTGAACGCTATGAAAACAAAAATTTTCTAGAATTTTTCATAGTGATTCAAAGTCTATAACGAAAACCTAAATAATTTTAATTAATTCAAAAAAATCCCCAAAAGGTTTCTACTGATTCAAAATTAACTGAAGAGTCAGAACAATAATTTAATTTTAAAAATTTAGTACTACCGAGAAGTATAAACAAATATTTAATTAATTTCAAGACACTAATCAGAACTTTTCTTTAAATAAATTAAAACCGCAAGCAACAAAATAAAAAAATACAATAAAATAATTTAAAATGAAATCACTAAAGACACCATCAATAAGCACAAAATACCCTGATGGGTATCGAAAATTCAGTCGAACATTGTGTCAATAAATCCAACAAATCCACAAATACAAACTAAGACCGAAAAGGAAAATTCTCAAATTTACTTTATCAAATATAATCTCAATAACCAGCGTTAACACTAAAATAAATATAAGGTTTCGACTGAATCCGAATGATTTAAATTAGAAATACGTAATAAAGTAGAAATAATTCTAATGCTTAAAAAAATTTCGGCCCTGATGATGCCCTAAAATTAATCGAAACGTTGGGTAAGAAAAATATAAGCTCATTATTATAACTGACTCTAATAAAACTAAATTCAATTTACAATAATTAAATTTGTAACAAAATCGATTACTATAACAATTTCCCGTATAAAATAAATAGAAAATTTAGACTGACCTCGGCCAATTTAAATAGAAATGAGAATAAAATAAAAAAAGCAAAATCTTAACAAAAGAAGGTATGTATAGACCTGAAGAATAGCAAATATTTAAGCGAAACGTTGTGAGAATACTTACAAAAAAAATATAGATATAATAAGGCAGCAATAAGAAAAATCAAAAGGCACAAATATATTTAAATTATAATATAACCAGCTTAAAAAAAGTTTTATTTAACTAATTATTTTCCAGCGGCAAATCAAAATGCAAAAAAAATACCATAAACTAAAAGAAAACCAATTTACGTCATACTTAATTGTTACTGAAAACCTCTGCCAGCCATTTATTAATCTGTTTATTATCTATTAAAAAGAACGAATGCAGTAATCAAATCACACTATGCAAGCTGCTTAAATATTGTGCCAATTTACGATCCACAAAATATGGTTAATATAATAAGAAAATTAATCAAATTACTGAGGTAAAAGATGTTCGACGAAATTCAAACTAAAAATGTGTCTTCGCATGAACTCGTTACACTTGCATTTAATATTTAAGATTTCAAAAAAAAATATAAAAACTAGCCCCTGTTGCATCAAAAAAAAAATAATCGTCTCATCCGAGCAAAAGTTAATTCCAAAAAAAAATGAGAAAAGTTACCAAATTACGAAATCGAAAATCTAGCAAAATTTAAGAAAAAAAAAATAAATACCCTTTTCAGGATAAATGATATTAAAGCAAATTACCTATCCAATAGGGTCTCTCAGTTCTAGTCAGAAAGTGGCTTCACGTGCCAAGTACAAGAGCATGGAAAATGGCGGTCTGGTCCAATCTTCAGGTAAAATCCTCTCTTAGAGAGATTTGCTAGCACGAAAAATAACACTCACAGTGCAAACTATAATGTGCCCGAAAAACTATTGCGGTGTTGAGGAAAAATCGCGCTAACGGATTTCCAAGATTTTCCAGGATTATTTCCTCAGACTCGCGCTGAAGACCTGTGGGTTATCTGCAGATGACCAGAAAAGTGAAAAATGTGTTCCCCCAGCTTCCTTTCCATCTAGAACTTTGGTTAACTAAGGTGGCGGAATACCATTGGCTAGAATATGTCAGGTGCTAACAACCTCGCCAAAAGAGCACATAGTCGTAATAAAACAAGGATATGATTAACATGTTAGACAAGAAAAACGACTCTCCATTGGTTGAGAAAGATACAGGAAATAATGCAGGAATACACTTGGCAACAGCGAAAAAGATCTGCGCTCTTGATATGAGGAAGTACCGGATGGAGGGTTTCGAGAATAAGTTAATATGGAAGCCGAATAGATCCGAAAAGGTCCGAGACGACGCAATAATAACATTGACAGAAACAACTAACCTGAAATTTAAAAGCAACGCCTAGGCGAAATGGAAACGTAAATAAACGAGTAATATTTAATTAATTACTCTAGTAATAATGGAAAAGGACCACTCAGAAAAGTCAAATATTAGTCTGAAGTAGAGTACCAAAGAGTCAAAAAAAAAGATGTGCTAATGCAGGAGTAGTTAAATGCCATAAAAATGAAACGTAAGTTGAGTTTAATTTAATAGAATTTTCTCAACTGTATAAACTCATTATTTAACCATAAAATAGGAATTTATTCACACAATTATTAACTATTTATTTTAGGAAATGCATCAGACGCAGACGTAACGAAATTTCAGTTTATACTAGGCTCCAAGTAATTATGCAACTATGGACAAAACAAAAGTCGATCTGAATTTCGGAACATCAAACATTGATAGAAATTATAAGAAGGCTGTAGTTTATATAGTCTCAGGAAAAAAAAAGGTAAGAATATTAATATCGAATCGAGAAATATCTTTGGTTTATTTATGTCTAACTTAAATGAAAATACCTTTATATGTTACATATTCACAGCAAAAGGGAACACGAATAATAAAATGTAGATTTAAGAGAAAGTATGAAGTGGTGTATATATAGTATCTATAGTCTAAAAATAATCCTAGGTATATCTGAAAAGAACTATTTATCACGACAACCTTTTTTTTAATACAAGTATTTACAGTTCAATATTAAAACATAATATGGACTTTATATCAAAGAATTTATTGGGGTACTAATGATTTGGTTTTTTTTTACAGCGACAGAAGAGTTATGCAAAATAAACTCTCGAATCTAAAAATGCAGCATATCTAGCCAAGGAAAACGAAAATCCCAAGACTTGTATAAAGGACTCGAAAACAAGTTTTCAAAATTAATAAAATTTGATTTATATCTACTCTGTAAAATATATGGGAAATAAATAGTTTGTCTAAAATGATATTTGAAGTTTTTCTAATACAGTATATAATTATTAAATTCGGCAAAATTAAATAAATCCAACAATTATATTTGAACTGATTTTGTTTTGGCGACATCTATGATTCGAACGCTAAACTTGTACCATTTACTGAAAATTATTCCTTTATATCTTTAGTTCAGATATAGGTACAAAATTAACTACTTATCGAGAGGTGACACTCTGTGTACCGAAATTTGCTGCAAAAGGTGTTGAATTTATATTTCGCTTAAATATGAACAATGTAACCGCTTCTAATAACAAAACTACTAAAATCTAAGTAAATCAGACCAACAAGGCGTACATATTAATCACTAAACTTAATACTAAAGTAGTAGATTATAATATTAAATTAATCATACAATGAAATGCCCTTATAACAAAATTAAATTGTTACAATTGTCAAATGTATTTTGATTCGAAGGAAATTCGCTCTATTTCATCCAGAAATCTAATTAGCAACGCCGTTTTTACGCCGGTATTGCAGGTTAAAATATATTTGGTTTTAAGAAAGCTACCACATGAAGTTCCGGGTTCGTTATAAACATGCTGACGTTTTTGGGATTCGTTTGTTTTAGACCTCCTGTAGTTATGCAATATACACTTAACGAACTGACTTAAGTAAAATGTGAGGTCACAAAAAGTTTTTGCTCAAATGACGAAAAAAGGTGAAGCTTAACAGCTCAATTTGACACTTTTTCGAAAAATGCAAAAAACGTTTTCTCAAAATTTTTAAAAATGATAAAGGAATCAGTTGTCGCTATCGATTAATGCCATTTTGTATGTAAATCGATGGTTTTCTTAAGCTGAGGTTTATAGGCAAAAGTGTTACATTTTTTTTTTATTTTCATGTAGCTCATTCATCCCCCTAGGGCTACCCTGCTTAGTTAAAATGTTTTTTATTCAAAAAATATAGAAAAAAAATTATTCGAAACATGTTACGGGTTTCTTCGCTTTTTGAATATTTTTTCGTCTTCAGGAGTTGCTTGAACATTTTTTATCTCTGTTTCATCATGCCTACATTAACTATGACTGCTTTTTAAGCAATAAACATTTTTAAAATGTTATTGGGTGTTCAGCAACTTTTGTTTACTGCACAACTTACTGTTTACTGACGAGTAGTATTGATGATGACTAGTTAGTCGAAAGCTCTACCATTATTTTGGATTTAGATATTATACACGTTATACAGACTGACCATTTTGTTTCATTTCGTTACGTTCTGTCTATAATAGGGTTGCCAACTTTTTGTACGGAAAATAAAGTATTTTAGAATCGGAAAACTAAAACAAACAGTATTTTAGAAAAGTAAACAGTATTTTAATTTTTTAAAAGAAAATGACGAAAACAAATGACTACAAAAAGTTTATGTTCATGCTTGTCATTTGACGGATGACTGAGTGACTCTTCCGTTTAACGTACTTAAGCTGCTGTGGGTCAGGAAGGGCCCTTACCCTTTATAGCGAGAGGCAAGCTAAAAGGATTCACAGAAATCAGTATATATTGTCAAACTGTAAATCCACATATTCTCAAGAAATTGCAAATTCTCTCAGCTATAAGATTAGGTTGATTGGTTAGGCAAGACAGATTAATTGGACCTGTTTCTATATCCCGTTGTAGGGAATTGAATAAGAGAGAGGAGGCCTGAAGATGTACTGAACCCGGCTCTCCATATTCGCAATCTGGGCTAACGACGTTTTTGAGTCTATGGAGATGAGTCGGCACTGTGTAGTGATCGCTTCTGATTCTGCACATAGTAACAATTTCCTTCCTTTGCAGGTGTTTTGATGCTGTAAACTAGGGTCTATTATATGGTGCAATTTCTCCGTAGAGTCCCTTGGTGAAATGGATCTCTTTCCATCTCTCCTTCGACTTCTCAAAGAAACTTTGTTTGTATGTAGGGATAGGTTCTCTGTAATCCATTTTAATTCGTAATAGTTCAGAGAGGTCTTCCCAAATTGGCCAATTTATTCACTTTTTCGTTTCCTACTATTCTCGTGTGGCTTGAAACCCAAACCAAAGATATCCTAAAGTCCCCGTTTCTCATTGCATCCATTTTTGTCTTGGTTGCAATTATAATGTGATTATTTGTGGGCTTAGAGCTGCTACTAATCTTGTCCAATGCACTCCGGTTGTATGAAAATATTACTACATTGGTCAATCTAAAATTCTCCATTAGTTCAAGGGCAGTAAAGATGGCATAAATCTAAGCAGAGCAGATTGACAAAAATTCTGAAGTCTATTTAAAAACTGAAGCCGCAGCCCCATATGGCAATTCCCACTTTCGGTCATCGCCCTTGGATGCATCTGTGTAGACGAAATCTTCGCCTGGAAATCTTTCCCTGGATTCATATAAAAAGGAAACTGCATTGTGAGCATTCTACGAATGTCTGGGGAGAGGAAGATTTCGGTTATGCAGTGTTGCCGAAAACAGTATTTTGTATACTTTTTTTTAATACAACAGTAAACAGTATTAAAAAGCGAAATAAAATATAATACTGATTTAAATAGTCTGGTTGCCAATCCTAGTCTATTTGGGTTTAGATCGCTTTAAGTAATTAAGTGAATCAGAATTAAATATTTTATCTACTTGGCATTCATAATAACGCTTTTAACAACGGTTTTTAATAATTATCTTTATTTGTCCAAAATCAACAACTTATCTAAATAAAAAACAAAGCTGCTAAATCTTATTTCTTCAATATTTTGAATAACTGGATCTTTGACCTAATATTTTACTATGCGAAAAATCTGGACTGTTTCATAAATTGTGTGTTTTTTGGCTGTCAACTGAGAATTTATAGTATATACTGCTCTAATAGTTCAGATTAAGATGTTTCTAATATGAATAGTTTTTGATGCCGATATTGGATAACGGTTCGGGAAAATTAAAACCCTTTAGTTTAAGTAGAACGACACTTATTACCATTATTATTTTATAAAAAACTCTCCAACGTCCCAACGAATAGGTGTATTAATGTTATTATGTATGTAATCTTTTCTGCGGTGCCTATCAATAAGGACGTAAGACAATATTTGCTCGTACAAGTAATTAATATATTTTTTTAACTATTATGACGTAGTCGTGTTTCATTCAGTTTCTTGCTATTTACGGCAAACTTTTTTTCAATTGAAGACCCTATAGACTTTTAGTTAATTCGATTCATTATGACATTCTTAATACACCTACGCTGTGAGCAATTTAAACTTCCACATTTTTTAAGCGTTAATGGTTTTCTATTTTCTATTCATTTTTGGGGCACTTGTAGTCTGATATGTTCTCGCTGGGATATAGGACCGGAGTTACAGAATGTTTTCAAAAATGGTGCGTTTATGATCGTTGCAAAAGAACTCGGTTTTATCTAAAATTGAAGTAGTTCATTTTTTTTTTGGTAGCTAAATTATCGAAAATGCTGTCTTAAAACAGAAACTACCAAACATTTTAGAATGAATTCGGGACATATGTAAAATAATCTACTAACAATCATCCTCATTTCTGCTAGAGATAGAGAGATATAGGAACTATTTATAATATATATATATATATATATATATATATATATATATATATATACAGGGTGGCCCATCGAAAACGTACCGCAAGGCATAACCGCCAGGGTAATTTTTTTTTCAAAAAATCCAAAAACACGTCAATTTTGTTTGTGAGGGGGACAATTTTTGCCCTTAAAATGATCGCAAAATTTTCAACCCTCTAAGCGGGGGTGTCATCCCCCAAACTTTTTCAAATGGGAAGAGGGGTCAAGTGGTACCGCAATGAAAAGGGCTTTCTATTCTCTATACATTCCCGCTTTGGTTTTGAAAATCGGTCAAGTCATTTAGAAAATATGAAGGATTGAAATTTAAAATGTTTATTTACAAATTATCAGAGTAAATGATAAGGATAAATTCCTTCGACCAATTCGCTATTTTTGTCCTGTTATTTTAGATGTTTACTGCTGATTTTAGTGATTTGACATGCCACAACGATCAGGTGCGGTAGTTGCTAGATAGCTGTTCTGTAACTTGTGCGTTTAAATTTCTCAATATCATTAAATTTTTTATCAATAATTATGGTGTACTCACTTGCAGAAAAAGTGGAAATAATCGAACTTTATTTTAAAAATAATGAATGTGGCAATCGGGTTGCGCAGATATTTAATGAACGACATCCTGAAAAACACCTTTCCGGCAAAATTGTTCGCGAGTTAGTAGCAAAATTTCGCGAAACTGGATCCCTTATGAATAAAAAGAGGCAGATGGAAAATCCTGTAGTAAATGAAGCTATGGAGGTCTTTGTATTGGGCCAAGTTGCCATGGATAGTACGCTGAGTACAAGAAAATTAGCCAATGAGACCGGCGTGAATGGTACAAGTGTCCAAAGAATATTGAAAAAACACCATTTCCACCCGTATAAAATTCAGTTGGTACAAGAACTCAACGAAGACGATTTTGATCGCCGCTTGCAATTTTGTGAAACTATTAGTGAACGAGTGGCCAATAATAATAATTTTCTATTCAATGTGTGTTTTTCGGATGAGTGCACTTTCTTTTTGAACGGTGTAGTTAATCGGCATAACTGTCGGTACTGGGCTGAGAACAACCCCAGGGTATTTCACGAGGTGCACACACAACATCCTCGGAAATTGAACGTGTGAGCTGGTATTTTTGGAAATTCTATTGTGGGTCCTTTTTTTCTTCCTGGAACTCTAACAGGTGATATGTACTTAGATTTACTGGAAAATACCATCGACCCAGCCCTAACTGACATCATCGAAAATAATCCTGGATACGTTGAAGCGGAACTGATATTTCAACAAGACGGTGCACCTCCACATTACTCTCAAAATGTGCGTAATTATTTAAACACTAACTTTCCCGGGCGGTGGATAGGACGAAGGGGTGCCATTGAGTGGCCTCCCCGGTCACCCGACTTGACTCCTTTAGACTTTTTTCTATGGGGACACATAAAAAGTAAAGTGTATAGCACTCCACTTGCCTCATTAGAAGATCTGCGAACACGAATTATTGACGTTTGTCGCGAAGTGACCCCTCAAGTTCTTCAGAATGTTCGAGAACGATTTGAAGCTAATTTGTATTACTGTATGGAGGTCGACGGGCAACATTTTCAGCATTGGCTTCATTAATACGGTAAGTTTTTTTTATTTAATTCAATTTATGCGTTTTTTGAAAAATGTATTTTTCAAATTTCAATCCTTCATATTTTCTAAATGACTTGACCGATTTTCAAAACCAAAGCGGGAATGTATAGAGAATAGAAAGCCCTTTTCATTGCGGTACCACTTGACCCCTCTTCCCATTTGAAAAAGTTTGGGGGATGACACCCCCGCTTAGAGGGTTGAAAATTTTGCGATCATTTTAAGGGCAAAAGTTGTCGCCCTCACAAACAAAATTGACGTGTTTTTGGATTTTTTGAAAAAAAAATTACCCTGGCCGTTATGCCTTGCGGTACGTTTTCGATGGGCCACCCTGTATATATATATATATATATATATATATATATATATATATATATATATATATGACTTAGAAAAGAGAAAATAATATAATAACTCTTTATGCTTTTACCATAGCTCTAAGTTTAAGCCACGGTCTAAAACTTTATAAAGTCTTGTTAAAGATTAAATTATGGCTGCCTCAAAGACCCGGAAATCTTATTTAGGAACAATAGATCTTTGTTGTGGCTTAGAATGTAAATATTCAAAGATGCTATAGTTTGCATTTGAAATATTATTTGTGGCCTAGTATACGATTCGGTGAGCGGTCTTTAAAGTTGATATTAGCCTCTCGTTAATATAATAGCAAGTTCTAGCTATTCTATATTGTGGTGGGATATTTGCATTTTGTAAACTCAACATAATATTATTTTATGGCATTGTTTTTCGTTTCAGGTACTCTACGTTAACTAAAGAAATATAAAATCCTATTTAAATGTTTAAGGTGCGATTTCCGATGGATCGGACTAATATACGTTTTTGTCGACGTACTTGATCAGTAAATTAAAATCTGAAATAATATAAACCGATTAGCTATAAATTCAATGTATATATGTAAAAATTTCATTTTAAAATCATTATGCTCAACGGACTTAAAAGATCTTTCTACTTGGAATTACATCTGAATTAAACCAGCTCTAGTATAAACATAATTTGTTTGTGGACAGGAGATGTCATAATCGATTATTTTAAATAATACAAAAACTTACAGCTTACATATACATACAGTGGTATTAAAAAAATATTTATTTTTAATATAGATTTTTCTCTTTGACTTCTTAAACTATGTCCAAAAGCTTCCGAGATACTTAAATAGGGTTTTATATGAAAAATTATATTTAAGTAATTGCCGATATCTATAAATGATTTATTAAAATTTATTTTAATGGTCGTAATTTAAAAACATTTTAATATTTAAGAGCCTCTAAAACGAGAAAATAGTTCTGTATTTGTTTTATTAATAGTACAGGAAATAGAGCATATTTACAACAATACATTTTTAATGATTATTTCACATTAGTACTGATTTATTAAATTTAAAAAACCAATCGTGAGCTGAATATTTGTCTATTATGCATGTTGTTAATTTTTATTTATAGAGTGTACTTTTTAATTTGGTTTAATTAATAAGATGTTAATGATCAATATCATATATATGAGTGTGTTGATATACAAAAATTTGTACTGTTTTGAAACTGATAGCAACATATATTAGGTCTGAAAAATAGTATATAGAATTTTTTTTTCATAAATGCCTATAAAGGAAATACCTGCGAATTGTTTAGGTACATCTAAATAATCTTATTATCTTAACAAATTTCTGAGTTTAAAGTCAGAATTTAGTCCGTACGATTGCATAACAAACTAGAACCAAAAAAACAAGTTCAATATTTGTTTGAATAATGGCAAATGCGCTTTGAATTGTTCCACCAAACTACAAATAGTTAAAAAATGATAAAAGAGGGAAGGGTACAAAATAAAAGTTTCCTATTTTGATTTTTCAGTGTTAAATAAGTCTATGACAAATTAAACATATGTTTAATTAGTTCATTTTATATATTTTTATTTATTTCTATTGCTGAAAAAAAACCAAAATTTTTATTAAAAAAAACCACATATACAATACATATACACCAAAAGGTACATAAAAGAATAAAAAACAGCATATACTTACAAGAAAACATATACATTAAAAGGTTCACGAAATAAAAAGGGTAATACAAAACGATAAATAAGTCTTAGGAAATGGTTCAAATATGTTTCAACGATATGTAAGGGTGTCTCGCTTTTAGAAGAAAAAAGGAAGCATACTGACAGATCTCCCCCTCTGTTTCAGGGTGATTCAAGTTAAGTGTCCTATTGGAAATATCTGGAGACCCAACGATTAGGATGTTTTGAGAATTTGGCTTTGGCCATAGATGAACATAATATAATCTCGTTATAAAATATTTTAAATTGAGCTGTGTTGCCGCTTCTACCTCAAACCAGGCTTCATCCGTTTTTTAAATGAAATGCCCTATATTTTATTAAATTTTTATATTTTCCTGAAAAATCCAAACACTTATTGAGTTACCTTTCTCATGCCTAAATTTAACAGTTTTCGAGAAAATGGCGCTTGGACAATGACAATTTTGACCCTTTAAAGCTCGGTAAATCTCAAACGAGTTTACTTGCAACGAATTGAATTTCACTTATCTGTCTTAATATTTAACTATCTATCCCCTGACACAAATTTCAAGTTTGATAGGAGATGTCAAAAATGCATTTCGTTAAATTCTGGCTTTAAACTCAGAATTTTATCAAATTCCGACTTTAAACTCAGATTTTTTTAAATTCTGACTTTAAACTTAAAAAACTTAAAATCAAAAATTTAATTAATTTCTGACTTTAAACTCAGAATTTAGTTAAATTTCGACTTTAAAGTCAGAATTTAAAAATAAAAAAATTGTGGCCCTTATACGCTTCCGCACCCGTAACTTCCCTCGTTATTAATCTTTTCTTTTATTAGGAATAATGAAGTGTGCCCCAATTGAGTTCAGTACATAGTCATATATAGTAACCCATATATACGGTCTCCTCAAACAATTTCATTGGGCGCCATTTTGTTCCATCATATTGGATTCCTACCAATATTTTACCAGTTTCTACCTATGCTACACTTGATTTTTGGACATAATTTAAATTAAATCCACCAATTAGTTTTTACATTGACACACACCGCAATTTGTTACGTTGTGTTGAATTTGTTCAAATTGATCCCTATAAAACTATTAAATTTTCTTCAAAATTTAAAGACAATTGAATAAAATTTCTTTTACGTTGAATTTATAAACATTTTACTGCCTGCTATTTTGTTTCGCCTTCTTAAATTCGTACCACAACTTTATCAGTTTATCTCTATATCACACTTAATGCTTTTCAGGATGATTTTTTAAATATTTTATTACGCCGCCATTTTTTTTTGCTATCTTATATTTATTCCAAAATATTGCCTGTTCATTCCTATGTAACACTTGATTTTTATGCCAGATTTGAGGAAAACTGGATAATTGTTTATTTGGTAATAAATTGCTTAAGGTTTTACTAGGCATCCATTTTGTTCTAGAATATTGGATTTTTACCAAAATATTACCCCATATAACCCTTAATATTTACTTCCCTCGTAAAAGGGAAGTATTGTAATCGTGAAAAAATCAGTTTCAGGGTCCCTAGATAGCGAAAAACATGTTTCCTCAGTTCTGTCGCGTCGGTCTGACTGTCCGTCTGTATGTCTGCCCGTCTGCCTTTTCGCGACATAGCTAAAAACTTCTTATGAAATTGACTTCAAATTATGATAAAAAACTAAGGGACATATGGGGGATCACCTGGTAATATTTTCGTAAAAATCCAATATGGCGAAACAAAATGGCGGCCCAGTAAAATGCTATTATTACTAAAAGAACTACTTGTCCAATTTATCTTAAATTTCGTGCCAGAATCAAGTATTAAGTAGGAATCAACTGGTAAAACAAGATGGCGGAACAAGAAGGCGTCTTAATAAAATATTTAAACATTCAGCCTGAAAAACTATTTAATGTACTGATTTCAAATTGTGTATCGTAAGTGATTGTAGTTTAGAGATGAACTAGTAAATCCTCTGGTTTAAAGTACTAATTCAAGATGGCGGAATAAAATGGCGGTCAAATAAAATATCTGTAATAGTAAAAAAAATCACCCTCTCAAATTTTACTAGCGTACCTAGATGTTTTATCAATTTGGTCGATCCCTCTGTCGGTTTGTCTGCCTGTCTGTCAATTCGCGGCATAGCTTAAAAAGTTCTTCAAATTTTAATCAAAAATTATCACTAAAAAAAACTAATTATCCAATTTATTTAAAATGTTGAACAAAAATCAAGTCTTACATTGGAATGAACTAGTAACATTTTGGTATTAATATAAGATAGCAAAACAAAATGACAGCCTAATAAGTATTTAAAAAGTCTGCCTAAAAAAAACTACATATTAAATTAATTTCAAATTTAGAGACAGATAGACTGGTAAAGCTGTGGTACCAATTGACGATGGCGGAACAAAATGGCAGCCAAATAAATTTGTTTAAAAATCTTATTCTTTGAATTTAAATTTTGCAGAAGAATTAAATCTGATGTAAGGATAAACTGGTATGAATTCAACATAACGTAACAAAATGGCGGTATGCGTCAATATAAAATATGCTTATTGAATTTATTTTAAATTATGCCCAAAAATCAGGTGTGGCATAGGTAAGAGATGGTAAAATGTTGGTAGGAATTCAGTATGATGAAACAAAATGGCCCTAATAAAAATGTTTGAAAAGACACTAATTATTATGTACTGAACTAAATTGTGCCACACTTCACTATTCCTAATAAAAGGAAAGATTCATAACGATAATTTTTTATTAAAATTTGAAATCAGAGAAGTAGCTTTTAAACTACGCGATGAAAAGACGGACAGACAGACAATCCGGCAGATGGGACGACGGAATTAATGAAGCATATTTCTTGGCCTCTGGGAACTCTTATATGCGAAGATTTGTAAAACCGGAGAGGGTAATTTTTTCAGGTTTACAAACATTTTATTTGACCGCAATTTTGTTCCTCTATCTTAAATTAGTACCACAATTTCACTAGTTCGTTTCTATGTCACAATAAGTTATAGCAGACAATCTGAAATCAATCCATTTAGTAGTCTTTTCAGGCTGAATTTTTAAATATTTTATAAAGCCGCCATTTTGTTCCGTCATCTTGGGTTCGTAACAAAATTGTACCAGTTGATTCTTAGGTAATACTGGACTTTTGTGGAAAATTTGAGATACATTGGATGTGTAGATTATCAGTAATAACTTTTTTTAACATTTCACTGGGCTGCCATTTTGTTTTGCCATATTGGATTGTTACCAAAATATTATCAGTTTATCCTCATGTGATCCTTAATTTTTGACCAGAATTGAAGCCGATAAGTTTTTTAGCTATGCCGCGAACAGACAGACCGACTGATAGACAGACAGACCGACAGATGCATCTCTGAAACGTAAAATCTGAGGGGGATTTTTTTTACGATTACAATACTTCCTTTTTACGAGGGAAGTATAAAAATAATTGATGAAAATATATGAACAATTGCATAAAACTTCGAAAATTGATGCTAAATATGTGTGCAGAATATTGGCCCTGTTCAGTTCATTTGAACAAGTTTTGACTATTTGTTTATGCTGTAAGGCTCTGCTTAAACAATAATTCTGCTAGAAACGAAAGCAGGTAGAGAACTCCAAGAGATTTCATTTAATTTGCCATGTCTGATTTTACAATATACAATTATGATCATGTGAAAATTTGCAAAATGAAACGTCAAAATGACCCCAAGAAACATTTTAATTTGTTTAGAATTTCAGCAATTAATAACTTTTAAATATAAATATCTATAACGCTTCTGACATTCTTCTTCTTCTGAAATTCAAGTAGCTAATATTTTTCCGCGTATTTAAAGTTATTGCGGTAGATATATTGGGAACTCAGATTTTTTTTTTAATTCACTGTTGCTTTAGTTAGTAAGATTTAGAGCTGAAGCTGCGCAAATGTACCAGTAGTTATATTTTATATACAAAAACATTCTGAATTTTTAAGTCGTGGAATAAAATTAATAACAACAGTTAAAGACGAGGTATAATTACGAGCGTGATATTCCGGGGAGTCGGCTACGTATCAGAGAAGGAGATAGCTTGCGCAGCGGAAAATTTAATTTTGAGAATTCCAATTGAGCGAAATTGAACTTATCGATGAAATGCTCACGTTTCCTCTAGAAATCGGTATAAAACTTTACTTGATCTGCGATAAATGTGAATTTTAGAAAACTGTTAAAAAGGAGCGTGCACGCAAGTTTTTCTTTGGTTTCGATCTTTAGAAGTGGTCTATCGGTAACCCCTCGGACAAATACGATTATCTGGATAAAAAGCTATATCTTTTTGTAACTAGACATAGATTTATCAACATGTTACGTTCCAAAAATGGCCAATAATTTTTCAATAAAATTGTCACTTTTCTGAGGTGTGCAGTGCCAGATCACATTTTGATTAACTTCAAGAAGTACTTTGACAGGACAGACGTTTCAATACTACAAGTGTCCAGAAATATATTTTCGAATGTGCTGAGAGGTGGTAAAAATGGTTTTATCGAAATGTAGAATAAATAGCACGGATGATATACAGATTTTTTTTTATAATTTGGCGCCCTTTTAAAGTTATTATTTGAAGGAATAAAAAAAAGGTTTATATAAAAGTTTTTAGATTTTTTAAAAAGATTATAGATAACAACTGATAATTGAAAAATAGAGAAAATGAAAAAAATAATATTTTTTTAATTGGATTACTCTATATTTCATTTAAAATACAAAATCTCCTCGTTTTCTTCGTTTCAAAAATATATAGTTTGTCTATGTTTGGATAATATAAATTGGAAATAAAAATTACATATTTATAAAGATATAAAGACTACAAATACCCTTTCTTGATAACACTAAACAAAGCAAGTATTTAAACAAAAATGTATACAAGTGAATAATAAATAAATAGTTATTACAGAAATACTATAACCAAATACAAATTAGTAGAAAGACACTCAAAAGTATCATCAGTTAGAAAGACTGTATAGCGAAACCTTAGGTAACAACAACTATATATATATATATATATATATATATATATATATATATATATATATATATATATATATATATATATATATATATATATATATATATATATATATATATATATATATATATAATATATATATATATATATATATATATATATATATATATATATATATATATATATATATAATATATATATATATATATATATATATATATATATATATAACAAAATATAATTTTATTCTTTTTTTATAATTTTGCAAAGGCAAATTAAACAAATCTACATCTTCAAAATTGCAATTATTAAAGTTTCGGACAATGCAAATAATGGGAATTAAGCCTCAGTTTTGTTCTTTGGTAAGGAACTACAAATACGTTTGTTCCCTAAAACGCCTATCAGCGGCATAAAAACGGATTTTACATAGCAAATCTAGAGAATCTATGAAATTATTTAAAATTTTAAAGATAATAATTAGTCGGATATAGTTCTCCTTAACTCTAATGGTAATATTTTATGATAATTTCTAATGGGAACATAATCATGATTTTCGATAGGAGACTTAAACTTAAAAGACAAAAATCGCAAAAATTTCTTTTTTTTTTTTTCGATTCTTTGAATATAAATCAAATAATTTGAGATCCACACTGGTGAAGCAAAGTTCAGTTTATTGTAAATAAATGCATAATAAGTGAAACAAGTGTTTGCGAATTTCTAAAATCTTTGCAGTTTCTCTTAATAATTCCCAATAATTGGAATGAAGAATTAATCATTTTTTCTATATGCATCCTAAAAGACCAGACCATTTGCTATCCATTATGACCCCCCAAATCCCGAATTTCGATTACAGACTTTAACTTTTACTTTTGGTAAAAGAAATATTGTAGCACTTACTTAAATTTAGAATTAACCTATTATGCTCGCAATACACCACCAAGCGATTAAGGTCTTCCTGCACTCTCTCACAGTCTTCAAGAGACTCAACTCAATTAAATAATAAAGGGCCTAATGGCTACCCTGAGGAACTCCCGATGTTATGCTTATCGGCTCTGACTTATAGCCCAACATACATATTTTAGAGGTTCTACCAGTGCTGTAAGAGGCTACCCAACGGCAGACATCCGCACGGACTCCGATCTCAGACAGCTTGTTTATTAAATTTTTTGATCGATTCGATCAAACTCTTTGCTAAAATCAGTTAAAATTGCATCTACCCACCATTAAGCATCCATGCATCCAGTCAAGTAGTCAGAGAAGCACAACAGATTTGTCTCGGTGCGGATAAAAACCATGTTGTTCGGGTAAAATTAGATTTTTTACGGTGCTAAATATCCATTTGTACACAATTTTTTTATGACCTTCGCAAAAACGCTCAATTTTTGTTTTAATTGCAATTGAGCATCCCATCTATGGTCTATTAAGCCAACCAGATCTTGATGAATGTTGGATCAAATTAACTGAAATGATAACTAATCTTACATAAACGTCATAGTAACAGTATTATTTTTTACCAAGGAAAAAACTTCGTGTGGTTGCGTTATATTATGCAGATGACAATGTCGTAAGAGCAGCTCGTCAGTATCAGATCCAGGGAACAGAATTCCACCAAGACAAACAATAGATTTTATTGTTAAAAATTATACAGAAAAAAAGCTCTCCAAAGGAAAAAGATAGTATGCAAAGACAATAGTAAAGAAGGTTCAAATATTTTATGGCATTTTGACGGTAAAAATATATTCATAAAATTGAAAACTTGCTAAAAATAAACTTTCTCATAGAAATTCTGTATTGCTTAATACCGTATGTTTCACGCGTTACGGATAAGTCGTGGAAAAAGATTTATACTACCCTATAAAATCAGGCTGGTTCAACTTGTATCAGAAGACAATAAAATACAGAGATTCCGATTTTCTGCAGACATACTAAGGAGATTAGACGTCTATAACCAATTTCTTGACAACGTGCTGTGGTCAAATGAAGGCACGTTTGCGACAGGAGAAATTACCATTTCTGGGCAACGCAAAATCGCCATAAAATAGAACGTGTAAAAATGCAGGGTCGTAAGGCTTTGCCTTTATGTTGTGGTCTACTAAAAAGTAAAGTAATAGGACCCATCATCTTTGAGGGGACTTTAACAGGTGATCGCTATTTAAGTTTTTGGAGAATATTCAAATTCACAAGTACAGAGATATTATTTGGCATCAAGACGGAGCACCTCCCCACAACATTCAAACGGTGACTCATTTTCTTATTAACCAGTATAATTTGTGGATAGGGAGACACGGACGAGCCAGCAAATAACCCTGATCTTACCTCACTAGATAATTTCTTTAGTTTACTTCAATAGGACACATAATTTAGCAGAATTACAGCAGAAAATTGAGCCATAAATTCTGATTTAAATAACGAATATCCTCTTTTATATTAGCAACGCATTACAAAAATTAAGTAAGTTGTATCAAGATTGTTTTAATAATGGAGGCTCCTATGTGAATATTTAACTAATATGTTTAAATATTTATTAATATTCCTAACCGTTAAAAGTCAAACTTTCCTCATTATATTAGTTCATTTGTTTTGTTATTCATCGCCATCCATGGTTAAGCAAGAGCTAACATTCATCAAATTCAATTTGGCTTTCTAGACCAAACAAGGGATGCTCTATTGCAATTAAAGTCTAAAATCTAATTATTACAGAAAGCTCTTATCCAAACATAGGCAAACTATATATTTTTGAAAAAGAAAAACGAGATGATTTAATGTTATAGATAAAATATAGAAAATAGCATTTGAAAAAATACCGATTTTTCCAATTTTTCTATTTTCCGATTGTCAGTTGTTTTTTTAAATGTCATATCTATAATCTTCGTATAAAATCTAAAAATTTTGGATACAACTTTTTTTATATTGCTTCAAATAATACCTTTAGAAGCGTGCCAAATTTTATTTTATGTCGAATGTATTATATCAAATAAAAGTATTTCTGATATTAAATAAAAAATGAGGTCTATCAGATACGACATTAGCATTTTATATTTTGCTTTATACCAGGGTACTTATATAAAATATTGTAAAAAGCTTGTCTATAAGTCTCTGATATTCAATAGTTAAATAATTTTCATTGCATATTCACATGCAAAGAAGCAGAAACAATAAAACTTTCATAATACTCTAAGCTGTTAAGGGGTATTATTTAAAGAAAATTAATTACATACTAATTGCAGCTAAACATATAAAACGTATACTTGGTGCAATGTAATTTGAATTTGAAACCAAACAGCCTGCAAGTCTTCGTTTGCACAGTAAAGCTAAAGGTATTTTTCAATTAGACGCAGATCCTCGCTGTAACTAACTTCAACTTGTCAACAGTGAATTATTTATTTGTCATAGCACATCTGCATTCCATAAATGCAACGGAAGTAACTATGAAACGTGCTTCATAGTAATGCTGAAATTCTATTTGAATGAATAACACACTTGGGACCACTTAGACAATTTAGATCAAGAAATTTGGTGTAAGTGTTCAATCCTGGTAACTTTACATTATTTATTTACTATCCACAGTAATTTTTATGGGGTTTATAAATTAAATTACAAAATATTACCCGGTCCCTTAATATTTAGAAATGCAGAATATTACCAGAAATAAACTAAAATTATGTTATTGAAAATAAGAGGTGAATAACTTCGCTCACCGCAATACAGACTATCTCAAGAAATTATATGTACAATTTTTTAGTAATTTGCATTTTCTTATAGTTCAAAAACATTTATTTAATGATAAAAAATTTCCTTTAACCGGAACTTCCCTCGTTTTTAATCTTTTCTTTTATTAGGATTAGTGGAGTGTGACCCCATTTAGTTCCACATCTAGCAATTTAGTACATATACTTACTCATCTGTCCTTTCAAAAATTTTTATTGGGCCCAATTTTGTTTCACTATATCTGATACGTACCAATATTTTGCCACTTTCTACCTGTGCTATACTGAAATTTTTTGAACATAATATAAATTAAATTGCATATTGAATTCATATCAACATTTTACCAGTGTACCATCTATATATCGTATCTAATTTTGTACAAAAATTAGTCTATTAAATAATAGGGTTTTGACGTTAATTCTTTAAACAATTTGACCACCATTTTATTTCGCCATCTAAATTCATAACACTATTTTTGCCAGTTTATCAGTATATCACATTTAATTCTTGTACAAAATATAAAAGCAATGTAATGACATTTGAAGAAAACTAGATAATTAGTCTAAATTCATTTTTTTAACATTTCACTAGGTCGTCATTTTGTTTCGCCAAATTGCATTGGCGGTTATTCAGTTATAAGTGCTACTTCACCAGAAAAATAAACAAGCAAACATCTAACTATATTTATTATATATCTCTTACAATTTAAGTTTTTACATTCATTTATTCACCTAATTGGCAAAAAATAAACTGTACATATAAATATTTTACTTTACCGTTGGCGGCATGTCTTTTTAAAAATTTCAATAGAACTTTATTATAACAACTATGACAGTGACGCAAACTGCTTCGACTTTGTTGGAGGTGCTATGTTTAGTTTACGATTTTCCTTCTACGTTGCTATGACAACGCGTTCGCGATAACGTCAACCACATGGAAGATTAATGTTAACCAGCGCCATACAACCCTCTCGGTGAATTGCTAACGCAGTATACTACACCCGCGTGTCGTTCAGTTTGGGGTGGTTGTTTACTTTTATTTTCGCGGATTTCGCTACAACCGGTTAGTTCCTTTGCAGCTTACTTGACTGTTTTGTGTTATATTTATTTATGGTGTTGTTACAATTTTATTTGTTGTCCGGTTTATTAATATAGATTATTGATGATTCCGATCACGGATGTGGTTTGCATTTTGTTGGAAACTCCATTTATTCGGTGGAAGGAACAAGATCAGAGTTTTAATCGTCATCCTGGTTTTCGGCGTAAAAATGGTTATGTAGTAGTCAAATATTACAAAAATTGTATTGCTGGTCTTTTTACTAGTTTCCAATAAATATTCAGTGTGGAATAAGGAAGGATTTGCAGGTATCTTAAATATATGAAGGCCTTTACGTAAACATGAAGACTCGGCGGAGCATTTAAAATACGAATTAATGCTAAAACATTTGTAAAAAATCAAACACTATAGCTGACTCTTTAAAAGAAAATGCTAAACTGTATAAAATACCTTTTAACGAAAACATCCGATTAAATAGACTATTTATTTATGTGTTTGGTAATTGACGCAGTTTTGTACCTTGCAAAACAAGAGTTAGTCTTTCGCGGCCGTGATGAGAGCAGCGAGCCAATAAATAGGGGGAATTTTAAAATGTTTTTAGTTTTATTAATATCGAGAAGTTCCCAAGAACTAAAAGTTCATCACAAAAAAAATTAATAATGTTTTTACTGGTGACTCGAGAACTATTCAAAACAAAATAATTAATTATTAATTGAATTTAATTGAATGCATTTCTGATTATTTAAATGATCATGTAAAAAATGAAATAATGAACACACAGTTTTTTTCTATACAAGTGGAAGACACCACTGATTTTTCGCAAACCTCCCAGTGCTCCACAATTTTAAGAAACGTTAATTCAGAAGGTTCAGTAGTCGATAGATTCTTAGGTTTTTAAAACAAAACGTCGGAAAATTTATATTGTCTATTGGATCAAATATTGGACCAATTTGACTATAACATAAATTAATAATTAAAGTTTAAAAATATTTCTAAATGTCGAATTTTTTTGCAAGCCTTAGTGGTATTCCCTCATTTTTTCATCACTCAGTCAAACGAACGTATGCTCTTTCATCTGCATCTACGAGGCGTACACTAACAATCACAGAAACTCCTTGGTCTTCAAATTCGAAATTAGTAAATGTGTAAAAAATTTAGTTCCGCACGGCATTAAGTGCCATTTTGTTCCATTATATTTGATACGTACCAATATTTTACCACTTGCTACCTATGCCACACTGAAACTTTTTGAAGATAATATAAAATAAATTGAATAAGTGGTGTTCTCTTAAAAATTTCATTAAAACCGCTATTTTGTTCATTTTGTAAATGTATACCTATATCATATCAATTTTTTGTGCAAAAATGGTGAATAAAAGCTTTTTTATTTTATTCTTTAAACAGTTTATTAAATATTTTAATAGGCCGTCATTTTGTTTGCCATCTTGGATTCGTCCCAAATTATTCTAATGTAATAATTGATTTTACTGCATTTGAAATAAATTGAACATTTAATTTCTAGTAATATTTTTTTAACATTTCACTAGGCCGCCATTTTATTTTGCCAAATAAAATTTTCTTACAGTTAGATTTGTCATATATGCCTGTCAGTACATATGGCAATAAAAATCAGTAAAATAAGTCTTCGCTTGACACTTTTTCATTTTTTTAGTATTATATCATTTGTGATATCTAAGTCATTTTAATCTAATTTATAATTAAAAACACACTTTTATACTATATTCAGTCTTATATTTAACATTGATACCTAAGTTACAGAAATAATGCTAGTTTCAGAAATTTCTTGTCACAAATAGCCGCAAGCAAAAGTACAAAATTAGAACCTTATGTGAATTTACCTTATTTTTGATAGAGCCAATGTAATATACCATCATATTGTACTGTATTATCATATAATTACTGTTTTATATATAAAATTCACTTTAAGATATTCCAATTAAAAGGAGTTAACATTTTTAATATGCTGTGACTCGAAGGCTGGGTCCACAATCATATACGACAAATGAATGAAGGTAAAATCTAAGTGACATATGTTTCTGATAAGATAATCTAATAGAACATTCAAAAATCTACCTGTATATAGTTTTCTTGCCTTAATATTCTAAGATTCCATTTGTTTATATCAGTTAGTTCAGAAGAATTTTGTTGTTTACATGTCAAATAGCATATCACATTTTGTTTGAAAATTTCACAAGCACGTAAATTTAAACACAAATGTTCTTTAATAACTTGGTTCACTATTTTGCATTAATTAGTAAGGTAAATTTGTTCATTATTATATATTTCGAAATCTACAAAGATTTCCTTTGTTATTGTTTATCAGTTGTCAAATTTTTACACGGGGTTATGATAGGTCAGTTCAAAACCACATGCTTTCAATCGATAGAATAATGCAGTCGAAATAAGCATAGAAAATAACAAGTATTTTCTCTCTCTTTTTCTTTCTTATTATAAGTCCTTGATTTGACGTATCGGCGAGCTAATATTACTAATTTAAATGGAATTTGACAAGTTAATATTTGGTTTAGGGGATTTATTGTACCAACATTATTTTGTTGATACTGAAAAAAGTTGTTTTTTTCAAATAATGTTTTGGAATGTAGAAAAGGATATGTAGATTTAACGTGTTTGGTAATATTGTGTGATGGAAACCATTTTGTGTACGTGAGAAGTGCTAATTTCTAGTAATATTTTTTTAACATTTCACTAGGCCGCCATTTTATTTTGCCAAATAAAATTTTCTTACACTTAGATTTGTCATATATGCCTGTCAGTACATATGGCAATAAAAATCAGTAAAATAAGTCTTCGCTTGACACTTTTTCATTTTTTTAGTATTATATCATTTGTGATATCTAAGTCATTTTAATCTAATTTATAATTAAAAACACACTTTTATACTATATTCAGTCTTATATTTAACATTGATACCTAAGTTACAGAAATAATGCTAGTTTCAGAAATTTCTTGTCACAAATTGTACCAAAATTATTAAAATTCGCGAAAATAATACATGGATGGATAATGACTTGCTTGAAATGATGAAACAACGTGATAAATTATATAAGATGAAGATTAAAAATCCGGAGGATGTCGACATAGAAAATCAATTTAAAAGACTTAAAAATCAAATTAATAATAAAATTAAAACCTTAAAGAATCAATACTTTCGAAAAAAATGGGACCAAACTGGAAACAATACAAAAAAACAATGGAAATTTATTAATAGCTTCTTTAAACCAAAAACATCAGAAATATGTGTTGATTCTTTGAGGACGGAGAGTGGAATGTTAAATAGTCCAATGGAGGTGGTGAACTGTTTAAATGATTACTTTGCACATGTGGGAGAGAATATTGTAGTAGAGTTAGGAAATGAAATCCGCTCATCCAATAAAAATATCACACTAAATGAGGTTTTCTGTAATAAAACAGTTTTTGTGGAGCCCACGAGTGATGCTTAGGTTAAGGAAGTCATATTGGAACTGAAAAGGAACTCTGCCCCGGGACATGACCAAATAACTGTTAACGATCTACTCACTTTGAAACAAAATATAGTTAATGTTTTAACAAAATTAATAAATGAAGTCATTGCTACTGGAACCTTTCCGCAGGAGTTGAAGACAAGTAAAATCAGTCCGATTCATAAGTCTGGTAGCAGGGAATCTATGGATAATTATCGGCCCATATCAGTTCTCAGCATGTTTTCGAAAATAATAGAGAAAATAATTAAAAAAAGAATGCTTTCATTTTTAGAAGAAAACATGCTGCACGACGAATTCCAGTATGGCTTCCTTAAAAACAGCAGCACCCTTAGCGCCGTGGTAGATTTTGTAGACTATATATCCGGAGCTTTAGATGATAAGAAAATTGTAATAGCTATGTTTGTGGACTTAAGAAAGGCATTTGATGTTGTGAGCATTGATCTTTTGTTAAATAAGATAGACCGTATGGGCTTTAGAGGCAAAATGTACAATTTAATCAAATCATATCTGGTTGACAGACAACAATATGTTAAACTTAATACTGTTTCAAGTGAATTGTCAACTAGTTCGTTTGGAGTGCCCCAGGGATCAGTACTTGGGCCTCTGTTATACTCAATGTATGTACTAAATCTAAAGTGTGCCAATCTGAAAGCCAGGTATTTCACATTTGCTGATGATACTGTCCTAGTCTACTCAGCAACTGATGAGGAGATCTTGCGCGCAATGATCAGTGCTGATCTTGAAAGGTATGTTAACTGGCTATACTCAAACAGGCTTAAAATTAACATAGATAAAACTAAGTATATGGTACTCAAACAAAAAAATAAAAATGTTACAAATTTTGATATAAAAATAAATAATGTAAGTGTAGAAAAAGTATCGCAAATAAGATATCTGGGTTTAATAGTGGACGATAAGTTAAATTGGACTAATCACATAAACAAAATAATAGAAAAAATTCTTCCAATGATCTCAGCACTGTATAGATGTAGGCAATACTTAACATTAAAAACGAAAATGAATGTTTATAACTCTTTCTTTCTCTCTCATCTTAGATACCTGCTCCCTGTGTGGGGTACGTGTGGCAAAGTCAACTTTGATAAGATTCAGACTCTTCAAAACAAAATATTAAAAATTCTATTTAGTTACAATAGGCTTGATGCGGCCGAACCCATATATAGGGAGTTGGGTGTGTGTAGACTGGATGTTTTGTTAAAATTTGAACAGGGTAAATTGGTATATAGGGTGTTGAATAAAAGACAAAAATCAAATGTAAATATAATATTTTCAAATGAGGTTCATCAACATAACACAAGATTTCATGATAACATATATCAACTATTTTCCAGGACTAATATAGGACTCACTAATCCTGTTGTACAGGCATGTGGGTTCTATAATGGCTTACCTGATTCAATAAAAAACATTAATAGCCTCAATATGTTTATAAATAAATTAAAGATTCACTTAGGTATTGTATAATGTTGGGATGTGCACTGTTAACTGGTTTGTTTGGGTTGTTTATTGGATTGCTTATTGTTATTATTGTTTAACTATTATTATTTAACTATAATATTATTACTGACTATATTACATTTCGCTTACATTGTTACCTTAAGTTAAGCTATTCTCGAGGCCAGTGCTTTAAGCACTGTTTACAGAATTTAAATATAATGTGTAATTAAAATATTTCTGTAATTTGGTAAAAATAAATGATTTCAAAAAAAAAAATAGCCGGAAGCAAAAGTACAAAATTAGAACCTTATGTGAATTTACCTTATTTTTGATAGAGCCAATGTAATATACTTTCATATTGTACTGTATTATCATATAATTACTGTTTTATATATAAAATTCACTTTAAGATATTCCAATTAAAAGGAGTTAACATTTTTAATATGCTGTGACTCGAAGGCTGGGTCCACAATCATATACGACAAATGAATGAAGGTAAAATCTAAGTGACATATGTTTCTGATAAGATAATCTAATAGAACATTCAAAAATCTACCTGTATATAGTTTTCTTGCCTTAATATTCTAAGATTCCATTTGTTTATATCAGTTAGTTCAGAAGAATTTTGTTGTTTACATGTCAAATAGCATATCACATTTTGTTTGAAAATTTCACAAGCACGTAAATTTAAACACAAATGTTCTTTAATAACTTGGTTCACTATTTTGCATTAATTAGTAAGGTAAATTTGTTCATTATTATATATTTCGAAATCTACAAAGATTTCCTTTGTTATTGTTTATCAGTTGTCAAATTTTTACACGGGGTTATGATAGGTCAGTTCAAAACCACATGCTTTCAATCGATAGAATAATGCAGTCGAAATAAGCATAGAAAATAACAAGTATTTTCTCTCTCTTTTTTTTTCTTATTATAAGTCCTTGATTTGACGTATCGGCGAGCTAATATTACTAATTTAAATGGAATTTGACAAGTTAATATTTGGTTTAGGGGATTTATTGTACCAACATTATTTTGTTGATACTGAGAGAAGTTGTTTTTTTCAAATAATATTTTGGAATGTAGAAGAGGATATGTAGATTTAACGTGTTTGGTAATATTGTGTGATGGAAACCATTTTGTGTACGTGAGAAGTGCTAAGGAAAAGATCTTTCTTTTTAGCACCAAGTCTCATCAACGACGGAAGTGTCGGTTGTTCTGATTTTTTTTTTTTGATTGTTAACTATACTACAATTAAAGTTGAATATTATGGTTTAGTGAATTTGGAGTTTCAACATGGCGATTTTGTCTTAATTACTTCCACGTGCCACTAACATCGGTCATCTTCATCAACATCATCAACATTGGTGCTCATCAAGCAATTTTTTTGGTACCCTCGTAGCTACAATGAGGTAAGAATTTTATATTATATTCTCGTATATATTGTGTGCTGTTTTGCCTCTCTGGAATTATGTTCCAAACTTTGTTGTAGAGATTTTTCTACACGGGGCAATTCTTGTTTCGAGGTTTTTGTATAAAGTTGAACCTTTGAAGTTCATTTGAGATTATTTTGGAACTTTACAGACAAACCATTGGCAAGGTTTTGGTATGGTTTCCTAACTGCTAGTTATTTATGGAATTTGGAACTTTTCTTTTGATGGAATAGACATGATGTCTTGGATACGGTCTACGTAGCGGAGCTGTAGGACATAGTGATCACTGAGAAACACTTGGATGTTACCTGCCTTACCATTTACAGTCTACACTAGTGACTAGAGTATTCAGCTAAGTAGTAGTATAATATTTGGAAACTTAACATATCGATTGTATTTTTATTAGGATTAATATTTGTTCTGGAAGGGTCATACCCTACCTAGTGTTATTCACATCAACCAGTTTAACGTTTACTAGTTTAGAGTTGACAAACACATTTTGTTGGTACTCTGAAGGAACAAATATAGTCTTAAATATGTACTTTACTTGTTACTATTTCTGTTAATTAAACTGTTTATGCATATTAATTTAATTACTGGTCTCACCTTGTCTAGTATATAGAATACTGTGCAGAATTTTTGTAAGGTGAAACGCAGCCGGCTTCGTAGCGCTACCTAATTGCTGCAGTTTTATTGGTAATACCTAAGACATTCAAATCTATGTAATAGACATTTTTATTTAGATATTTATTGTGGTGCCACTCAGCGTGTGGCTAATTAAAATTTATTTTTTTTATATTTAACCTTAACCATTATCGTTTGTAACATAATTATTTGTTTAAACTTCAATCATTTAAGGGGGGGGGGGGAAGAAACCTATTGGGATTCTAAACTGATTATTTGATCTAATTCTTGTTTATTTTGTGTAATCCAAATGTTATTAATCTGTAGTGATATAGATAAAGAATAAGCTTCTGGGTTTTGTATTTATTTCTATAGGTGGGTTTAACCAGAAGTCCTTTAAACAATTTTGCTGAATTTTACTGTCGCTAGTGTGTTCGTCTGGATTTGATTGTAGACCGATAATTCAAGCATCTATTGATTAAACACTGGAGATTTAATTTCACTTTTAATTAAATTAGCTCAATTATAGCAGAAATATTGACCTTTGTTAAAGTATTCGAATTTTGATCATTTCTAGAATTATTAATTCATATACTATAGTAGGGAAATGTCCAGGAGTTAGATAAGGTGATCTAAATAATTCGAATCCAAGCTTTGTTCACAAAGCGGCTGAAATTAAACATATGTGCAGTTAAGGTTAAAATTGCTAACTAGTAGTAGAGAGTAGTTATAATTTTAACTAATATTTTAACTAAAACTTTTAAAAATATTTTTTTTAAATCGTGAGTGGCTTTTAAGTGATAGAATTTATTCTAGCTAATTGTCCTATCCTGTATATTATATACCTAATAAGGCAACTATAATAAAACATTTCAATCAAAATTAGACAGCACAGTGAGTAGGTAACTAGTTTTTAGAGTATTAAAAAAAAAAGAAAAATGTTTTTTTTATAATATAAAATGTAAAACCTAAACAGTTTAACTAATTTTGTAATTAAGTACGTCCAGCTCGGCTTGCCAGTTCCTGAGACATTAAGGTTTTGAGAACTTGGCCACCACGGTTACACCGCTGTCTACATATAGAACATATTTAAATTCAAAGGAAATTGCCTAGTAAAAGCAAAGTTATGTTTTTCTTTTATTCATTCGTTCTATGTGAGATACGTCTTTTAAAATACTAAATATGAAAAATCTTTCTATAATCAATTATTTAGACATAGACATAGATGGGGAGCTCGACAAGGACAGCACTTAGGCTCATTGGAGCCCAGTGTGCTATCCCTTCAAGTAGGCGTGTCAGGCCAAGAGCTCACTCCTTTTTAAAAAGGAAAGGACCCTTTGAAGCTAACACTATTGGACTCACATAGCTTCTCTAGGGCTCTCCTGCATTCAAGTGTTAGCAGAGAATTGACCCTGTTCGAAGACAGAGCCTTAATCGCTGCTTGACTATCACAGCATATATAGATATGATTGTCGTGATATCCCAGTCCAAGATTGCTGTAATCTCAGTCTGATATACCGTCCAAGAGCAAGACTAATTCTTGCCCTGGATTTCTCCCATAGATTCCCGCTCTAGATCCCTCCTTCATTAGAGAGCCGTCTGTAAGTCGGATAAGGCCCTCCGGTTTGTGGAAGGACGGGGAGGAATCCATTGTTCTCTCTCCTGAACAATTACACAAAACCTTTTAGAGGTGATTGAGACCGGAGTAATGGCATCTCTCCTGGCTAGGAGAGGGTCTGAACTGATCAGTTCAGTCCAGACTCGTATATGTCTCTGTGTATCCAGCGACCCCAGTCGTTTAAACGAACAGAAGATATCCGAGCCTCTTTCTCTACAAGCAAGTGTAGAGGGCTTAGTTCCAGAATGACCTCCATAAATCAAGTTGGTGTGGTTCTTGTGGCTCCAGTTATGCCCAGACAGGCAAATCTCTGGAGCTTGTCAAGCTTCCTCCTGTATGTCGTCCTGCGAGTGGCGGGCCACCACACAAGACCGCTTTCAATTATTTACTCATATCTCTGTTAGGACACATCAAACTCTATAACCTAAAGGTTGCTACAGAATATCCGACCTTAATGTAAACTGAATTTTAATCAGTGGCGCAGCATGGTTTTTTATTATTAGTAGGGTGTATGAAGGCCACAATATATTTTTCTTAGGAAATAATCATTATTATTTTTATTCAGTATTATTTAATTTTCCATGTTAAAATATATCGAAACAAAACATAATTTTTATATCTAATGTGTTTTCAAAACTGGTCGAAGATCCATCCATACATTTTGACCTGCATAAATTACGTGCAATTTATGCTGACAAAATAAAAAGACTTCCTATTAACCAGTCTACCAAATTGTTTTGGAAATGCAGCATAAACTTTTTTCCATGAGTAGAGTCCGACCATCATGTCAACCATTGACAATAATATGTCAACTTACAATCGGATAGAGACCAAATGCTGGCCAGCGTCAGGCTATGCAGACTGATATGAATGCTGCTACACGAAGAAGAAATCATGGTTCTTGAGAGTAGACCATGTCAAATTGAAATTACTGTTCGAAGTTTCACCTAATTTGCCGTCAATGATATTGAGTGTCCTGTTTCTCCCACACACACTTTTCAACAGGAGCAAGGAATTTTATATACTCCTTTTGTTTGAAAAGGTACAATATCTTTCTGGGATCGCAAGCATTGTCCAATCTTCTTGCTCTTCTGTGACGAAGTGTATGTGGAAGAAACGGGACCTCAATATCAACTAGACTTAAGGAACATGAACGATATATTAAAAAGAAGCAAATTGTTCAATCTGTTTTTTCAATTGCTGAACACCAGCATACCACTTGCCATATTATAAATGTAAAAGAAACCAGGTTCTAGCATCGGCTCAAGGATTTTACAAACGAAAAATTAAAAAAAACTTCAATAGAGATACGGGTTAGAGTTTATATCACACGTGAAAACCAATCTTAAGACAGGGTCACAGATCGATGAGCACAAGTCGGGTATAAAAGCTTCCCTGAATCTCTCCGAGCTCATTCAGTATTCAGATCTCGTGGAATAAAGACCCCTGAAGATGCCTCGTGCAGACGAAGGCGAAACGTCGGATAGTAATTCCAATTTGACACGGTCTAATCTCAAGAACCATGATTTCTTAATTGACCAAGGCTGTGAGAGCTTTCGTTGTATGTTACTTGTATTTAGTTAGGATACAAATATTTTACAAAATTATTTAGATATTCGTTGAACCTAATAAAAATAAGTACTGCATCTTGCAGCCTTAGTTGACGCTACTTCTGTGATTTTAACTAAATATATAATATAAATATATATTTTCAATAATATTCGATAAATACATTTTGAAATTGATTTTTCCTCTTATACATTTCAAGAACATAATAAAAACAAAATATTTTTTCTCGCTTAGACATATCTATATACCTACCTAAAAATTCAGTAGAGGACAGAATAACATCAAAGCCGTGTGGCAGCGGTTTTTACCAAAAAAATATTATTTTATGATAAAAGCAATCCTAAAAACGTATAACAAAGAATACTTGCACGCCATCGACTGCAAAAGGTCTTAATTTATAAAACAGCCTACATTTCATCAAGTCTTTTGTTATGTATTAAATAATGTCTGCCTCACTGTTCTCGAGAGAACAAAAGAGCTTTGTTATGGTCGAAAACGCAAATATTTTAAGATGCTCTCGTTTGCGTTTAAAATATTGCTCTAATTTTCATACATAATTCCCGCCTTTGGAACTAAACTAAACCTTAAGATTAGTAAATAGAAATAGAGACGGGTGAAAGGTGAGTAGAAGGAGGTAGATTTTACAGTTTAACGAATTCAGTTTAAAATATTTAACAATGTATAAATGTGTCATTAAATTATTCTTTCAATTACCAACGGCGTATTTTAGGTTAATTTTGATATTATAGGCAGGGAATATCGATTTGATGTTTGTTTTAGAGGCGACCTAATACGTTTCTATAGGCAGTAGCCGATAATACACACATTTTGAAACTGCATATTGTTTACTGAGGGAAACGTGCTCCACACAAACATCAAAGTAAATAATGGAATATAGCAGTATAATTTGATGATGTTAATTCTGGAAAATTGAATAAGTTAAAATCAGTAGATAACAGTTATGTAAATTAATGGAGTATTTCATTTAATATTGGAATATATTATATACAAGTTTGGTTAGAGGTTATGCATTCCTTAAATACATATAAACTAGTAATGGGAGAAGATAGGAAGGATATCTGAATATTTTATTTCGATTCGCTTCTATGTGTATGGAGTTTTGACATGCTCACAATTTGTCAATCATGTCCGGTAATTTCGGATGACAAACTCCTGGACACTGAACTATCTAAGCCATTTTTTTTTTTCGACAAATAAGATATATTTCTATTAGCAATTTTCTAATCTACTGCCTTTTTGTGTAATAAATAGTTTTTTTTAGGACTCTAGAACTTTGTTTAAGTAATGATAAATGCAGTGTCTGTGAAAGCGAATTTTGTTTTTAAAACACGCGAATAAAATTTGCATAATCACGTGTTAGAGTACAAATATTTTAGCATATGATTCTATACATCATTTCGAACAAAACATTTTTATATACGATCAGTTAATTCTAAATGGTTTTTGAGATATTACCATTTAAAATGTTTAACTTTGGAGAAGGTTTAAAATAACCTCTTGACGACATTGATATCTTGTACGAGATTACTCTAATCTCTTCAGCTGCGTATTTGTCAACATAAAAAGACCTGACGGTTTGAGATAGGTTGAATTAATTTAATTTTATTATATATTTGGGATGTTATAAATCAATTATTTAATAAAAAGGAGAGTGGCTTATTAGTATAATATCAGCGTGTATAAAAAAGTAGAAACAACCTGTCGTTGTAACTCAACAATAATAATTTTTGAGATTATTTATTTGAACAACTACACACCTCTAATTAAATTTATACTTTCCAAAAATCAAAAAAAATATCAATTTACCAAGCACTTTAATTTATAGCACTAGGTACGTAATTCACACAATAGGAAAAAATTCGAAAAACTTAAAATAAATGTTGAATGCAAGATCACACCAGAGTTTTCCTTCACTAGAGCTAAGCTATGTTCCTCGTTTTCTGGTGCTATTTGTCTCACGATTATTACGATGAATGTTTACACTTCACGTATCCCGCATTCTTTGGAAAACAAACAAAAATGTCTGTCACTCAATCGCAGGGAAATATATCTTACCTTTCCCGGCATGTTTTGGACGGCAAAAAAATCGGTATGGAGATATTTTACACTACAAAAAAAACTAAGCTAGGTGCTAAGTTTGGAAATTGTTGTTTCATTGAGTGGAGTCATGCTTTGAGACTATCTGCAGATGTGGAAAGAGAAGGAGAGTAAACGCAGCGTCGAATTAAGCAGGGGAGTGAGTGGTGGTTGCCCATAAGGAAGATGCCTCTCGTCACACTTGAGGTGCTTGGTCATGGATGGGCTGCTCAAACTCCTCACGGACGCCGGCTTCTATGCGCAGGCCTACGCCGATGACGGCCTGGTCCTAGTGTCCGGCCGTTTCGTCGCAACAAAAAGTGAGATAATGAAGATGGCTTACGGGTTGATTGAAGAATGGTGTGAGAATACAGGACTATCTGTTAATCCATTAAAGACAGAACTGATCCTATTCACAAGGATGTTCGGGGTACAGCTTAGTCTAAAAAACAAAGTAGAGTACCTTGGAGTTATATAGATGCAAAGCTGTCGAGATGTCGAAAAGGTCATAACTAAATCAGTGGCGACCCTGTGGCAGCTTCGGAGAGCAGTAGGGGCTAGCTGGGGCCTGAGCTCTCGCGTAATGCATTGGCTATACGAAGCGGTAGTCAGGCCTAGAGCAGCTTATGCCTCAAAAGTTTGGTGGACCGCGGTAGAGAACCAGGCGACCTTCGTAAGAGTCGCAAGGGTCCAACGACTGGGGTGCCTGGCAATCACCGGAGCCATGAGGACCGTCTTATCAGCCGCGCTGAATGTTCTATTGGACTTGTTTTCTTTAGCCAGTTGGGTCAAAAAGGAGGCAATCTCGGCTCACCTTCGAATGAGAGATGCAGGCGTTTGGTGGGAGAGGGGAGATATAGTCGGTCACGGCGGCATCAATAATAGCAAGCAGAGAGTTGCTCTTGTCAGCATTAAAAGTAGCTCTAGGCAATAACTGAGGCTGGATAGGCCATACGCTCTCAAGATCCCGCGCAAGGGTGAGTGGGATAGCGGGGCAGTTAGTTTTACAAACGAAACGCTAGTGTGCTATACCTAAGAATGGCTGGTATAACCTCCTTTTTTTATTTTTGTTATTGTTTTATTTTTTTTATTTTATTTGGTTTTGTTTTTTTATTTTACGTTGTTTTACTCGGTGCTCAGATTCTTTTATTTCGGAGGCGTTAGGGCGTGAGTTCAAATAATTTAAACAATATTGTGAGCGCCAGGCCTAGAGTGGCCAAAGAGGTTGAGCAGAAAAGAGAAAAACAAGATAGATACTAATGTACGCTAAGACACAATACTTAAGTTAACTTGTAATGTAGCTTCCCAAAACCTTCTAATTCCTGCAATGGACAGATTATAAATAAAAGAATGAAATACTAATGCAAGGAAATTTATTGTAAATTGTATATAAAATATAAGTATAAATATCACCGTGGTATTAAATGTTGTTCAACACAATCAACAGTAACAATCAAATCACCACATATGAGGTAAAACGATAACTACACTATTCATGAAATTAAATGTGCCAAATGAAATAATATTTATATCTTTAAGTTTAATATCTTGAAAGTACTGAAAAATTTTGATACATAAATTTACCATAAAAGTTAAATGAACTACCAGTAATTAAATATTTTGATTATTAAAATTTAAATTATGCAAAACTGATTAGGTGGAAAGATTGAAGTGAATATTTAAAGTATTAAAATTTTAAATTAAGTAAAATGATTAGATGGATAATTGAAAAGAAAGAGAGAGGGCAAGGATACAACCTTGAATTAAATTTTATTTTCTTAATTATGTTTTATATTTGTTACCAAATATTGTTGAAAGAGCATAGCATGAATGTTGTAAAAACCAGATTTAATAAATATTATTTTATAAAAACCTCATATGAGAGATGCAGATATTAGTATCATATACCGATATTGGCTGAAAATCACCGATAATAAGAAGATGGGCTGTAATGCAAAATATATTCAAACAATCATAAAACTATAACAGGTGGCTGAAAATCACAGGTAATTTTAGGAAGTACTGCCCATTACAAAAAACTTAACACTTATGACACTAAGACATGGGTACCCAATATACACTCAACATACCTAATATAACTTATACTACAAAAAACATAAAGTCTCTTACTACCTATAAGCTATGAGCACTTACAAAGCAATTATTTGAAAAAAAACAATAAGAGTGTTTTACAAAACTCAAATTTAATAAAATAAGCCAGAAGATGCAATGAATTCTTTACTCAAAATCAACTAATTAAATAAAATACAACAAAGTAATACTTTAGAGAGTTATAGGTACCGAAATTAGAATAAAAGTTTATAGTTACTGATTTGCAAATGAATTCATGAGAAACTATTTAGAATTAAATTGGTGAATGACTTAAAGTGACTTTATAAAGGTAATTATAGTGCGAGAAGGCTGAATAATTGAAAAATTAGCAACGAAAGATCAAATTTCTAATGTACGCTCAGGGTAAGTAGAACACCAGTAGTAAAGCTACCTGTTATAAGCTAAACAAGGAAAGTTACTTATCTTTAGACTCGGTGTTGGGTTGGTTCCCTAAATGAAGACTTTCCTCAACGCTTCACAGCAGCGGTTAGCCTATAAGCTCAACCAAAAGGAGGTGGTCCTCTAGACGAGCAGACTGCAACGGAGGCCCCAAAACAGCACAAGCCAACAAGGAAAACCTCAAATGCCCCGTTCCAGCTACGCCACGGTAGTCCAATCAGAATCTAAGTTTCCAACTTCCTGCCTGATGTCCCTATGTTGACCTGCCTAAGCCACTGTTCTTCCCACAATAAAAGAGTGATGTTGATTTTATTGTGATTGCGGTATTAATTAAAATATGCTCCTGCTGTAGGTTAAAAGGTCCTTGTAGTAGGATAAAAGCTTCTTGCAGTACGTTAAAAGCCTGAAAAGATAGAGAAATGTACTGAGTACCAACCCACGTGGCGACTATTCCATGAACCATCCCCTTGCAAGATTTTCTAATAATTTTGAATGACTAATTACCTGATGTTATGGATTTGAGTAGTCTTGAAGTGCTTTCCAATCCCAATTAAGGATTCATAGAATTCGCCGATCAGTAGAACTTCTTACACGTCGTGTAAAATGGCGGCACAAAAAAAACTATGAGAACTAACACTTCATTATTATTCTGCAGAGAGGTAGTAAGAGAGGATCTCTTTGTTCGGTCCAAAGGTTTTATAGTCCTAACATAGCGAAAAAAATTATGTATCCTGTTCTGGTACATGGTACCAACCTAGTACTCTCGATGACAGAAACCCTCGACAGACATTAAAAAAATCACTTTATCATCCCGAAGAGTCTCAAAACATCTCCCTTTGCTACAGAACACCACCACCGATCACCACTAACGAGACAAAATCAGCTGATATAACCTCAGACTTTGAAACCCCTGACATAATTTGGAAATAAAACATAGGGTATAACGGGTTGCCTGCAGTAAGGTGTCGCCAAACAACGATCTCGGATTTTATTAACATTAGGGACTTGTCGCGTCGTTGCTTTATTATTTATGATAATTATTGGTTTGTATTTTATATATTTGACTGTCTTAAAAGAAACAAAATATCAGATATTTTGTGAATAAATAGGTGATAATTAAGAACTTGACCGTTGTAATAATCATTTTCAAAATGATTGTTACACTGGAACACATTCATCAGGTGCCTGAGTGTATATAAAGAAATTAAACTGCAGGAAAAGCTTTCCACTGGGGAAGTACACCACCGTTTTCCAAACGGAAATATATACCATTATGATGGCGGCTATGATGGACGAAGTCGATTTAGAAGAAGCTCAGACAGCCAAGCAGCGTTGAAGGCGTTGAATTCACCAAAGGCTAGTACGGTCCTAGTCCAGGACTGCTGCGCTGCTCTGAAAAGACTGGCAATGACAGAAAGAGTAGAACTCGTATGGGTTCCCAGTCACTGTGGAATATATGACAACTAGAGAGCAGACGAATTAGCTAAGTTCGAAGCCAACACGTCTCCCATAGGACCGGAACCTGCACTAGGAATCTCAAGACAGCAAGTAAAGGCGGCCCTAAATGACTGGGTCTTTCAGACCATGAGTAGGAAGTGGTATACGTATAGCAAAGGAAGGCAGACAAAAGAGATCGTTGTGGGATCTGATAAGGCTAAAACGGCCTGGCTGCTTACTAGAAGTAGGCAGATTATTAGCTCCCTCATAGGGGTGCTTACAGGCCACTGTCCTTTGAGAAGACACGTGGCATTGCTAGGCATAAAGGATGACTTCACTTGTAATGTAATTGTGGTGAAGAGGAGGAAACTCCGCTGCACTATCTGTGTAGGTGCGAAGCTAGGACCAGACTCCGGCAAGACATATTCGGTGTCTCGGTGCTTCATAGAGACGTTGTTAAGGACCTTCTTTGGAGGGACATTCTAAACTTTATAAATAGGTCTGGTAGATTTAAGGAAGATACGGAGGTGGTATGAAGGGTTGGGGTGAGAACTAGGGGTAACCCGCAAGGGTCAAATTCGGCATACCGGGATGGTTTCGGCCTCCCCTCAACTACTACTACTACTAGAGCCATGCTGTTTGTCAGCGAGGTTGGCCTTTTTAATGACGAATTTTTAGGGTAAAATCAAAGAGAAAATCCGTTCCTTATTCTCTAAATATAGATTGTTGGGAATTAGGAATTTTGTAAAAAAAGATATAATTAATTGTTCTACAAAATAAAATTAATAAAAGTATTAACGCTGTGCTTAAAAATTAATAAAACAAAATACAGCTTTAAGATCATTTTTCTCTAAATTTATATGGACTAGGCTCAACGTTAGATGAGGCTTTTTATTCAAAATGGACCTTACTATCATTTCTTAAAATATATGTAGTCCAACTTCTAACACCCTAATAAAGGAAAATGTCAGCGCAGGCAAGGACATGAATTAGATGTATCATTCCAATATTATTTGATATTTCCACTCTTCACGTGCCGAAATGATTAGCATGGATTCGCTAGGCTATGAAAAATCCTAGAGTAGGGTATGTACTTAGAAAAGACGTCGACCCTATCTCAGAAACCGGTCAGCCGCAGTTTTGAGAAAAAAATTTTTTGGTAAAAGAGGCCAAGAGGACTTGATGTAATTTTTTTCACGTTCTTAGGATATTGTAGACAAGGACATGAATTAAACGGATCATTCCATTAATGTTTGATATTTCTACTCCTCACGTGCCGAAGTGATTAGCATGGATTCGTTAGCGTACGAAAAATTCTAGGGTAGGGTATGTACGGGGTGTGTACCAAGAAAGGACGCCATCTATATCTTAGAAACCGGTCAGCGCGCAGCTTTGAGAAAAAAATGTCTTGGTTAAAGAGGCCAAAGAAAGCTGCTGGAAATATTTTCATGTTTCTAGGAAAATCAGTAGGGCGCATAACACTAATGCGTAAGTTAAATCAATGGCACTGGACTATTTAAAGCAACATATTTTTTAACAAATAATATATACTACTGTAATCAATTTTCTATTCTAGTACCTTTTTATGTAATAAATAGGCTTTAAGACTCTAGGTATCTATGTAAGAAGTAATAGACAGTGTCTGTCAAATCGAATGTTGTTTTAAAGCCTGCTAATAAGGGTTGCATAATATAAAGGAAAATTGTTTGTGTAGGCAAGGACATGGATTAGATAGATCATTCTATTAATGTTTGATATTTCTACTCCTCGCATACCGTAATGTTTAGCATGGATTCGTTAGACTATTAAAAATCTTAGGGTGGTGTATGTATTAAGATAGGACGCCGACTATATCTTAAAAACCGTTTAGCGCACAGCTTTGAGACAAAAATTTCTTGGTTTCTAGGATGGTCAGTAGGAGGTATTTGGGAAAAGAATTTTTCTTGGTCAGTGCGTCCAAGGAGAGTTGTTGGAAATTATTTCCATTTTCCAAGGATAATCAGTAGGAGCGGAACTCTAATGCCTAATTGTAAAAACAGTGTTTTCTCTTTAGTTTGTCCAGTTAAGCTCTATCAAAAATATCAACAATATAATCTGGAAAAAAAATTGAACAATTTGGCTTTAACTGTCAATACTCGACTTGTTCAAATCAAGTGGTAGGGGAAAACTTATTTTTTTTATTTGAATGTTGATAACTCCGGTTTGGTTAAATGAAATTTAGCAAATTTGGTCTGCACTGGTAGAGAATTTGTTTTATAATTTTGTTAATAAACCACGTCTTTCTGGTTTTTGCCGCGGTTGCTAGAAGGGGCTACTTGGAAAAGCAACAAATTCTGTGGTGTTTACTGGAAATATTCCAATACCATTATATATATATATATATATATATATATATATATATATATATATGTATATATAGTGCCGTTGCCCTACACGGGGCTCGCTAGTCTATGGCGGCCTGATGAGCTCTAATAAGAGTGAACGATCGACGATCGTTTGACTAAAATGGATCATTGTGTCTGCTGCGATGTAGAATATGTTCCAAACAAGGATCATTTTCTTGTTACGACGTTGGTGTACGTGGAATGAAAACATACTATCATTTAATGCTCCCAACGAAAGGCAGGAGTCACAATGTAATTCAATGCCGGTCGTGGTATTAGCCAGCGGAGTACTTGTTTTTGTGATTCCATGTTGTGCCTTTGCCCTACACGGGGCTCGCTAGACAATGGATCATTGTGTCTGCTGTGATGTAGAACATGTTTCAAACAAGGATCATTTTCTTGTTAAGACGTTGGTGTACGTGGAATAAAATATATATAGATATATATATATATATATATATATATATATATATATATATATATATATATATATATATATATATATATATATATATATATATATATATATATATGTATATAAACATATAACGACACAATTACACAATTATTCAATTACATTGAAAAAAAAAATTAAAACTACACCGATCGGACTGGAACTAAAAGTCGAATAAGTTAAAATTCCATCTGATATCTTTTTTAACCAAGGAGGCTATTAATCATTAATAACACTATAAATTATCAAAATTTCGTTTTTTTGTTAGCTCTTTATTATATTAATTACAAAAAGCATAAAGCAAAAAAATATTTAGCTCTTAAACTATCCTTGTAAACCTGTTGAGAATGTAGACTTCGAAACAATTATGCTTAAGTAGGCTCTAAAACACAAGTAGCACATTCACAATATATAAATATGTAAAAATAATATTGAGCTTTCTGCAGAATATAACATGTATTTAAAACACCATTTCTAATGAAGAATGTTTTGATATGCTTGTAATTAATTTTAAATTTATACAGAATGCAGTTATTGCTTTAAGAATGTACGCCAATATGAAGTTACCCGATTCTGTATATATAGAAGACGTCGAAGAGGCCGCACACAAGAAAATGTAATTAATATTTTAAAATCTGTTAAATTTAATTTCTTTTTGGGCATCAGAAAATGCCCACAGACCTACAAGTAGCTTGTACTGTCGTTAAAAATAATTTAATAAATTTAAAACTATGTGATAATTGATAAGTTATGTAACTGCTTTTTTGACTGTTAGAAGATGCATGCTTTGGCTCACACTTATTCTAAATCAATACTAAAATTTAATTATTTAATTCTTATTACAGTTTGGCAACATTCGATTTCACAAATCAGTGACTAATCATTTAATTTTTTACTCATTAATAATTCATATGGACGTATTCTTTTTAAAGAACTAATTGTAAACACTTGATAAAAATACGGGTTCTAGACTTATTGTCATTTTTAATCAACATTTTTATAGACTGCATCCGTACTAAATTGTTCTCCATCAGGTTTTCACAAAAAAATATTTTTAACATAGGCTAAATTACTGTCACTGACTCCAAATCCTGAACTGCTGTCAGAAAAATCACAAATTTTGCAACTTTTCTAAACAGCACCCTCTAGTAGCCACGGCAAAAATCAGAAAAACAATAAAATAGCTCTCAGACGAAAATTTGCTATATCCCATTACTCCAAAGCGCCTTTATCAATACTTAAATTTTAAAAAATTGTCTCTGCCCTTACCACTTTATTTGAAGAACTAGTGCAATAAGTGTTAGGGCAAAAATGTTAATTTTTTTTTCTAGTTTGTATTGCTGGTATCTTTGATATATTTAACTGGAGAATTTTAAGAGAAAATACTGTTTTTATAGTTAATCATTAGTGTTACACCCTGTAAGAACTTAAAAATAATTTCCAGCAATTTCTCTTGGCCGCCGGCCGCTCTGACAGAAAAAAAATCTCTAAACTGTGCGGTTACCTGTTTCAGAGATATCGCCAGCCTTCCTCCTCATTTACCCATCCGATACAACGTACCAATTTCCTACTGTGAAACAAAAAATCAACTGATCGGACAATTTATGGAAGTGTGATAAATGTAGGTAGACTTAATAGTGACAAAATACTTGTTTTAATATTTATTAAAAATGGCAATATTGATTTTTAAATACTAGATTTAGAACCAATGAATATTTTCATATATTATGCTTATAAAAGGTGAAAAGTACTTGTCAACACCTGACTTTCACATTCATACAATACAAACGACACACATAGGTAAAATCAAAGTAAAATATCACAAACATGGGTTATCTAAAAATAGAACACTACAAATATAGAACTATCTTAAATGTTTGGCTTTTTCGTTTTAAATCCCTACTTCAAATTGATTCAAACTTAAAACATTATTCTTACATTGGATCGTTAAAACATAGAAGACTAACTTTTTTATTATCATTATTATGCTCTTTCCTTTTAGATCCCTATCCCAAATTAATAAACATAAAAAAGTATTATTATATCGGATCGTTAAAACATAGGAGACTAACAACTATTTTATTATGTTTACTCGTAAGAAATTTGATCCTTAAATGCTTAAGGTTCATTTTTTACTACCCTTAATTATATACTAGAATTTCTATATGCGTTAGATATTTATTCTTATTATTTTTTATACGTTAAATAATTTTGCCTACTAAACCTTATTTTAATGGTAAAAATTTACCAAATTTAGCTTAAACATTAAAACACGGCGTTTAAGCCGTAAAATAATCATTTCTTTCCAGTAAACTAAAAATAATGTGACCAAAATTCCTAAAAAAATATATTTAGATATTTTTGAAATACCTTCAAGTAACTGATATAAAAGGAATGTAAAATAAAACAAAGCTTCTTTGTTTTCCACAGCATTCAAGACAATATCTAACTTTCTTGTTTACCTATAAACTATTCTCAAAAACCGATTTTATTTTGTATGCAATGGATGAAGCAGTGTCGCCGTTTAATAGTATTGTGTCTGGTAATTATGTAAAACCACACGTTTAAACGAATCTACGCAGCAGGCCGTCGAACTCCAGGGGAAATCTCTCGATAGATCCCAACTACACTGAAACATCGCAAAGTTGGAATCCATCTAAAGAGACTTTTATTTTCCACTTGGTGAATCGTCTGATACAAGTACAGCTGTTCTTTGCTTTTAGAATAAAATACTTATTTAGAATATGAACGGTATGATTTTTTTTCAGGTTCAATACGTACATTATGTCACACGCAACCACAGCAGTGTCCATCACAGCCTTGTCTTAATGGAGGTATATGTACAGAAGGATGGAATAGATTCATCTGCGACTGTACAAATACAATGTTCACTGGCCCAACATGTGGAAAAGAAGCTGCTACTTTAAGGTAAATAAAAGGGTGCTAATATGTATACAATCTATTAAGTTTAGTAATATAGGAGAGTACTTAAACATAAACGAGTAATCGTCTTAGCAAAAAAAAATAAAATCAATTATGGAAATGTTAGCTAAAAAATATAACAGTTATTAGAGGCTTTCGAATCTGAGAACCATTAAGGATTCTTGCCTCCTCGTTCCAGGTCAATAGTGCGGTCTTTCATGTTCATGTAATAGAAAAAATTGGTAATGGTTATGAATCTTTTCTTTGGTTCCGAACATAGTCTTTTATTATTTTATTAACACTTATATACTGTCTCTTCAAACATTTTATTGGGCGCCATTTTGTTCCACCATCCTGGATTCGTACTGCCGAGCTTAATTTTTGGGTATAATTTATAATTAAATTAAATAATTAGTTTTTACACTATTTTTTTTTAAAGATCGCCATTTTGTTCCGTCATATTGAATTCGTAGCAGTTAATCCCTATATCATATTGATTTTTTACTATTACAAACAGAAAATTGGATTTATTGTTTCCAAAAGTTAACAAATTCGCAAGGTAAGTTAGCTTTACCCGTAACATCCTTCGTAATGAATTTTTTTATTTATTAAAGGAATGAAATATAACAAATTGTTTATGTACATGCTGTACATATTGATGACACTCTATAAAAATCGATTATACAATTTATTATTTCCCGCTATTTAAAGAAGATTTTATTCCAGGAAAAGCAATTTTGCCAAATTTTTAAACGTTTCATTAAGCCGCCATTTTGCATTAAATGTTTGCCAGTTTATCCCGTCTTTACGCTTGATTATTGTGTAAAATGTCAAATAAGTTATACAAGTAATATTTCTTCTTTGATTTTTTTAACAATTCATTGGGCTGCTATTTTATTCTGCCATAATGGCTTCTCACCAAAATTTCAACAGGTTATCCTTAATAAAACATTCAATGTTTGTACCAAATTTAAGATCCCTTGAATAAGTTAGTTTCTTTACTAATGTTTCAACATTTTATTAGGTATCCCCATAATATGACCACTGGTTTTTCAGCAAAATTTATCAAAAATATAGTTTTTCATCCATGCCGCGCACAGACAGACCAACGGAAATGGGAAAAAATGCTTTTTTGATATCTTATCTAGGTACCTTAAAATGCAGAGATCTGCCAAAATTTCGAAAGGGAGTTTTTCGCGAATATAAACTTCCCACTTAAGAGGGAAATAATAATAAGGCTTAACCTGATTTTTTTTTGTTTGGCGTCTATATTGCGATTGTTTCACGCAGTTTCGAATTGGTTCTGAGTGCATTTGTCGGTGATTTTTTTTGTTACAATCAAGTTCAAATTCGACTTTTCGACAACAGCGTGGCATCTAAAAAAATTGGCTACAATTTCTTCAAACCATTTTTCAGTTAAAGCAAACATGAATAAATAAATTACTACAATATCTACATGTATTTAAAGTAATTTGCAAGTAATACATACAACCTGCATATATTTTGTTTTATTGATTTAGTACAGGTACGTAAAAAATGTAATACTGTTCGTTAACTGAAAAAAACAAACATAGCAACAAAGACGCTGAAAAATATGTAATTTGACTATTATGTTTGCTGTATTTTAGTTTCATCTGTAAATATAATAAAATGACAACAATTAAAAATTTTTCAGGTTTCTAAATCAACCATTGTAGATTCAAGGAAACGCAACTGTCTCGTTGTTTATTTATACTGATAGAAAAGTAGGGTTAGAAAAATTGTAATCCTGTTTTTCACATACCTGGCATTTATAAACGATATTAGTCACAAAAAATAAAGCCTCTATTAACTATAACGACATAAAAATCACTTAAAGTGCACTAAAAACGAGACGTCGCTGCTAGATATCCAGAAATTTGACACACACAAAGCGTTATCCAGCTTAGGCATATACTTTACGATTTTACGTTTGTGTTTACATATATATACTATTTAATGGGCGACGTTATCATATTTTGCCTTAAGAATTCTTTGTTATGGATCTTTACTAAGAAATCCTTAATTTTTGAAATTCGATTCTCGTTTTTTTTTAAGCACACTTACTATAGACGAAGTACATAATTATGATATATTTTGCCACAATATTCACTTTATTTATCCATGTGAATTAGATTTTAAGATTAAAGTTTTCTTAGGAGGTTGCACTAATAAAACGCAGATTTGAAAACTTATGGTTTAAAGCTTTTATAATGTGAAGTAATCTTGGCTCCTAAAATAATCATAATAGCGTACTCTTTTCTTTCACACTCTAAGGGTCGAACTAAGAACCTTCTTTTTAAGGTCTATTTTTCTATTTTACTTTTAGTGTTACGGCCTCTAATACCCAATGAAGGAACTTTTAAAAATTCAGTGTTTAAATCACTCTTATAGTAAATATATTTTTCTGAATGAGGAGGATGGATTGTTTCTAAAATTTAACAGGAATCCTCTTTTAGTCAGCTACCCCGTACAATATCTAACCACCGAGGCCTGTCCCTACTAAAAAAAAAAGTTTAAAAAATCAGCAAGATCATAATTTGCTTAATGTGCCTGTACAACTAAAAGAGGTTGGCACTCTAAGAATTGTGATTACAGGTAACCGACACCTACAAAGAAATCATTGCATTTTCGTTTTTACTAAATCGATAACTGATTTTTTAGTTCGGAAAACTTTTTTAAATATTGTGTGAAAGTTCATTTCCTTCGAAAACGAAAAATATTCCCGTAGCTTATTAAAATCAGTGGTTGATGTACTCCCTTGAAAAACCAGGTATCAACTCAGGTCCACGAAAGTGCCCTAGGGAACTGAAGATGAAACGTCCTAAAATAATTTTACCTTAACTGTTTATTAGTATTATAATTTGGGGAGAAACGCCGCGAAAGCCTTCGCTGTATTTCTACAGGAGTTTTTTAGTAAAGACTACTTTATATCATATATCACAGTATATAAGGTGTAATGGTTCTTCTTTTTTTGACCATGGATAACAATAAACCTACAGGAAATCAAAAATAACAAATATTTTAAAAAATTGTTGTTCTTAAATTGACGACTCTTTGTAAATAAACTGACGATATGATTCTAAAAAACTGTAAAAAATCGAAATAGGTCACTCTGTATGCATGCATTTCACTTTATGTCTATTTTAAAAGTATGAAAGCTTAAATTGTTGTTCTTAAATTGACGACTCTTTGTAAATAAACTGAAGATATGATTTTAAAAAACTATAAAAAATCGAAATAGGTCACCCTGTATGCATGCATTTCACTTTATGTCTATTTTAAAAGTATGAAAGCTTAAATTTAAAACTAAAAATTATTTTGCCGTGTTGTCTTAAAACAGCTGTTTAGATGATGTAAGAATTGTTGGATTTATTTGTGTCGTAGAATTGTTCATTCTTTTTTTATTTTATTACATCAAACGTCTCCCTCAGCAGAGTTATATTTACGACCACTTAATGCCCCGAATCAATTTGAAATTCTAGTTTCAATGGATCCTCACACATGGCGGTCACAATGGACTCGGAAATGGTAACCCAGACGGAAGACATTATTTTGCGATTTAGGACCAGCAAGCCACTGGGATTATTGCTGATCTCGAGCACGGTCGAAACGGGCGACAGGATTGAATTGGCAGTAGCCGCCGGAAGGATTCGGCTAGCCTTAAGACTGGACGTTAAAGAGAAGAGGAAGGAAGATAGAGAAAAAGATAAGGTGAGTTACGCTTTTATGAATTTTAGTAATGACTTATTATATACAGGAATATAGCGTTTCCCTAAAATATACAGTTTGTCCCACCTTTTATTTATACTTATACGAACACATCTTCGCCCCTATTTATTCAAAACCTTGTTTTAAAAACTAAGTTTATATAGAGTATTTTTATTTATATCAATCCGGCTTTAAAACAAAATTTAGTTCTTCAAATCAGACAGTCAGATTTATTGTTACACTTTCAAATGAGAAAACCTGTATACATAAAGATACTGTCACTAAAAGTTATTTTTGAAACCAAGAACTTTTGACTAATGCACTGAGAATAAATATAAACAAAAATTGATTAGCCAATTAAATAAAATTTGACTTCTATTTGGATCCTACATTTTTAATGTATTAAAGCTTTTTATAATACAGACTGTGAAATGGAGTTTTAATCACAATACATCGGCACTGTCTACGTTTGTTTGTTTAACCACACGTTAAGCCGCCAATGGTATTATTACTTAGTCTAATAAAAGTTTTGCGCCTAATAAAGACATATTTACTTGTTATTTTTTGACATATTTAGAGTTTAACTAAAATGTTTGCTTTATAATAACATTTTATGAACTCCAGACTATTTAGCTTTGGTTGCATATCTGTTAATAAAGCATACGGAGGAAGTTTTTTTTCATAAAGTATTTTTTAATATGGCTCTTTCATAGTTCTTATTTTATGTATGTAGCAAACGAATCAAATTATCTTTCTCATGTTTTAGTTATATTAAATGTCAAAAAGAAAGTAAAAAATATTCCAACTTAGAAAAGTTGTGTTGCTAAAGTTGATGGAAGCCTCATCAGTTACAAACATTTTTAGTCGTTATTATTTCCTGAATATTTTTAAATAATTTATTAGATATTAGATATTTATATGGGAATTTTCCTTCAATTTAACTTAGTCGCATATAATATATTTATTTATTTATTTATTTATTTATTAACATACACTGTTCTACAGGTACAAAACACCCAATTACAGAACAGGAAAAAAAGCATCTAATTATCTAAGGAAACCTAATTATATGATTAAAGTAAAAATGACAAATTATATGATAAAGTAAAAAATGACCAAGTCCAGTCACATTCCTAAAAAAACATCTTTTAGTGTCCCTTACACTGCACTGAAACTATCCATATTTTGACTAATATTATTATATTCATTGCACATAGTATATAAAGGTGAGTTTTTTAAAATGTTAAAATCTGTGCAACAAATCTGGACCCTGTGTATTATTCGAAAGAATCTTGCAGAGTTTGACATACGAGCAGCATCTCCTACCCACGTCGAGACTAGAAAATTCGTACCTAGACAGCAAAGTATCATTAGAAATTGCAATAGGTGGGTATACCTTATCAATTCTGTAAGTTAGGGATTTTAAAAAACGTCTCTGCATAGACTCCAACCTATCAATATGTATCCGTAAAGAGTCTTAAAAGTCTTAACATCGTTAAAATCTTGACTGATCGGAACAATAAATCGATAGCCGACTCTATAACATTGTCAATGTGATTATTAAACGAAAGTAAGGGATCAAATGTGACTCCAGGGTCGGTAAATACATCAGGTCTCTCGAGAGGTTGATTTTGAATATAGTATCTGTATATGATAGGATCTTTTTTTGTGTATGAGATAGTACGTACGACGTTTAATTGCAAGTTGTTCTTTAGACACCACTCTACGATGCGTGCAAGGTTCGCTGAAAGCCTCTCACAGTCAGCAAGATCCTCCACAGCAAAATAAAATTTTAAATCGTCCGCATATAAGAGAAACTTTACATCTATGACATCGACAATATCATTAATGTACAGATTAAATAGCAAAGGGCCTAAGTTTGAACCTTGAGGGACACCTGATGTAGCTAAATATTCCACAGATTTAAATCCATTTAACTATACATACTGTGTTCGATCAGTGAAGTACGACTGAAGCAACATAATTAACTAGTCAGATATGCCAAAGGCCGGCATTTTTTGTAGTAAAATACCGTGATTTATTTGGTCAAATGCTTTTGTGAGGTCTGTATATATGACATCTGTTGTCAATGTTCTCCGCGATATCCTGAGTGATCACATAATGATTGGATACTGTCAAGCGACCCTTTAAAAAACCATGCTTTCTCAGCGTTACAGAATTGTTAACATGACTGTATATTCTTTGTTCCAGCAGTACTTCAAAGACCTTACAAAAATTGCAGATGATTGGGATATTGCTATAATATTTTAGATCGGATCGATTTCCGCTTTTAAAAATAGGACATACTTTTAATGATTTCCATATTAATAGAAATGTACCCGACTTTAAACAAAGATTTATCAAGGTGGTCAGCGGTCGACCCAGGACCCGTGCACAGTGTCTCAAAATAAATGCAGGTATATTATCCGGCCCAGTTATCATTTTGGGCTTAATTTTCTTAAGGACACTTAATACATCAGACTCGTCAAAAGTGGCGATACTAAGGAGGGACGACTAGCATTTTTCCATATCATAAGTATTTCCGCTTGATCCGACTTATGATCCACCAAAATAATCTGCGAAGCTATTGAGTATATCAGAGGGATTATTCAACTCAGTATCGCAATATGTCATAACATTGGAGACTTTGGAAGATGAACGTTCACTATTAACATACGCCCGAAATTTGTTGGAACTGATTGATATTTGTGATTCAAAATTTCTAACGTACTGTTTATAGGTTTTAGTGGTAGCAGCTTTAACTTCAGCTCTCAAGAGTTTAAAATTTTCAAACGCTTGTACGTTATTACTTATTTTATAAAGGTGCCACTGCTTTGACTTCTCGCGAATTTGTCGAACAATATCACTGCTGAACCAGGGTGGATATTTATTATTTTTAAGCAAAGAGTACTTTGGCACACATTGGTCGAATATATTATACAATTTTTCATAAAAATTCGCACAGGCTTCTTCAGGATTAGTAAACGGCTCCAGTAATGACCAATCAATGCCAGACATTAGAGGGTACATGGAGTGAAAATCAGCCTTTTGAAAGTTATAACAATTTACGAACGAAGACTCAAGGTTGTTTTTATTACCCAGTTTTTTATTTAGTTTGAGAGTAATCTCCAAAGCTGGGTCGTAATTATCCTCAGTCACTAAAGGTTCCAACGACAATTCAACAAGACATGGCTGATTGGTAAAAACTAAATCAAGTAGTCTATTATGCTGATTAAAAACAAAATTTTTCTGAGTTAAGTCAAAAAAGTCCCTAAAATTATCAAGAACAGACATTTTTGCTGTCTGAGTGTTACAAGCATATTCAGGGACAATAAAGTCACCTAATATAATAATTCTAGACTTAAACAAAAATTTTAGTGACCCCAGAGCTTCAAGAAAACCCCGAAACTCCTCAAAAGGCGTGCTAGGAGGTATATAAAGGTTAATTAAATATTTACATGATATACGGGGCATAATTTTAACTACAATAAAGTCAATGTATTGGTATGTTATGATAATAAAAATATTATAAATACTTAAAACTATATATTTTCGTTAAATATTTACGTCTAAAATGATATAATATTAATAATAGTAATAATAATAAATAAATAGCAATAGAGCACAATTTGGTACTCAACACACCACCTTTTTAAAAATACCAACTATCTGCGGTATTAGAATCTAACAAAACCGTTTTATATTGGGATAGACCTATGATCACAGACAGAACAATCCGGATATAGTTATCATCGACAAGGTCAATAAACATGCCACCTTAGTTGACAGGGTACTAACTGCGAATCTTCAGAAAACAGAAAGATAAAAAATGACCAAATACCAGAATCTCACTCGTACCGGTTATTATAGCTGTTACTGGAGTAGTAAGAAAAAGCTCCAATCAGAACCTGGACAGCGAACATGCCATATTGTACGAAAGATTTTAAACATTTAACCGGTCAAATACCCCCTTAAAGAGGAGTGATTGTTAGCTAAGAGAAAAATAATAATTAGATATTTACGATACAAGTGCGATAAAAGCCACCTCGAAGAAGTGGCTACCGGCGTAATTTCCGGTATTCTGTCCGAAAAATCACGGACAAAATATGAGTCGGCCTACTCCCGGTATCAGAAATGGTGTGAAGAAAAGAATATTAAAACTATCTCCAGTTATTAACCTATTTTAATGATCTATCCAAAATTCAAAAACCATCCTCTCTTTGGGCATACTATTTAATGTTGCGGAGTGTGATGTCTATTAGAAAAAATATGGATATTAATAAATACTCGCATTTAATTGCGTTTTTAAGAAGAACGTCGGAAGGATGTAGACCTGCAAAATCGAAGATATTAACAAAAAACGATAATGGTGTTTTTCTGCAGAAAGCTGATGATAATAAGTTTTTTATGACGAAAGTAGCACTTATTATTGGACTAGCAGGAGCACGTAGAAGAAAAGAGCTGACAAACTTACTCTTGAAAAATATGAAAGATGAACATGTTTTCGATTAGACAAAAATAGATCGAGAGTTTTTTGTAACATACGGAGACATTGAAGGTTTTGACATAGTGGAAATTGTCCGAATTACATCAAGTTACGCCCTAAATACACTGGTCATGGTGGTTTCTTCGTGTGCCATAAGAACGGTAAATGTACAGCCAGTGGGAATAAATACTTTTGGAGGTATGCCTAAGACTATTGCTTTGTTTTCAAAATTATCCAGTCCAGAACAATATATCAGCCACTGCTTTAGAAGGTCTTCTACATCACTATTAGCCATCACCAGAGTAGATATTTTGACCGTAAAGAGGCACGGGGGATGGTGGTCAAATACAGTTGCATAAGGATACATTGAGGCTTCGAAAGAAAAGAAAAAAAAATATACTCGGAAATAAATAAAATGAAAACATTTTGTTATAAACCATAGCTACATTATGAAAGATATATACTAATTATATAAATTTCTTAAAAGTGGTTAACAATAGGCCTTAGTTAAGTTAAGCAGATAACAGATACTGCTTAGGCTCTAATTTAATAAAACAAATTTACACAGAAAATATTCCAAATACTTAATAACACTTATACATTTATATATAATAAGAAGAAAGAAGAGGAAGGGAAAAGTTAAAATGGAGAAGGGATACAGTAATTTAACATACAATCTCAATCAGAGCAGAGCAAATTTTCGCACAAAACTTACTCTACGGGAACTGAAGTAACCATTTTTTAAAATTATTTTGAAAGTTAGAACAGAGCTGTCAATATTAAGATTTTCTGTGGCATGTTACATGTAATAGATCTTTTTAATCACTTTTTTTCGGTATTGTGGTACAGTAAATATCCTCTTCACAAATTTAAATTATAAATATAGGTTCCGAAAGTAATTTTTTGATAAAAATATATATTATATATGTCTTTTAACCTTGATTATTTTAAAGTGAAAGGTTATCAAACGAAATTTAAATATGCAAAACATGTTGAGTCATGCAAGGTCAGATCTGAACCTCTTTTTTTTCGAGTCTTGTGATAAAGACAGTGCCTCTGTCTACACAAGTAATTCACGTTATAAGACCGGTAGGTGGCTTACTATTGGGGAAGTTGTTTTACGGACAGGCGAAGCGAAAATATAATTAAGTACCGAAATAAGTAACCCCTAACGGACGTGTATCGTGAAATATTTTATTTCATATTGTTTTTATAATCTCTTCTAAAATGAATAAAAAGTTATGTTTATAAAAATGTAAGAAATATCAGTCGGTAATCTAACAATCGTATCAGTTTAACGATGTAACAGCCATTGTTTTCCAGAGCTAATTATAATTGTCTTTTGCTTGTCACTGTCAAATAAATAAAACCAAATATTTTATTTTTATATTTTTAAGTGAGAAAATGTCGTAGTCAGGCCTGACAAATATTTGATTTCTAATAACAATAATATGGTAGTGTTACTAGGCAACACATTATGGCATCAGATACTGTAATGTCAACACCGTCTCTACTAGAAAGCCTGGAAACGGCCGTTGACAGCTTGCGATGAGTTATCACTGGTAGATAATTTTTGTAGTTAACAGCTATCTCTAAATTCGTTTACGGCGTATTTTTTTGCATTCGTCTTTACAAATAAATTAAAACATTAACAATTTTTATCTATTTCTGTATATATTTGTGTTAGTACTATTAGTTTTGAGGCTGGTGCTAGAAAACTTTCATCAAAATAGAAGTTTGTGGTAATGAGGTTAACACTCAAATTCTAATAAAAAGTGGATTTTCAAAGAAATCTTTAATTTAGAATAATGCCCTTTATTTGTTATGTACCTAACTGCAATGGAAACTATCCGAAAGTACTTAAGGTTTATTTTTTGGATTTCCTAAGGACGAAAAAAGTTGAAAGAAGTGGATTCATGCAAAAGAGAAGGTTTTAATCCAACAAAAGCATTCATAGCATAACATAACTGTCTGCTTTACTGCCCTAACCTCTTCAGTAACCCAACCATTCATATTAAATTTAAGTAGCCCCAATTATTATTTAATTTTAGTGGAAAGCACAGGTTGTAAAAGTAATGAAAAGTTTCATTAAAAGGTATAAATTTCGACTCGACTAGATCAGCCTCATACACATTTTGCCAACTTTCTTGTGAAAGGTAATTATAAAAGGTTTGATGATTATCTTGATTATATATACGTTTATACGTCTGCACTCCCATTGAGACAAATCACACTTCTATAATCTGAGACTTACGATCAGAACACCCCATTTTGAACCCCATTTATTTCAAAATTAATAAAAATATTGTCTAAACAATTCACTTTTCTGTGGCTGTGTATGACCTAGGTGAAACCAAAAGAAAAAATAGTTGAGTTAACATCTCAGTTTTACTATAAGTATCATCTACTTTTTTAAAATCTAAATTGAAATCTCCCTGAACCAAAATTCCCACTTTGGCATTGAAACTTTCTGTCAGATTTAATACATGGTACATTAACAAAATTCTTAATATTTGCAGATTCTGATTCAATTTAAATTTATGTAACATTGTATTTTATATAATTATTATTCTTCTATTTTGAGAAAATCTTATTAGGTTTTTAATATTATATTAGTCTTTTTTCCGTACTTTAAGTTGTACGTATGTATGTATATATTGTGTATCTATTAATTAGTCTGTAAATAAAAGTGTGATACAAATGTATATACTGTTTCATTTTGTTAAAGATATTGGGTATGATAGTTTATCATAATAAATAATAAAATATTACTTCGGATTAAGAAAATCCTTTCTCTGACAGGAAAGAAAAAAGATTTTACAAAAACTAGAAAATTTATAAGAAAAACTGGTTGCTTCTCTTTTAAACTAATTTTACAGAAGCAGGTTTTGTTGCATTATGTTTTCCTACAAATTGGAATTGAAGTAAATTTGTTAGACAAAATTTTTTGTCATTCAGCTACATATGAAACTGACAAAAAAAGCACTGTTGACGCTAGAAAGTGCTATATCACACGTTTGTTAAAAAAAATTCAACACTATAGTATTTGAAATTGTAAGTAAAAAAAACTTAATCTATTTCAAATCATTTACTCAGTTTTTCAATACTTGTCTTGAAAAGTAAATAAAGTCCTACTGAAGACTCTTTGTGGCTGTAAGAAGAATAGTTTTCTATTTTTCCTATGACGTACCTTATTTGAAAACTTTCATTTTCAACAATTATGTAATATACTATTAGACTTTTCTAGAGAGTTATGCTGTATAACTAAATTTTCGCATTGCTGATTTATATACTACCTCTGAGAACACAGATTTAGCACAGCCTATATTATATTTAAATAACGAATTAAGGTACATTTTTTTATAATTTGACACCAGATAAAGGTTTATTTAAACATTTTATTATATATAATTTGTTGTAAGGACTATGACAAAAAAAACATATTTTACAGTTTTTTTATTTCCACTTAAAAATGGTATGTATCTACTTAAATTAAAAAAAAATATGTGTAACCTTCTCGCTTAGACCATCAGTCCTCCCTCCAATAAATCCACTCGTATTAATCCACAATGCTGTGGTGGTAATGGATGCATTTCGGTCTTTTTCAAATATTCCCATTAGTTTAGTGTTCTTGCACCCATTTTATGGTCTTTGTCCCATCTAAAGTGTTTCTTACTGAAAAGAATAAAAAAAGCTAGAGGCAGCAGGTAAATATTCATTGGTCTGCAAATGTCAGATCGGAAATAGCCAGTGACAATATTCAGATATTGACATAGGCAATAATCAAAAATTGTCCTATATTTGTCAAAAAATTATCATAAATTTGTATACAATAAAACCAGTTAAATTTGTATAAACACTTCCTTTTAATATTTTTCAATTAATAAAGCATATAATTCTCAGTTCGACTGATGAAATGGTTAATTCCGATCCAGCTTTTACTAGTGAGCTTACAAAAATATCATTCCATATGATCTAGCTCACATTAACTGCCAAGGGCATCCACAGGGGGGTAAAAACATTCAGCCATGGGAGTGTGGTGTACCTTTAATATGTAATTTCAGCGATTAGAGGACATTTTTCAAAATACAGGGAGGGGGCAAGTGCCCCCCTCTCTTATGGACGCCCTTGGTAACTGCATTCAATAGAATAGCAGTGAAATTACTAACAAACAATTTATTTAAATGACATGTATAATCGGTGATTACCACAACCACTCATAAAACATTATGTCCAGCTCCCAATAAGCTAAAAATCATTACGCTATGACACTTAGTGGTGAAAAAAAATATTATAGTACTAAAGCATTGCCTAGCAGGGCACCTAATTTTGTCAAGTCGGGCATTATTTTATGAGATAAAAAGTATGCCTTCATATTAAACAAGTAACATTATGACAGTTCGATAATAAAAAATGTAGAATGATTTATTACTATTTCAAAAATAATGTATAACATATATAAATATGAAACATACTTTTGAGTTTACAAAAATAATATTATAAAACAAAATATTAAAAGATATACGTGTGCTTATTACAGTACTCGTGAATATTCCGGACTCGGCCGCTGCTGCTCGTACTGTAATAAGTGACCTACCGGCCCTGTAAGGTAAATTACTATTATGTTGCCTTATGCAATTTTTAATTTGGTTGCGACATGCTCTCTAAAATGCAACCTGGAATCAATCACTAATCCTAAGCTTTAACACGAATCGGAATAAAGCAAGGTTATATTATTGAGTTTAATTTCTATTAATATTTTACGATGTTTGAAGCGTAAATAACAGAAAATAACGGTTTATTTTAAAACAATTTTTATTTTATTGCCGCTAGGTAGCTAGGAGTTTAGTGCCTCTATTGATTGATATTCATTTAAAAGAATCCATTATTTAACTATTCAAAAGTACCTATCTTATTGATACATCATAGTTCTACTAAGTCAATTTAACCGCAATATACTTTATAGTCAAATATAAAATGGTCCTACACGTGCAGCGTCCAAAAATGAGGATAATACTGAAAAGCTTATTGCAAAGGTATGTGCTAGCTTTATATAGCAATGGGAGTCAAAGTTTATTAACACACTTGAAAAAATAAATAAAAAGATCTCGCAAGAGGCGTGAAGGATATTCAAGCAACTGTTGCAGACAAGTCAACTCGAAAATAAAATTGTTGTCTTGCAGCAACGCTCAAAGTAAAACAGTCTGAGAGTATGTGGTTTTGAGGAAACTGAAAATAAAAATCTACTTACATGAAACTATACCTAAGATTATCTCTGCGAAATTACTGAGTCCCTGTTCTCTGTTAGATATTGACTACGCTTATTGCATCGTAAATAAATCGGACTCGGGTCCACGGGTTATCTTAAGTTATTTTGTGAAAAAATTGAAGAGATCCGGCTATTCTCTTAATTAATATTTTATCACTGGAAGTTATCAACTACTAGTAAATATGAAGAGAACAGAAGGTAAGGACAAAGCGTGGTCTCTAGGAGAAAAAAAATTACTATATTGATGAAAATGGCAAGAAGAAATTAGTGTTCTTCAAAGTGATTTATAAGAATTATGGGTAAGTGTGACTCTTACTAGGAAGCACATCTATTCGGGAACCCCATACCAACTTCCAAAAGCTACTCTTAGTCGATGTTTCAATGATCTAGAGGTTATTCTTACAGATAAATTACCTCAGTACGATAGTGTTACCTTTGGTGGCGATTTAAATGTAGCTATTAAATTTATTTAATACTGGTGCCAGTATCTTTTCGTTTTTACAAATTTTTTAAATAAATGTGGTCTTACACAAATTATCTTTAAGGTAACATATATATATATATATATATATATATATATATATATATATATATATATATATATAGTTGGGTGAAAAAGTTTCATATAAAAATTATATAGTTCCTTACGATTTATGATTCAAAAATGTCTTGAAATATACAGGGTGTTTTAAAATCAAGTTACTCGCCAAAACTTCAGAATCTGTAATGGAACACCCTGTATATTATTTCATTTTAAGAATCTACATGAAATTCTGATCATATTTTATTTAGCATACCCTATCCCTAAAGTCAACTGTTTTTGAGATAAAAAAAATGAGCAAACTGTTTTACAAAATTTTTTTAATAACGATTAACAACGATAGTCTAATGTCCGTTCATTTCCTGACAATATCCTAATCGATTGATGAACTCTTGTTGTAGATTTTGAATGAAAGTAGGTGGGATTTGTCGTATTTCATCTCTTATACGATTTTTCAGCGCATCGATATTAGGAGGTCTGTTCAAATAAACTTTGCTCTTTAAATATCCCCACAGAAAATAATCTAGGGGAGTTAAGTCCGGGGACCTGGCCGGCCATTCGTAGGGACCACGATGTCCTATCCACCTGTTAGGAAATATTTTACTGAGATACTGCCGAACAGGTAGCGAGTAGTGAGGTGGTGCTCCATCTTGTTGGAACCACATTGCTGCAGTAGGCATATCGGGCTCATTACCTGGATACAATTGAGCTAACTCAGGAATCAACTCGAGTTGTAAAAAATCATTCTCGGGATATTGCGTATCAGCCACTTGAGCCCAATGGGGATTCTCTGTAGACCAATATCTACAGTTTTGTCGGTTGACAGCACCATTAAGAAAAAAGGTGGCTTCATCGGAAAATAAAATATTTCTACAAAAGAATGGATCCAGGTTGCACCGCTCTTGCATACTTTCGTAAAACTCAAGTCGGCGGTCAAAGTCGTCTTCATTTAATTCATGGATTAATCTTATTTTGTAGGGATGATACTTTGCCGTGTGCAGAATATTTTTACCCATGATTGACTAAGGTTTAAATCTAATGCTACTTGACTTGTAGGTAAATGTGGATTTTCGTTATAACTGAGTAAAACATTCAATTTCATATCATCATCTAGTTTTGGCCTACCTGTCCTGGGAAGATCTTTTACACAACCATGATCACGAAATTTTTTGATAATTTTGCTAACTGTGGATTTTGCAATTGCTTGTCCTCGCTCGGGATGCGTATTATTAAAAAGTTCACATACTTCGTCAAGATTTCTTTGGCGATCTCCCCATCCAAACATCATAAGAATCTCTATTCTTTCTCTTTCTGAAAGCATTTTTATCAGGAAAAAAGTAACTCTCCAACAATATGTTAAAAATTGACACAGTTTATTGTCAGTACATGACAGTTTCTATGGCAGTTCTAAAATAATCCACCAGGTTTCAGTATGCACAGGGAAATAAGTTAATTTTGTTTAAAGCCAAATTTCCATTTTCTCATTTTTTTATCTCAAAAACAGTTGACTTTAGAGATAGGGTATGCTTAATAAAATATGATCAGAATTTCATGTAGATTCTTAAAATGACGGCGGACTAAATACTTCCTCAGCGTCGCTGTCTACAAACTGGACTTTATCGTTACTAACTAGCTGTTCGTAGGTGTAAGTTTCCTCGCCTATATAAAGATTATTATTCTTTATTATATATGCAGTCAGTTTTTATCTTTAGCTTGTTTTAGATGTGATACAAAAATCTTCTCAATTTTGCGATCCTTTATTCTGAGATCGTGGCTTATAAATATGCGTTTATTTTTTAATTTATAGGCGTTCTTAAATACTGCAATTTTAGTCAGGTATGTTGCAAATTCCACCACCAGCGGACGTCTAGATAATTGTTTCTTCCCAACAAAGTATACGTTGTTTATGCCTTGTAGCGATCCGGTTACATATAATAGTTCGGCAAAGAGTGATATAACCCACTCCGCCAAGTTTGTCTGACGTTCTGCTGACTGCTCTAGACCAAACACTATGATATTATTTCTTCTCGCCTGTCGTTCCAGTAGTTCAGCTTTTTGATCTAGCTCGGATTTACACTTTTTAAAATATTTGATCACAGTTGTAAGTTAGTCAATTTTACTATTTGGTTGTTGAGAAAGATTAAGAATTACACCTTTAACATCAGCGCTGCTAGTATTAATTAATTCCTTGATTTTTTCCAGTTGGGCATTCTTGCTAATATCAACCCCATCGTGCATTGTTCGCTGGAACCGCACCAAAAATAGATAATAAAGAAATTCAAAATGAAGCACAAATGATCCTGCTTGCACAACACTCACCTACTTTTTTCAGGCTAAACTGGCAACAGTACATTACAACAAATTTGGCGCGAAACTTGACAGTTGGTAAACAGTTTAAAATTATCCAGTAAATAGGTCCCAATGATTATCCTTAATACACACTTTTACTTACATCGACCAACTATTTTCCAAATTCGACAAAACTATCTCACAACACAATTAAAACCTTTTAAAATATGTAAAAATTAACATTCAAAGACTACAACTATAACTATAAACAAACACATCATTGCCAAGTCTAAACGAAAGTTCTGGATAAGCGAAACGCTTATCCAGAACGTAACAAGTTGTGGTTTAGTGTGGTTTGAACTCTTGTATTTTGATCTATCTTCCACCACTGGTTCCAGTGTTAGGACTTGTTATTATAATCGTTTGCCGAACAATTCATGTTTCATATTTTTTTTAAGATTCAACTGACAATGTTATACCGATGGTTTTATGATTGATAATTAAGTTTGCAATTTGAAAAGAACAACTTTTTTGAACTGTTCTTTGTTGTAAGATATGATGGTATTGATAGCAGATACTGTCGGTGTAAATTCAAGTTTTGCACGGTATATTAGTTTATCGAGGGGATATGGAGGGCGTTGTAGTTTTATAATCCTGTAAAAGGCAGGCGACGTGCAGAATACGACGGTGTTGCAGCCAGCCTAACTCGGGCAGCCTATGTGAAACCCTCTGCCTTCGGTTAATACCGTAAATTAGACATATGCATGAATTTATTTAAACCTGATGTTTACCCTGTAAATCAAAAGAAAAGGACCATAAACGTCTGCGAAATTAAATTGTGACAAAATGAGAGAGTTGGACAACAATGCTTTGGTTTTTTTACTAAGAACATGTTGATGAGAGTTTTAATACTGAAACTACCTTTCGAAGGCATGCAGTTACTACTTTATTGTCTTGAATATTTTTGAGGATGCATTTACATTCTCTGTTCCTTTACCTCGGAATCTTTTTGATTTTTGTCTACTTTATTTAAAATAACGGTTACGACGTTTTTTGGGAACACTCCTTTTCTATGTCTTGACCATGCAAAACGTAAGATTATACATGTCAATATTTAAATTAAGGCATGCCTAAGTTCACTAACACTAATGCACAATTAATAAACAGTAAGCACAAGATCTAGCCAAAACACGAAATCAGTATGATTATAAAGATATTCGTCAAACTACCTTTGTTCTAGTCTTTAAAATGAGTAAACTGCAGGTCAACGAACCTTTCGAGATAGGCAGTCTATTACTTTTCCAAAATATTTATTATTTTGAGCATATTTTTAAAAAGATCTTTTGTGCCGTTAGTTGCATAAAGAAATTTCTGTCTTTATTCTAGAATATTTCCTTGTCATTATTTCATTTTCCGCATACCCATAACATTTCTGGCGAGAAAATTTTTTGGCTAGATCCTGTCAGTTTACAGGACCAGTATGATGAACCAGAATGTATATCTAGATGCCTCAAATACCGCAAAACTATTCTACTAAAAATCAAAAACTCAAAGGGCTTTGCATAGCAAATGTTCTTTATTTATGCTTAGTTTTTTTTAGGTATCTTGTAGACTGAGTTGCCCTAGTTGCTTTTAGTGGACCTAGGTACGCTTAAATTTAAATGTTGAAATGTGTAATATTTGTTTTTACTACTATAAACAAACGCATGGAGATGTACTGTAAAACCGGTATTTTAGTCGAGGTACCCAAAAATATTATAGATGATTACTACTGAGTATTAAAAATTCGCAGCTTATACACTGTTAAAGCAAAAAAAATCATGTTTAAAACAGTTTCATTAAGATAGCAGGCAATTTTCAAATTTCAGCATAAATCGGAGTTTTGATTATAAATTTTGTACCGCTTTTTTATATCCATCATATACGGTAAAGTAGTTATTTTTTATTTATATTGGCAACTAAAAGAAAGTAAAAATCGGTTTCTATGTAAATTTGCTACAATAAAATGCTAAGGAAATGTGAGGAAAGTCGTAAAGTATAGTAACAAAACAGAAGTGATATCTGCAAGAAAACAATATATAATATTCGTAGCTTTTACTTTGAGGGCTCTTGAATAAGAATATATCCAAGATCTCCACGCTTATACAATTCACGCTCTATGAAATTGGGCTTTGCCACGTCGTCCTCGGAATTTCGATTATCAATTTACGATATGGGGAGAATCTGGTACGTGCCTCAAACTTGCTTCGAATGAATTTAGGGTCAACACTGTTTGGCTATATATACTTTAATATCTATTAAGTTTGACTTGTCATGCTTTGTTTGTTGGGTAAAATCTGCTTTTAAATCTTAGACTATATGATTCTTTTAAAATTGTGTCTATGCCATTTTTCTCCCAGGTATTAATATTTATTAATTTTCGCCCGTTTCTAACGAAGGGAAAGAACGTAGCTACTCAAATGCCTCATACAAATTATGAATTTAATCGTTTGTTTTTAAATGCCAAAATTATAAAATTAAGTTAGCTAGAATATTCATCGCAATAATTATCTTAATTAAATTCATAATTTTTATGAGGTATTTGAATAGCTATGTTCTTTCCCTTCGTTAGATATGAGCGAAAATTAATAAATATTAATACCTGGGAGAAAAATGGCATAGACACAATTTTAAAAGAATCGTATAGTCTAAGATTTAAAAGCAGATTTTACCCAACAAACAAAGTATGAGAAGTGAAACTTAACAGATATTAAAGTATATATAGCCAAACAGTATTGACCCTAAATTCATTCGAAGCAAGTTTGAGGCACGTACCAGATTCTCCCCATATCGTAAATTGATAATCGAAATTCCGAGGACGACGTGGCAAAGCCCAATTTCATGGAGCGTGAATTGTATAAGCGTGGAGATCTTGGATATATTCTTATTCAAGAGCCCTCAAAGTAAAAGCTACGAATATTATATATTATTTTCCTGCAGATATCTCCTCTGTTTTGTTATTATACTTTACGACTTTCCTCAAATTGCCTTAGTATTTTACTGTAGAAAATTTACATAGAAAGCGATTTTTACTTTATTTTAGTTGCCATTTATTAAAATATAAATAAAAATATTTGATGGATATAAAAAAACTGGTAAAAAATTTATAAGCAAAACTCCGATTGATGCTGAAATTTGAAAATTGCCTGCTATCTTAATGAAACTGTTTTAAACACGATTTTTTTTGCTTTAACAGTGTGTAAGCTGAGAATTTTTAATCCTCCAACGTTGGAAGTAATTATCTATAATATTTTTGGGTCCCTCGACTAAAATACCGGTTTTACAGTACATCTCCATGCGTTTTTTTATATTGGTAGTAAAAAGAAATATTACACATTTCAAGATTTAAATTTAGCGTACCTAGGTCCACTAAAAGCAACTAGGGCAACTCAGTCTACAAGATGCCTAAAAAAAACTAAGCATAAATAAAGAACATAGCAACAAAGTCCTTTGAGTTTTTGATTTTTAGTAGAATATTTTTGCTGTATTTGAGGCGTCTAGATTCTGATTCATCATACTGGTCTTGTAAATTGACAGGATCTAGCAAAAAAAATTGTCGCCAGAAATGTTATGGGTATACGGAAAAATATTTAGATATCGAGACATGGTTAATATGAAATAATAACAAGGGAATATCCTAGAATAAAAACAGAAATGTCTTTATGGACCTAATGGCACAAAAGATCTTTTTAAAAATATGGTCAAAATAATAAATATGTTGGAAAAGTAATAGACTGCCTATCTCGAAGGGTTCATTGTCCTGCAGTTTACTCATCTTTAAGACTAGAACAAAGTTAGTTTGACGAATATCTTTAAAATCATACTGATTTCGTGTTTTGGCTAGATCTTGTGCTTACTGTTTATTAATTGTGCATTAGTGTTAGTGAACTTAGACATGCCTTAATTTAAATATTAACAAGTATAATCTTACATTTTGCATGGTCAAGACATAGAAAAGCACTGTTCCCAAAAAATGTCATAACCGTTATTTTAAATAAATTAGACAAAAATTAAAAAGATTTCGAGGTAAATGAACAGAGAATGTAAATGCATCTTCAAAAATATTCGAGACAATAAACTAGTAACTGCATGCCTTCGAAAGGTAGTTTCAGTATTAAACTCTCATTAAAATGTACTTAAAAAAAAACCAAAGCATTGTTGTCCAATTCTCCCATTTTGTCACAATTTAATTTCGCAGACCTTTATGGTCCTTTTCTTTTGATTTACAGGCTAAACATCAGGTTTAAGTAAATTTATGCATATGTCTAGTTTAAAATTACAACGACCGCCATATCTCCTCGATAAACTAATATACCGTACAAAACTGAAATTTACACCGACAGTATCTGCTATCAATACCACCATATCTTACAACAAAGAACAGTTCAAAAAAGTTGTTCTTTTCAAATTGCAAACTTAATTATCAATCATAAAATCGTCGGTATAACATTGTCAGAATCTTTAAAAAAAAATTATGAAACATGTATTGTTCGGCAAACGATTATAATAACAGGTCCTAACACTGGAACCAGTGGTGGAAGATAAAATTTTAGCCTGTTTACTGTCAAGTTTCGCGCCAAATTTGTTGTGATGTACTGTTGTTAGTTTAGCCTGAAAAAGAAGGAGAGTGTTGTGCAAGCAGGATCATTTGTGCTTCATTTTGAATTATGTTATTATCTATTTTTGGTGCGGTTGCAGCGAACAATGCACAATGCGGTTGATATTAGCAATAATGCCCAACTGGAAGAAATCAAGGGATTAATTAATACTAGCAGCGCTGATGTTAAAGGTGTAATTCTTGATCTTTCTCAACAACTAAATAGTAAAATTGACCAACTTACAACTGTGGTCGAAGATTTAAAAAAGCGTAGCTCCGAGCTAGAGAAAAAAATTGTGCTACTGGTACGACAGGCGAGAAGCAACAATATCATAGTGTTTGGTCTATAGCGGCCAGCAGAACGTCAGATAAACTTAGCGGAGTGGGTTATATACGGTTATATATGTACTTTGTTGGGAAGAAACAATTACTTAGATGTCCGCTAACAGCTAGTTAGTAAGGATAAAGTCCAGTTTGTAGACAGCGACACTGTGGAAGTATTTAGTCCGCCACCTTCAAGACTGTCTAATAGTGCGCAGAGTACCCCTACGACGACTCCTCCATCTAGACCTGTATCGGATGATTTCGATGCCACTCAGTCGTATTCGGAGAAATCTGCTATTTCAACAGCGCCAACGGGAACGTCAGCTGTAGCGTCCCGTTCACGGCGACGGCTGATAGAGTTGAAGCGCGGTCGTCGACATCTACAGTGAAGGTCACACATACGATCCCAAAAAATACTTTACGTTCTAAAGACAAATCAGTCTCGACATCTAAATACAAATGCTTCCGCCACAAATAAATCTACTGAAAGACCTACTACCCGCCAGCAGACTATTCAAAAATAATAATGATGCGACGTCTTGTTGTTTTCTTGGACTTGTGTGTATTCGTTTGCTCTCCCTATACTAATTTTATGCTCTGCAAGCTAATATTATTGAGTTTTTTTTATGTATTATTTAACACTTTAGATTTACTGAGTTACATTTTTATGCTATTTTTTGTGTTAATCTTAACATTTTTTGTTTCTTTTTTTTTTAATTTAATATGTCATTTAAATATAAGATCACTGGTTGCACATTTTGTAGACTTTACCGACTTTGTATTACATAGCGATATAGACGTAATTACTTTAAGCGAGACATGGTTGAATAATAATACTAGGTCATCAGATATTGCAATTAGGGGTTACTCGCTTTTAAGGAAAGACAGAACTGGTAATATGAGAGGGGGTGGAGTTGCAATTTATTTAAAGAGCACATTAAAATATAATCCTATGAATAGCAGCAAAGATATTGAGGCTTTAAGGATCTCTATCAAGCTAAAAGTGGAGTCTCTTTCAATCGGTTGCCTGTACAGACCAACTAACTATCCAGTTAATGAGTTTTTTGAATATTTTGAGGATAAGCTTGTAGATGTGCTACCTACGTAGAAGTGATTGTGCTCGGCGATCTAAACATAAATTTGTTGGATTTTGATAATTCTACGTGTAAACATTTTATTGTCATACTGGATTATTTTGGCTTAAAACAAATAGTTAATAATTCTACACGAGATAGATCCGATCCTCAACTCTAATTGATTTAATTATAGTATCAGAGAACTGTAAATATTCTAATTGCTCAAACACACATTTGCCTCATATATCGGACCATGATTTAGTAAGTGCGACGTTGGACTTCAAAATTATATGTACCCAGCCTGAATACATAACATTTAGGGATTTTAAAAATATTGATACTGATCAGCTTCAGTATGATTTGCAATCGTTACCGTGGAGAAATGAATATGACTTGGATACTATAGATACAAAATTGGAATTTATTACCTCAAACTTAAATACCATTCTGAAAAAGAAAAAAAAATCTGGATTACATACAATATTAAAATAATGATTAAACAACGTAAGAAGTTATTTTTTAGATTTAAAAAGAATAAATGTCCATATTTATTTGAAAGCTACAAGACGCTTCGGAATTATATAAGTAGGGCTGTTGTGCCAGAAAAGGAGCTTTCGCGGAATTTCACGCACGCAAAAGTAACAAAGATTTATGGGGGAGCATACAAAAATTTAATATATATTGAAAAAAATAATAATCGTACTATTTCTAAAGAGTTTGCTTATGCCGATAAAATAAATGACTTTTTCATAAATTCCGTACCAAAAATGTCACCAAGTGTTGATATTTCTGAGGTTTATAAAGGTCATATGGAGAACATAAAAAGTTATTTAAATTTTACCATCGTGAATGACTGTGAAGTCGCAACAGGAATTGATGGGTTAAACGTAAAATTTTTATTGCTCTGCAGTCCCTTTATTATACCGTATATACGTCATCTTGTAAACTTTTCCCTTCTCAATGGAAGGTCGCAAATGTTGTTCTTTTTTCAAAGTTAGATAGAGTAAAAGGTTTCGCCGATCTAAGGCCAATAAGCATCCTACCTATAATGTCGTAGATAATAGAACGGGTCATCAAAACCCCGCCTGTTACACATTTAAATCAAAACCGTGTACTCCTCGATTTTGAATCTGCCTTTAGGTATGGCCATAGTTGTGCTACTGCTTTATTAATTGTTACCGATCATATTATTAGAGCGGTTGACTCTGGTATGCTGACCGTGATGATTCTTCTAGACTATTCTAAAGCCTTTGATACCCTAAACCATACTGTCCTTCGTAGGATTCTTAGATATATTGGACTAACTAATCAGGCTATTGATCTACTTTACTCTTATCTTGTAGGACGACAGCAAAGAGTATACATCGATCAACGATATTCCAAACTAAGAGGCATATTAACGGGTGTGCCTCAAAGGACAGTATTGGGACCTGTGCTATATATAGGCTACACTGCTTTCTTTCACAAGAATGTTTTAAAAGCAAAACTTCAAATGTATGCAGATGATACCCAGTTGCTGCATTCATTCTTTCCCGATAAATTTATTGATGAGTGTGGAGTTGTCAACAACGAACTTCAAAAAATTGCTCACTGCTTGTCGTTAAACCCAAAAAAATGTATAGAACTTTCGTTCGGTCGAAAGAAGAATAGATTGTTGCACGTGAACAACATAGATATATCAATTGGAGACGTAAGTGTACAATTTGTTGACGTGGCCAAGAATTTTAGGGTCAAAAATGTTGTATAATTCAAGACAAGTCTTAAATAGAAAACTTCGCCTTATGTTATGTGACTCTTTCGTTTTGTCCTCTTTCAACCATGGTGATGCTGTGTATGATACTTGCTTGACCGCTGTTGACTCTAAAAGAGTTCAAAGAATACAACATTATTGTTTGAGGTTTGCGTATGGGATCAGAAGGCGCGAATCAGTTCGGCACAAAATTAGAGAGAGTGCATGGTTAATAATGTCTGCTCGGAGAAAACTACATCGCTCAGTTCTGTATCACAATATTATTGTAAACAAGACTCCTCCGTATTTGTTTAATAAAATACAATTTCGCACGGACATTCATAACTTTAATTTGAAATTTAAAGGTGCAATATCTCCGCTTGCTCATAAAACCAGCTTCTTTGAAAGATCTTTTTCATAATCGATATCAGCACTGTACAATGATATTCCCGCCGAATTTAAAGATAAATCTATAGAAAACTTTAAAAAAGTCTATAAAGATTTTCTTTTGAGAAAACAGGAGTGAATTTCCTTGCTCCTGCTAGCCTTAAATGTAGTTGTATATATTACGTTTCCTTCTCTGTTTAGGAATTCTATTTTTTATAAGTAAAAATAATTGTTGTTCTTGTCTGTTTATGAATTTATTTATTATGTTGTTGAGAGTTGAGTGGAAGACCATTCTTTGGTGACATTCGTGTACCTAAGGAATGAACTTCGCCTTTTTAGGTATAGCACATTAGGTTTATATAAACATATATTGTAATTGTTTTATTTTAATTTTGCAAGTGTGCTTTACGCTAAATAAAGATTATTATTATTATTATTATTATTGTTATTAAGTCAGCATCATCAGCAGATGATATAAGATCAGTTTATATATAATATATTATAAATATATGTATATATATATATATATATATATATATATATATCATCAGCAGATGATATATATATATATATATATATATATATATATCATCAACAGATGATATAAGGGTGAAGGAAGCTGCATAGGATGCCTTTTATTCCTACTTTCCAAGATATCTATGTATCTTCTTTGAAATTCGTAATTTAATTTTTTAATAATAAACGTGTTAGTTACACAGGTTAACAAAATGAAAACATAAATTTGGTGCCGGAAATCTAACATCTGATTTTAGATGTTTTTAATATGCTGATTCCAAAAATGCCACCAGATTTTTTTCTATCAGCTCTAGTTTTTGAGATACGGGTTACAGGTTAATTGATACTTTTTTCTGATAAAGGACAACGAATAAAGAGATAAATATGTACTTAATCGTCAAAATAGAAATTTCCCAGAATCTAATTAACCAAATAGATACCTGGAATTGTCCCTGACCCAATGTTCCTATACTAGGGACTACTCAATACACTGCTCTTAATTACTTTTATACCTGTAATTGCCTATGACCCGATCCTTCTATACCTGCTTGGCTGTACTCGATTTAGTATATTACTGAGTTTTCCCAAGTAAAGTTGTGCTATCATTTTGTGTAAATTTGGTCGTTTTGTAGTATTAAGACACTCAACTGAAACAATGGCATCTACAAGCAGACGTACCTGTGTTAATCACCTCAATGTTTTTTGTTATGTGTGTGGTGAATACACTTTGAAAGAGAGCAGAAAAACGATTTCTGACTTTGTGAAAAGAGCTTATCTTGCCTATTTTGGCGTTCAGTTAGGAGATCAAGATAAATCTTGAGCCCCACATTTCATATGTAAAACATGTGTTGAACATTTGAGACAGTGGATAACTGGAAAGAGGAAGTGCCTAAAGTTTGGTGTACCAATGGTTTGGAGAGAACCGCGAAACCATCATGACGACTGATATTTTTGTCTCGTTAATATTAAAGGCATAAATAGAAACAATAGACACAAATGGACATATCCTGATCTAGATTCTGCAAGAAGGCCTGTAGCGCATTCGGAAGAAACACCCGTTCCATCATTCAGCAGTCTACCCGAACTGACAGAAGATGATACAGAAACATCGACGTCTGACGAAGTTCAAAGAATTCAATCAGAAAAGCAGATTTAGCAACTCCGCAGTGTTCCACTTAAGAAAAACTAAACGATCTTATAGGAGACCTGAATCTCTCAAATGAATCCGCTGAATTACTTGCATCCAGATTAAAAGAAAAAAATCTACTTTGTCCAGGTACTAATATTACATTTTACCGTAAAAGAGATAAGGATCTGCTGCCTTTTTTCGCTCAGGAAAATGACTTGGTGTTCTGTAACGATATAAAAGGGCTCTTAGAAAAAATGGGTTTGCCTGAATATACTCCAGATGATTGGGACCTTTTTATTGACAGTTCAAAACGTAGTTTAAAATGTGTTCTTCTACACAACGGTAACAAATATGGCTCAATTCCTATTGGTCATTCTACTACCACGAAGGAAGAATATGAAACAATTGCACTAGTTTTGAGAAAAATTAAATACGAAGAACATCAGTGGGCAATTTGTGTTGATTTAAAAATGGTTAACTTCCTCCTTGGACAGCAGAGTGGTTATACAAAATATCCTTGTCTTTTGTGCCTTTGGGACACCAGAGCTAAAAATGAGTACTGGGTTAACAAAAATTGGCCTTCAAGAGATGTCATGATTCAAGGAAAACAAAACGTGATCAACGAACCTTTGGTTTCAAGAGAAAAAATCTTACTTCCGTCCTTGAATATCAAGCTAGGCCTAATGAAGCAATTTGTGAAGGCTTTAAATCGAGATGGAAATTGTTTTGGATTTTTGTCACATAAATTTCCTGGCATTAGCACGGAAAAACTAAAAGCTGGTATATTTGATGGTCCTCAAATAAAGCAACTTGTTAAAGATCCACAATTCACCACATCAATAAACGAGACTGAATCTAACGCTTGGTGTTCATTTGTTCAAGTAGTACAAAATTTTCTTGGCAATCATAAAGCAGATAATTACGTAGAATTAGTGGAAACTATGCTTTCAAATTTTAATATTCTCGGCTGTAACATGAGTATAAAAGTTCACTACCTCCACAGCCACCTAGATCGTTTTCCAGAAAACTTAGGTGATTGTGGTGAAGAACAGGGGGCAAGACTCCATCAGGATATTAAAACTATGGAAGATCGTTATCAAGGACGATGGGATAGCCACATGATGGCGGACTACTGCTAGAGCCTTCAGCAAGACTGCCCTAGTAAACTTTATTCTATAAAGTCGTATAAAAGAAAATTTTTATGTGATTAGTGACTAATGTAATTATGTAAATTAAGTTTTTGCAATAAATACTTAAATCCATGTATCTTCGTTTTTTTAACTGGCAATAGTAATATTATATATTATAATAGTTTTAACGTAAAATATATACACAATTTTTTTTTTAACTAGATCTGATAGACAAAATCTGAGAACGTTTTTACTTTCTGCATCCAAAAATTACCCAGGAACAGTTAAAAAATCGCAGGCACCAGAATGTGTGTTGGCCTGTGTTATGTTAAAATAAATAATAAAGAAGAAAGTATTTGTTAAAATAAATATTAAAGAGTAAAAAGGCATTCCAAAATATAAAAAAAAACTCTCTGTGCTTGATTAGATTTAATATTATTTATTTTTTTTTGTAAACTGAGTTAAAATAACACATCTGTTTTATATATATATATATATATATATATATATATATATATATATTTCCGTTATTTTTTAGCAACCAAATTTTAAATCATCATAGTCGCTATTAAATGGTTTTACTGAATAGAAAAGTAAATAATTTTTAATTTTTTTCAGATCTTGCTTGCGGGTCAGAACGTAAATGATAATGAATGGCATACTGTTCGATTTTCCAGAAGAGGATCTAATTTGAAACTACAACTTGACAATCAGACACCAATCAGGGGTAAGATATGTTTAAGCTAGAACATTACATTAGGAAACTTAACCACTATATAAAACAAAGGAACTTTTTATGACTCAAATATTTAAATTTAAAATTATTAAACAGGCTATATATAAATACAGTGCTCACAGTTTTAAGTAAAACGACTAAATTTATATCAATCATTTATTTATGCCTTCAGTTTGAAATGCATTTATGATGCACTCACCAGGTGTCTGCTGCTGAGAATACACAACGGCATACTGCTTTAGCTAGTTATACAGGACGTAGTGAAAACATATGTAAAAAGATTAGATTTCTCTCGCGACTGTGGCATAGTTTTTACAGTTTTTCATTTTCAAGGGTTGCTTGATGGTAAAAGCTAATTTGATTTATCTTTTTGCTTTTATTTATTTTCTCTGCTTTCTGGTTGATTAGTACTTTTAGTGCAGAGAACAATGCCATTTATTTCAATTATTTTTATCAGTAGCCAGTGGCGTATGAGACATAAAAAGTTGTACAGATTGTGGCAACTGCGTATCAACGTTCGGTTTTTTTTTTAATTACTTGCTGCTGCTAATACATATAATAAACATTTTTGTGTGAGTTATATGTATAGAGAGTGCTGCCCAAATAGGAGCTGCTGAGTAACAACGTATATAGCAAATTACTACAGTTAAGTAGCAAATATTCATTGGCTTGAAAGAATGTTACTTGAAGGATAGCACAGAATTCCGCAAGTATTTGTAAATAACTTGTTTCTCTCCGTGTCACGTAGATGTGAATAAATTATTAAAACACATTTAAAAGTCGGTAATTCCTCTCATTCGCGTGTAATAATTTGCTTTAGTTTGTAGCTCTATAATAATTATTGCTAAATAAACATATTTTATAAAATCCTTGTCTTACAAAGGCTACTGTTTTTTTGGTAGTATCTACTTATCGAGGTTTATAAATATAATATGACGTATTACAGAGCACGATGTGGCAGTTTCCGTTATACATACACCTATTTCACGGTACTTTTATAGAGAATGGGGTAATACTGCCAAAGCCGATATTACATCATTACAACAATTATCCACCTACCAATTAAAGTAAAAGTCTCGCGCAACGACGCTTTACATTGATTATCGTCTGTGATGTTGATGACTAATCAAGGCAACGTCCTGCTGCAAAATTTTACGAATATCCCTTTCTCTCATCAGGTAGAGGTAGGGTTGCCAAGTTTTCGAAATGGAAAAGCGGGAGGTTTGAAAACAAAGCTGTTCACTTACCTGAGGCAAAATTTTTGAGTGCTACAAAAAAATTTTTACGAAACAGCCAAGGAAAACAGCCTATAACAAACTATCAATAAATTTTTATTAATTATTTATTCATTCATTTATTTATATATTTATTTATTTATTCATTTATTTATTTATTTATTTAAAAGTAGGTACAGGGTTATTGATTATAAATGTCCCCCCCCCCTTTAACTTTTTTGTTTGGAATTTTAGGAAAAAAAATTAAATATAAAAGTTGCTTGGAATAAGTTAAATTTTTAAAATATTATATTTCTAAATATACAGGGTGTGTCACAAATGTGCAGCAACTGCCAACTTTGTTATTTTCAATACGATACCATATTTTTTATTTCATTTTTTGATTCTACATAAAATTCTAAGCATATTTGATGTAGCATACCCTATACCTAACTTCAACTGTCTCCAAACTATAAACATTTGAAAATTGGCACTTTTTGCACTTTGACTCATTATAGTGGCAAAACGGTTAAAGATAAAGGAAAATAAATTTCACTTTCCCATCTTAAATTTTTAAGAGCTATGTGATGGTCGTAATTGATGGTACCAACGAAGGTACCAAATTTGGTACCAATGGTACCCACTATATATTTATGTTATTAGATAGCTTTTAAAAAGTTAAGATAGGAATGTAAAATTTATTTTCTATCTTTAACCGTTTTGCCACTACTTATAATGAGTCAAAGTGCAAAAAGTGCCAATTTTCAATTGTTTGTAGTTTGGAAACAGTTCAAGTTAGGTATAGGATATGCCATATCAAATATGCTTAGAATTTTACGTAGAATCCAAAAATGAAATAAAAAATATGGTATTGTATTGAAAATAACAAAGTTGGCAGTTGCTGCACATTTGTGACACACCCTGTATATTTAGAAATATAATATTTTAAAAATTTAACTTATTCCAAGCAACTTTTATATTTAAATTTTTTTCCTAAAATGCCAAACAAAAAAGTTAAAGGGGGGGACATTTATAATCAATAACCCTGTACATACAAGAATAAAAAAACAATATTATGCAGTCTATAGCATCGGTATTTATTATGTATAAAACCTAATAAGTATGCAAACACAATTTCAAGACATTTTTTTTTGTTCACATTTTCCAGCTGCCTTTGCATTTTTCCAGTATTTGCTTACCATCTGCTGTTTTGAGATATTTCGCAAATTCTGTGCACGACTCGGTAAAATTATGTTTCACCATTAGCTCAGCTTCTAAAGTTTTGACACTTAGATTGTTTCTGTCCTTTCTCCATGCATGTGTCATCAAACTGAAAATTCTCTCACTCATAGCATTTGAATGAGGCACGGCAAAGGCAACTGATGCGATTTTTTCAAAATTAGCTGCAACATGATTTTGGAAAAAGCAAACCCACTGCTTATCAATAGAAATATCAGAAACATTTGCTGGTAAGTTCTTATAAAACTCCGAGAGTTCAACATATTCTTCAAAAAGCGCGTCCTCATCAACTTCAATATGGAAGTCTGAACAAATTTTGAAAAAATCTTCTAGTTTTGGTTTGTTCTTTAGGATCATAGCGCTCAGGCACTTGAATTTGTTGTCTTCATTGTAGTTGTACCTAAAACCCAAAAAAATAATTATGTCTTAGATACCTCGATAATACATTAAAAATATTCCACAGTGACTACAATATTTATGATTCAGCACAACAATAATTATTTGAATAGTAGATAGAACTGAATGTTTTGCAAAGCATATTTTGAAGGATTTCTTACCATTTTTCCAAATAGTTGATGATTCTTTCTAGGAATGCATCCGCTTCACGCTTGAACAATTCTACTTTCACGAGGTCTTCACATTTTCGCAAAAAAGAATTTGCAATAGACCCATAGAATTGTTCTTCTCTTTTTTTAATGAATGAGAGTTTTAAACTGTTCATTATCGTAAATAATTCAATCGCCAGCGTCTCGCTCGATTCCAATTTCCCAATTATTCCATTCATCAAATGTCCGACGTGTAGTATGAGTCCTGAAACATCAGAAGAAGATAAGATAAAGCAAAAATGAACCCAACGGTTTGAAAATGGTTACCTAAATATGCTTCAGCTAATTCGTCTTCCAAAAATTTCTTCAGCATTCCAGGTGGGGATTCCTGGGAAAGGAAATATGACTTAACTGGAGCAAAATGATTCAAAAATCGTTCAGTTGCAGGAATTAATGAAAGCCATCTTGTTGGTACACTTCTTAAAAGCTGCGACCATTCTTCGTCACAAAAAATGAAAAATTCTTTGAGCTCAGTAACTTTCTTTGTGCTGCTACTGAATTCGTTGAAACATTTGATAACGAGAGACTCCACGTCATATTTTAATGCGACTTGTCCAAACTTTCCTGCATTATGGATTATATGGCAAACACAACCGACAGGAATCAGTCTTTCATTTCTCTTGCGTAGCTCAGTGAACACACTCTGTTTTTTTTTAGAAATTAACAGATGCGTTATCTGCACAATATGCAATCACATTCGCAATATTTAGGCCAGCTTCGTCTAAATGGTTGATCAAACTCTGAGCAATTTCTGTTGATTTTTCTAAATCACTTGAATAAAAGCTTAGCAATTTTGTGTGAACCCCCGACTCTTTATTGAAATATCTCACGATAAGAGGAAATAACTTGACATTTCCTTTATTCGAGGCATCTGTCGCAATCGAAAATGACTTGTTATTCACTAGATCTTTCAAAATTCTATTTTTTGACTCTGGCCCAAGGACTCTTGTAATAATTTGCGTGGCTTTTGTTCTACCGCAACCATATTTTTGTGCTATTTTTGAGTCACAAAATATAGTTTTAAACAATTTTCCACCGCAGTCTGTGAATGCGTAGCTATACGAGTGCTTCACACTGTGAAAAATGAAGCTACATTCTGCATGTATCGTTGCCAGTTCATTAACAGAATCATTTTTAAAAACATGATCGATTTTCTGAACTTCTGAAGTTGCTAAAATGTTTTCTTTATGTTTGTCAGTTTTCATATGTTTCGAGATATCATTCTCTCCACCATGATTAATACTAAATTGCGAACCATAAGGTATGCATCTAGCCTGAGATAGTGATGACCCTTGTATTATATTGGGATATTTTTTACACCACTCTTTATTAAATTTAACTTCCCATTTTCTCTTCTTAACATTGACGCGCGGCCGCGGGGAATCTAATTCTTGATGGGATGTCGAAGTGCTCGGCTCTGTCATGGCTTTATGGAAAATTTCATCATCATCACAATCAATCTCATTCTGGCACTGGCCGACCCAATCAATATCATCAGATGTACTACTATCTGATGAAAACATTTTCACCTTTCACCACAAAACTATTCGCAAAAAAAATTAAACACAGACGCTCACAAATACCTGGAACACATCACTCGGGGATAATAATAATAACGATTGCTTTCTGGGAATCCCAAATCTAAACAATCTAATATTTGATATGTCATTTGTCAATCCTGTCAGCGTACATTTCAAGCTTCAGGCGCTTTTTTAAATCCCAGTCTTAAATATTAAAAATCCAAATGCAACCGGAAAAAAAAGAAGAGAATGCAAGAAAAAGAAGAGGTACTTTTAGTACATCTAGCTGAATCTGCTTCTGCCTTCTGCTAAATGCCAAAATTGTTGGAAAGCGGGAGTTTGCGGGAGTGGGCGGGAGTTTTGTTTAAGAGCGGGAGTATAGTTTTACGGCGGGAGGCATGACGAAAAATCGGGAGTCTCCCGCCTAAATCGGGAGGGTTGGCAACCCTAGGTAGAGGTGACACCTATTTATATTAAGATGTATCCAGATCGATATGTATAAATCGCAGCTTCTTTTTATTGATGATGCATGCGTTGCAGACAACAATTGGCATAATTAGGTTTTGTTTTCAGTTTGTTATTAGTCTATAAAATTACAAAAAACAGGTTTTTGTTCTTAAATTAAAAACTGCCGTGATAAAATTTACTACTACTAAACCTGAAACACTTTACACTATTAAATGGTGTCATGATTGCAGGGCAGTAGCTAAACGTTTAAACTAAAGCGGGCAAAATATTTTTTGTAGGTAGGGCAATTGTTTTTTTTTTAGTTTTTGATATATCAAATAAATATAATATTAATTAAACTGGGTCCAATTAAAGGGTAATTAATGCGAGAAAACTGAAGACTTCTTCATATTTCTGAAGATATCTCAAAACTTTAGAAATGTACTATTTTGTAATTTGTGAAGACTGAAGACCTAAATGCTCTTTTTCATAAGAAATTTAGTGGCGTGCTCTGCTTTTTAAAACCACGTTTTACATTTTAGGCACCATTTGTTCAAATTTTTTGGAACATAAGATGGATATAAACAAATGCAATTTTTAAATGGGACATCCTGTAAGTGGTACGTCCAATAGATTGGTGTCTTTTCCTAATTCCAAATATACCGAGTTTAATAAATTCGTTCTTAAAAGTAAAAGAATGTAGAAACGAAATGAAGAAAAGCGACGCCCTAGGAACGATGTGTATGCCAACTATTCTGTTTCTCTCTTCACCACATTTGTTCTTCTCCATTTTCTCGTTTATTTTTAAAGAGTATCAAATCCGGTATATCAAAAATAAGGAAAAAGATACCTGTCTACTGAAAGTAGAATCTACAGTGTTTCTCATTTAGAAAAATTGGCTAATTTCCTTTACCCGGAACTTACCTATTATGACCCAATTTACTTGTCCACAAAGTCATTTAGTAACACATATACTGCCTTTTCAAATATTTCGTTCAGCGCCATTTTGTTGCAACATTGAATTCGTACCAGTTTATTCTTATATCACTTATATTTTGTGCGTAAAATTTGAAGTCAATTGAATAGGAAAATTTTTTCGCAATTTTACGTACAAAAACTTTACTAGTTTATCACTAACACTTGATGTATGTACCAAATTTGCGATAAACATATTTTTTGGCATCTAGAAACGCTAAAAGGTGAAGATATGTAAAACCTTGGAGGGTGATTTTTTGACAACTACAAACATGTTATTTGGCCCCATCTTGAATTCATACCACAATTTTACTATCTCATCTGTACATCACATTTAATTCTTACATAAAATTTCAAAGAATATAAGTATTTTTTAAGCCGCCATTTTGTTTCGCCATCATTGATTTGTGCCTACCAGAACCACTTGATTTTTATGCAAAATTTCAGGTAAATTGGATAAGTAGTTTTTTAGTAATATTTTTTTAACATTTCACTGTTTCGCCATATTGGATTTTTACGAAAATATTGCAGTTCATCCCCATATGGCCCTTAATATTTGACAAAAATATGAAGTCAATCGGATGCCGCGATCAGAAGGACAAACAGACCGACCGAATTGAGAAAACGCATTTTGGCATGGAGTACTCTAAAACATGAAGATCTGTAAAGACCTGAGGGAGTGATTTTATTAAAGACTGCGATACTTTCTTTTGCGAGGGAAGTTAAAATAACATTTATATTTATGCCTTTCGAAAAGTAACAGTTCTTTTTTTATTTTTCTAATGTTACCTTAAATTTTTTTTTCAAGTCATGTTCTCTGAATTATTTAGTTCTTCAAACATTTCTTTTAAACAGGGGCGTGCAGTCCACGGAAGCAAGGAAAGCGGTGCTTCCCCAAAAAAAATTACAAAACATCTTCTAAAATGTAATTTTTGAAATAGGAAACCATTAATTTAGTTTATGTTAAAAATGCTAAAATATTATCTTAATTATCAAGCCCATAATAAATGCGCCTTAACTCCGACCCAGCCACAATAGAATATCAAATAGAATCTATGCGGCCCACTAGCTTCTCTGCAGCCAAGTCCTGTATACTTGATTTCCTGTGAATCGAGCCAGAGGTTATTGAACTTTCCACTGGCTGTTTGCAATTTTTGCATTTCAGTCGCGTGCTTTAAGTGGTGGCGGAAGCTATCGTTGGAGTAGGTTCTTTGTTTGAACGGCTATCCGTGTGTTGTGTGATACGTACGTCGCGTTGTGCATGGTGCGATATGGAAGACAATAATACGGACGTAGATATGCAAATACCTTCAGGTTCGGCTGTCGGTAATAACGTTGAAAATGTTGAAGAATTTAGTAAGAAGAGTGTGTGTGAATGTATGGTGTGTGTCTTAATAATAAAGGGATTTTCAACATTAAACTTCGATGATAAGCTTCAAATAATTTCCAAAGGAAGGGCAAAACTGCCTATGAAAAATTTAACCACAAAAATGAAAAACTGTATTAGACATTTTTATCCGGAAAAACAATACGAACAATTTAAATGGCTAACAGGGTGTGAAAATATAAGTAAATTATTTTGTTGGCCATGTTTACTTTTTGAAAATGAAAAAGGTCTCTAGAATAAAACTGGTTTTTCCGATTTAAACAATTTCCATAAAACTGTAAAAGACACATTATGTCCAAAGCACATTTACAGGTCGTCATAAAAGAAAAAGTCTTCGGCAAAACCAGAATTGAGCACGCCCTTAATAAACAGTTGGCAATTAGTCACCGCCAACACAATGAACTAGTCGATAAAAATAGGCAAATATTAAGAAGCCTTATCGATGTTGTTTGTTTTCTCGGGCAGCACGAATTGGGATTTAGAGGTCATGACGAAACAAGGGTTTCTTCAAATAGAGGAAATTTTCAAGATTTACTTAGTTTAATGGCTAAATATGATGATTGCTTAAAAAATCATTTAGAGCAGTCTAGCGTTTTTCGCGGAACGTCGACTCAAATCCAGAATAATTTAATTTCCGCTGTTGCAACCATTATTCTAAAAAGAATTGAGCAGGAGAATGGCGAGGCGCGGTTCATTGCTATTGTTCTGGACGAAACAACTGATATCACTAATTTTAGCTAATTATCTATAGTAATACGCTACGTTAAAACAGACGAAAGTATTCAAGAGCGATTTTTAAGTTTTAAGAATGTGTCCGAAAATCGTACAGCAGATGCATTATATACCATAGTTTATAACGTTACTAAAGAGATTAATGGAGAGAAAAAATTAGTTGCTCAAAGCTATGATGGAGCTGCAGTGATGGCAGGAAAATTAGGGGGTCTGCAAGCTAAAGTTCGAGAAACTTTTCCAAGTGTTGTGTTTGTCCATTGTTTTGCTCATAAATTAAATTTATTTTTATCCCAGTCCATCAATCACATTAAAGATTGTAAAGTATTTTTCGTTACTTTAAGTGGCATGGTTGCTTTTTTCCAAAACGTCAACAAAACGTACACAAGCTTTGGATTCCATTGTCCTTAAACGATTGCCCAAAGTAGCTCCTACTAGGTGGAACTATCATGGAAGACTTGTGTTAACAGTATCTGAAAATCCTGAATCACTGATTGAACTATTTGAGAATATAATAGAAAATAATGAAACGTGGGACTCAGAAGCAATAGTTCGAGGGGGTCTTTGGACTGTTTGAAACGGGATTTTAATTTTAATTATTTGTTGAACATATTTTCAGAAATATTTCGGACAATGTTTTTAATTTATTACAAACTAAAACTAATGATATTGCTTTTTGCCTAAAAAAAGTGGATTATTTAAGTCCATGTTAAGCCAAAAAAGAGATGACTGACCTATTTTGGGAGGAAACGATGACGTTAAATATAGAGCCACAAGCCAAGCGTCTTCGAACAAACAAGGTGGGAGATGTTTCAGCAACAAATAAACTATAGATTTAAGGGTTTAAATGATTTTACATTCCTCGAGCTCTGCAATTTTGAAGCATTTAAAGGAAACACTTTTCTAGAAGATGCGTCTAAATCTCTCTTCTTCATTACTGCGATCTGAACTAAAAATTATTTACGAAACTGATGACATTAGCGCAAAAAATAACGCTAAGGAACTAATGAAATTTTTAAAAGACAAGGAGCTGCCTACACCGAAGTGTCGAAATTGTGTGAATTAGTATTGACAATACCTACCACAAGTTCATCAGTAGAACGCAATTTTTCAACACTTAAACGTATAAAAAATTTCGTGAGATATTCAACGGGGCAGGAGAGACTTTCGCATACATCGCTGTTGTTCATTGAAAATAAACTTCTCCAAAATATGTAAATAGCATCGACGTTTTTATGATGACGTCATTGACGAATTTGCAAAAAATGATCGAAGAATCGAATTACATTACAAATAGGTAAGTTTCTAAAAATTGCTTCCCTTTCTTAAAATTTCACCGCACGCCCCTGCAGTTTTAAAGTTGAAATAAAAATAATCCCAACATTTAAAAATGTTATATAAAATAAGAACACTGACGCTATAAACGTAAAACAACTAGAAGTAAAAATGTTTTGTCATCTGTGAAACAAACCTCAGAATTCACTAATAGAAGTTTATTGCTTTAGTCAGGGTTATAAATATGTTATTTACGACATTAGCTAATATTACGTTAATGATTAATACTTTTACTTTTCTGTTGACACAGGACTTGCTGGTTATTTAATTGACATCACTGCGTGAAGTTGTAAACATTTATTTTATTTGATTGAAAACATTAAAATAAGTTCCTAACTGAACCAATAATAACCCGATACGCAATAAAATATGTTAATTATTATACCAATTTTACGTTTCATATATCGATCGCAGTCCTCAGGAGATATTTTTTTTCGAAATTTTATTGCGTACATATAACAGTATTTTAGAGTAGAAGTTAAATATTAATTAAATTTAACAATAGTTATATTCCGCCTCAACAAAAAAAAATTAACTTGATTTTTTATTAACATTCTTTATAAGTAAAAAATGCTGTCAATAATATTCTGCAAACACTGACTTTATTAGTTCTTGTTTAATTTCAAATGATGACAAAATGTTTATCAATCAAATGTTTTGTCAAATTTTTATTTTAAAATTTCCTACAAATACGTCAAAACTCATCCTGCTTGTTTCAAAATGTGTGCAGTAATTTACATTTATTATAGATTTTGCCTTGTCTTTTCTGTCATTTTAAATGTAAGCGACGAAATACTACAAAATTAGGTCCATGATAAATAGCTCTTAGGATAATCCAAACAAAAACAAAAAGGATTTGTATTTACTAGCGTCAAAGCAAGGGACTATCTGTTTTAAAAAAAGTCTAGGGTAAAATAAAGTGGAATTTCCTTAATGGAAATCGCAAAGGCCCATTAAAATAAATCCGCGAGCCCTCCATTTAAATAGCCAAAATTAAAGTGGAATTTAAAATGCCCGGCTCAAAATGGCATTTTGTATTCCGCTCTTAAAGCGGTGTTTTTTCTTGTTTCGCTTATTCTTTTATTTTATATAGAAACAGAAAATAAACCAAATACGTAATAGGGTTTTTTTAAATTTCTGCAATTAGCTTTAAAATATTTGAAATGTTTATTTTTCAATTTAATTTGTGCTTTTTACTTATTATTGCTCTTCTTAGCGTAACCAAAAAATTTGACTTTCACTAATGCAAACCGCGATATGTAGTACCAGAAACGACGAATCCTTAGTAATACCCCAGCAAATAATTAATATAATCTTGGATTTGTACTTTTTTACCTGATGCCTGATAATCAGTCATATATCAGCACAGTCATCCATACCACAAACTTTTCACACGAAGGTAATACTTTTAATTTTTTCAGAAAAGGAATTATTCATTTTCGGAAATTTACCCTTAAATTGATTAAAAGCCAATTATAATATATAATTATAATAAATGTTTCCTTTCATCAAGTAAAATAAAATATGTAATAATTTATATGCGCACACTGCTATAACAATGCTTTAAAGATAAAAGTAAAAAAAAGAATTTATAGTTAAAAATTACAAAAAGAAGATATTGAAATACAGAACAAATTGTTAGTGAGGTTTTAGGCTTCTACTTAATTTAGAACCATCTTATAACCGATACTCTTTTTATTTTCGGGGGTAACTAAAGTATTGTCTCCTGTAGGAGGTATGTGAACGATATTTGGGGCAAAGTCAGAGTGATAAGATATACAGGTAACAGATTAACGTCACGTTATGAAATTTGGAGTTGGAAGGTTATCAATGGTGCCGGACCTAAAAATGATATTTACGGCGTTGCCGGTTTTATAGTTTTTCCGATAGAGCTCTTAACTTTATTTTTTTAAATGCAATACTATGATTGTTTATCGCTTATAATGTTGACCAAACCAAAGTGTTTTTAATCCTAGAATATTAAATTTTTCGTCTGGAAATTTGAAAAGATATGGCAAGTCCGCATTTTCATTCAAAAGAACCAGAACGGTCAAATATCTGGATAACGGATTAACATCATTAAAAAATTTGCCAAATATAATATTTACAGCGTTGCCGGTTTTATAGTTTTTCCGATAGAGCTCTTAACTTTATTTTTTTAAATGCAATACTATGATTGTTTTTCACTTATAATGTCCACCAATCCAAAATATTTTCAATCCTAGAATATAAAATTTTTCGTCTGGAAATTTTAAAAGATATGGCATGTCCGCATTCTCATTCAAAAGAACAGGAACGGTCAAATATCTCGATAACGGATTAACATATCGTTATAAAATTTGCGATAGAGAGGTTATCAATAGTGGCGGATCTAAAAATAATATTTACAGCGTTCCCTGTTTTATAGTTTTTCCGATAGAGCTCTTAACTTTATTTTTTTAAAAGCAATATTATGATCGTTTGTCGCTTATAATGTTGGCCAAATCAAAGTGTGTTTAATTCAAAATAATAAATTTTTTTACTGAAAAATTTAAAAGATAATATCATATTATGAAATACCGCATTTTCATTCAAAAGGACCGGAATGGTGAAATATCTCGGTAACGGATTAACATGTCGTTACGAAATTTGGTATCCGGGTATTGTCAGCAGTGCCGGATCTGAAAATATTATTTGCAACGTAGTCAGTTTTATAGTTTTTCGATAGAGATGTGAATTTTTTTTTTAATGCAATACCATGTTGCTTTTTTGCTTATGATGTTGACTAAAGCAAAGCGTTATCAATCCTCATTGAACATCATTTTTTTTTCGAGGAATTAACAATAGTGCCGGATCTAAAAATAATATTTACAGCGTGGCCAGTTTTATCGTAAATAGAACTCTTAACATTTTCTTAAAGCAATGTGTGATAGTTTTTTGCTTATACCGTTGACCAAACCCAAGAGCTATCAATTCTAGCAAATCAAATTTTTCCTCTTAATTTTTTAAAAGATATGCAAGACCTCATTTTCATTGACAAGAACCGGAACGGTAAAATATTTCGAACGTCTAAAAGATTTCGGCATCGGATTAACATATCGTTATGAAATTTGCTATATGAAAGTTATGAATCGTGCCGGATGCAAAAATAATATTTGCGACGTTGTCAGTTTTATAGTTTTTCCGATAAAACTCTCAACTTCGTTAGAACCATGAAGTATAAAATATCAAGTTGCTTTTTGCAAATAGCTAATCAACAATTGATATTGTTGTCATAACATTTTGAAAGTTACTTAAATCGTTATTAAGAATAAATGGTTTTTGGTTAAGTAAAGCTGAACGGCTTTAAAGATTAATCTACTGTAGTTACGATGCTAAAATAAAAAGCTTTCAACAAGTTTCTGAATTATTTAATGCTTTATATCCAGAGAAATAAATTAAAAGATCTACAGTTTTTCTAACAATAAAAAGATACCAACAAACATGAAAAATAAAGACTAGCCAAAAACTGGGCGACCTATTCCGTTTCTTTTCAATGAAAATACGGTTTTACTATATCTTTTAAACAATTCAGAAGAAAAATTTGTTATTCTAGGATTGAAAGCACTTGGGTTTGGTCAACAGTATGAGCAAAAACTATCACAATATTGTATTTAAAAAAAATTAGTTGAGAAGTTCATAGAAAAAAACTATAAAACTGGCAACATTGGGAAAATTATTTTTAGATCTGACAACACTGATAATCCCCCTATACCAACTTTCATAACGATATGCTAATCCGTTACCGAAATATTTGACCGTGCAGATTCTATCGAATGAAAATTGTCTTGTTGTCATATCTTTTAAAATTTCCAGAAAAAAAATTTAATATTCTAGAATTGAAAACACTTTGGTTTGGTCAATATTATAGTATTGTATTTGAAAGAATAAAGTTGAGAGCTCTATCAGAAAAACTATAAAACTGGCAACGTTGTAAATATTATTTTTAGATCCGGCACTATTGATAACCTGCCTATGGCAAAATTTATAACGATACGTTAATCCGTTATCGAAATATTTGACCGTTCCGGTGCCATTGAATGAAAATGCGGACTTGCCATATCTTTTAAAATTACCAGACGAAAAGTTTATTATTCTAGGATTGAAAACACCTTGGTTTGTATAAAACCGGCACCACTGATAACCTCCCAATTCCAAATTTCATAACGTTACGTTAATCTGTTATCGAGATATTTGACCGTTCCGGTTCTTTTGGGAAACCCTGTATGAGATAAGATGGAAGCCCAGTATCAAAAGACATCTTCGCACTAACCATAACTTATTCGCGATAATTAGCATTAACATTCCATTGTAATAATGTACAGTAAATTAGTATTTAGTTGTTCTTTGATTCAATTTATTTAATAATCAAAATGAAACCCTGTGCCAGGTTTAGCTCAATACTTTTCCCACGAATTCATGAATATTATGTTTGTACTAATAAAGTCATAAGTACTAATAGTTTAATTTTTACCTGGGGTCAACATCACTTTGAAATTTACTTCAATCTTAAAACAGAAGTATTGTATGTGAAACAATTACCCTCCGAGATTTTTTCAGATCTTTACGTTTCTGGGTCCCTAGATGCCAAAAAAGATGTTTTCTCAATGTCGTCCGTTGTCTGTCCTGTCTGTTCGCGGCATAACCAAAAACTAGTTACCGATTGCCTTCAAATTTTGAGATTAAGGATCATATGGGAATGACCTGGTAATATTTTAGTAAAAATCCGATATGGCTAAACAGAATGGCAACCTATTGAAATGTAAAAAAAGTTATTACTAAAAAACTTCTTAACCATAATGCGTAAACATCAAGAATTACATAAGCATCAACTGGTAAAATTTTGGTACGAATCCAAGGTGAGGAAACAAAATAGGGCTTAACAAAATATTTAAAGATTCAGCTTGAAAAACTACTTAACGATTTCATGTTTTGTGCAATAATTAATCGTAGTATAGAAATGAACTGGTAAAATTGTACGAATTCATGTAGGCGGAACATAATGGCGGCTGAATAAAATGTAGGTATTCATGAAAAAATCACCTTCATTGGTTTTTGCATATTTTTACGTTTAAGTGCCCCTAGATGCTAAAAAATATATTTACACAGTTTCCCCGGTCTGTCGGCCTGTCTGCCAGTTCGCGGCACAGCTTAAAAAAATACTTACCCGAGTCTTATGGGGATGGTCTGGTAATATTTTGGTAAAAATTCAATATGGCCCAAAAAGATGGCGGCCTAGTAAAACGCTAAATAAATTACCTACTACTTAAAAATTAACTAACCGATTTGTTTCAAATTTGTACACAAAAATCAAGTGTGAAATGAAATGGTAACATTTTGATATAAATCCGAGGATAGCAAGAGAAAATGGAGGACTAATAAAATATTTAAAAAAAATCAGTCTGAAAAAACTACTTATTAGATTAATTTCAAACTTTGGGCAAGGATTGAGGGTGATCTAAAGATAAACTGGTAAAATTGTGATACGAAAAAAAATGGCGACCAAAAAAAAATAATTTATTTTAAATTATACCCAATAATCAAATGTGGTATAGGCAGAAAAATATTGGTAGGAATCCAATATGATGGAACAAAATGGCGCCTAATAAAAATTTTAGAAACGACAGTATAGGCGTGTTACCTAATGACAACGTACGGAACTAAATTGGGTCACACTTCGCTATTCCTAATAAAAAGAAATGTTCATAACGAGGGAAGTTCCGGGTAAAGAAAATTGCCGATTTTTTGGTCCTACGGTTAAAGGTATTTAATTTAACAGCTCTTTAATGCGAGTCTAAATTTAAACACATATGCAAATATCATATACACGTAGTTCCAAATGATATGTTAAATATGACATTATTTTTAAACATTTCTCGACCACATAGCACCGTACGACGGATTTTACTAAATAATTATTTCCACAAATGCCACCGACTAGAGATATATCAAAAGATAATATCGCGGATGTCAGGAATAGTTTTATGCAGCTTTTTTTCGAATTTCCTCAGAATAATTATCAAACTAAAGAGCTGGATGCAAAGATTTGAATAGTAAATGCTATAACAAGTTTGGAATATGGCATATGCCTATGGCCTATACGCTATTCCAAACATATATATATATATATATATATATATATATATATATATATATATATATAGCTGGATGCAAAGATTTGAATAGTAAATGCTATAACAAGTTTGGAATATGGCATATGCCTATGGCCTATACGCTATTCCAAACATATATATATATATATATATATATATATATATATATATATATATATATATATATATATATATATATATATATATATATATATAACAGGCTATTTAAAATATTTACAATTAATTGATAAATATGTTATTTTTTAAATAAAACTCTAGTAAAAAGTAAATGAGGGAAAGTATTTCCCATGCATAAACATGTTTATTAAATTATTATATTTAAGACAAGGGGGTTTAAAAAGGATATATTTTCGGCGGAACAGAAAGCAGCGTGTCTGTTTGTTGTGGATCAACACTGCGAAAAAAAGAACTTAAAAAAAAGTTACTTAAATGCAAATACTTACCTAAAAATGAGTTTATTTTGATTATATAATAGATGTAATGCGGTTTTATAGAAGCAGAGTGTCATTCATAAAATTATTTTTACATTTTGTTTCTTTAAACAAATATTTTATTAACGACATAACAGCGGAAGCATTTAAAATTATGTACTTCCAGCAGGCTCCTAACCATAAATAAAGAATAGTAAGAAATTTTCTCCAAAACCATCTTCTAGATAGACTCAAAATAACCCATAGGTCAACTTTACCAATTAGGATATTTAAAATATAAATATTCCACATAGCCAAAACCTTTAAAAGGCATAACAAATTTAGACATTTTTTAAGAAATCATGCCTTAAGTGTTGGCAAAATGTAAAGTTATATAATAAATTTTCTTGAAATATATACTTCTACGGCTTATTTAGTTAATTATTTTCTTTTATTCTTAATTGGAGATTAAAATTAAATTAATTTCCTCAGATTTGTAATATTATATCATTGGAGGAAAATAATGATGCTGAGTAGGCAGTACAATAAAAAACAGATATTTTTAAACACTGGTTTTCTTTCTTTTCTACTAAATTGTGGTTTCCACGACATACTTGGCTTTCACTGCCTAATGAAAGGACCCAACAAATTAAAAAAATAAACGAGCTATTTTAGTACTATAATATTATAGAAATAGAAAAAAAAATGAATGTTGTTATTTGAAATAAGAAAGTTTTGTACTTCGAATAACTTTCATTTTGAAGTACAAATTTCATAGCAATAGGCTTAAAATGTTGCTGGACATTCTCACAGTATCCCTGTGGTTGTATTTTATACTGACGGGGTTATACCAAGTTATTACAAGAAAAAAAAAGGAAAAGGAAAAAAAAACAACTATTGTGTATTAAGAAATGATCTAACGATGCCACATGTTTTCAAAATGACCGATTCCTGGATGTTCCTGCGAATGTCTGTACTAAGTCCTAATTGAACCTGTTACTGATATGACGAGAAGAACAATAATGACGCTTTGCTGTTTCCACAGCCTTTTTATTTCCATTGCCAGGTCGGTGTATTTGGCGATCTCATTGTATGACAATTAAATAAGTGGTCTTTTCTTTTTTGGATTGAAAGGTGATATCGGGTCTGTTTGCGGGGATTGTTTTATCTGTGTGGATGTCAACGTCCCAGTAGAGCTTGTACTCTTCGTTTTCAAGATGAATGTTGGTGTATAATGGTAGTAAGGGTCTGTGTTCTCCGTTAGTTTGTATGTTGGGGCTAATGTTTGATGAACGATTTTCGCTGCTGAGTTGTATCTCAGGTGTATTCACATCCACTCGTTATGTGTTCCATCGTTTCTCTCTTCTATCGACATCTCCTGCACCTGTCGTCTTCAAGGGTTGTGTCCTTGATGCTGTGCTTTTGGTAGTTTCTGCTTTATGTGGTGTCTGTGTCTTCTATGGAGTATTTTTTTAGACCAGGTGTTCATTTTTTCTAGTCGTGATTGGATGTGACTGTGTGCGTCTGCTGCGTGGCTCGTTTGAAAAAGGTCCAGCTGTGTATAATTCTTGTCTGCCTTCACTATTGTCTTGTGGAGGTTAGTTTGTTTGTTGTGGAAGAATTTTCTGAGTTCGTAAATTTATTTTTTAATTAGCGATTATATATCTATAATTCCCCTCCCTCCTTCTTTTCTTTCGATGGTGAGTCTTTTCTTGCATTCGTTGGGATATAACTTCCTCTGTTTAGTGAATTCAGAGCGTATAAAAATGTGAATGTTTCCTATGTCGGTGTGTGACCATTTAATGATACCAAACGAATACGTAAGAATAGGTATGGCGAAGGTGTTAATAGCTTTCGTTAGATTTCTTATTATATTATATATATATATATATATATATATATATATATATATATATATATATATATATATAGATTTTACTTATTCTTATTATCGAAATTGACATTCAATTTCTTAACAAATGTTGGGTTCCCAGCCCATCCCGGATGCATGCATCAAAAGGAGTAGGCTGGCTTCTATTAGTGTTGTCCTGTAAGAATTTTCTCACTATGTGGCAAGTATTGCGCAGGACTGCCTTCTCGATGTCGATGAAGGTGTTAGTATGCAGTCCGATGATTTTCAGGTTCTATTCCAGTATTTTTGGAACTAGTCCAGTTGATGATACGATGATCTTGATAGCCAGCCCCGCAGATTTGATAGAAAGTTGGTATTTTCTTTAATTCAGAAAGCATGGAAATCCTTCTGCTTTTGATTTCTGCTGGGGCTGAAAAATTGATGAACGACATCGATTTTAATTCACTTGTCGGCAGAACGATATCAGGTTTGTGGACTTGCAGCATGGTTTTGGTAGGGAAAGCATAATTTGCAATAAGTGTCCTAAGCTGAGAAGACTATTTGCTCTTTGATGACATGGGAGATCGATATGTGAGACCGATGAATAGGTGTGGATCTATACTTCTATTCAAAGTCAGTGCCTACGTCTAGCTCTCGTAACTTGTTCTGTCTTACAGAAGAATATTTCTCTCAGTTAGGAACTAAACCTACAGTTAGTTTCATAAACTACCCTTAATAATCTTAAGTATTGTATATTTGCAAATATATGCCCAAATGTGTTACATGTTTGTAGTAGAATTTTGCACCTGGTTTAGACAGAATAATACACTTGTCGCCATTTAATATACGAGTTTTGTGTATAACTCTGGTGGACAATATTTTATTTTATATGACATGACGTCGTGACATCTAACACGGGTAAAAAAAATTGATCAACTAATTTATGCACAAATTGTGTTGCCTTTCCCATTAGGAGATAAAATAAAATATTTATTATAAGCTTTATGTACAGAATTGGTATTGTTTTAGAAAAAATGATGAAAATATTTTTTTCTAGCCGAAATTCAAGGAAAATACACTACACTGCAATGGCGCACACTTCACGTTGGAGGACTTTATCATATGGAGGAGGAGATAAGCATGTCGACTACGGTACCTAATTTTATTGGAGAAATACAGCAGCTTTATTTCAATAATATACCTTACATTGAGTTAGCTCGTGCTCTCAGCACCGAGCAATCAATTTCTGGTAAGTCTTAATGGTTTCCGTATACTGTGTATGTTGCCACTCTTATCAATAAGCAAATTCAGAAAATGTGTGTAACATTTTCATCAGCACCCAGAAATTACTTTAAAATGTGATTTTTATACAAATTAAAGGTAATTTTGATTTCAAACCTCATTCCAACTATTCCCATCGCCATGCTCTTTAAATATAGCTTTACATACATAATTACATATTTGTAATTACAAAAATACCTATAAGTAATGATACACGTAGAACTAAATTTTAAATTTTTTTATAATAAGACTTATAATTAATAAAAATACGGATTAGGTTACGTTAAGATTGGTTAGGTTTGCGGTAAAAAAAGCGCGCAGTAACGCGCCAACCGAATTCCGACTTTATATTAAAAGGAGGATGTTTCTGTAACAAAACCTATACTGTTAGGTGGATATGTCGTATCCTTCGTATTTTCTCAATGGAATATAAAAAAGCTTTTGTCGTTTTAGGAAGATTTAGAGTATTCCTGAAAACGGTTTTTTTTATTGTTTTTGTTTAAGAAAATCACTTTAGGGGCAAATAGGATTTTTTTATTAAATACATACATATATATATATATATATATATATATATATATATATATATATATATATATATATATATATATATATATATATATATATATATATATATATATATATATATATATATATATATATATATATATATATATAATAATTAAAGGGTTTATAATATGAGGTAATTTTGATTCGGAACACAATTATAATAATCCTACTAATCCTAGTCCTACTAATTACTTCATATAATGATTCCCCATTCCTCACTATTTTTACTGTGTGTCGAATATGCTGGTTTGCTGAAAGGAAAAGAACAGTTCGGCATTTTTCTTTCCACATTTACCAATGCAAAATGTGGTACATGGTGTATGATGATTTGGAAATGCTTTACACACAACGGCCTCTATTATTCTCTATAATATACGGCCTACAGTACATAAAGAAGTGACGAGAAGAAATCCAGACTAATTTTTTTTAATCAAATTAATGAAATTTTGTGATACACATCATTCTATTATTTCTTTAAGCAGAAATATTGAAACTTCTCCTTAATTTTATGATTTTGTATATAGATGGTAAGGAGTGAACAAAACCCTATATATATATATATATATATATATATATATATATATATATATACATGTGGCCGCTTCTATCTTAAACCGGTGGTAACATTCGTTTTTTAAATGAGGTGCCCTGTATATTATTGTATTTTTGTTTTGTCTTAAATACTCTAAAAACTTTTTATGTTTATGTTATGTATATATCTAAATTCAACAGTTTTCGAGAAAATGGCGACTGAAAATTGACATTTTTGACACTTTGAAGCTCTTACTTCCAAATGACTTAACTTACAATAAAACGGATTGCACTTTCCTATCTTGGTTTTTAGTTATCCATATCCTGACATTAATTTCCACTTTGACAGGTAATGTCAAATTATGACACCTCCTATCAAACTAGAAACTGATATGGTAAATAAATAAATAAAAACGGGGAAAGTGGAATCCATTTTGTTGCAAGTTAATCGTTTGGGAGTTATAGAGCATCAAAGAATTAAAAATGACAATTTTCAAGCTCCATTTTCTCGAAAACGTTTGAATTTAGTTAAACACGAAAAGTATTTGGAATGTTCAAGACAAAAACTCATTAATATATTTCATTCCATTTAGACATCGGATGTTGCACCTGTTTAAAGTAGAAGCGACAACACCACCCAATTTTTTTTTTTTTTAAAGAAAAAACATTTATGGCCAGAGTCAAATTTTCAAAGTAATCGTTTCATTGGTTTTCCAGGTAAAAAAAATAAGACAGCACTTATAAAACATGAAACAGAATATAAACACACGTTTAATTGTCAAAATACTACTATTTTGAACACGGAAATTAACCAAAAAAACAGAGAATTTCTGGAAATATTATATATTAAATGGGAAAATAATGCAATAAGTGACAAAACAAATATAAAAAAATTGAGCTGAATATATTATAACGTCATCAAATAAGTTTAAATCAAATATAAACTTCATCACAAAGAAATTAAATAAAATTAATTTGCATTCACCTTATTCTAAAAATAAATAAATATAAATTTTTAATTATAAGTCAAATCCTAATTAATCAATTTGTCCCCCAATTTTAAACTAACTTAAAAAAACATAAGCAATAAAATAATATATATATATATATATATATATATATATATATATATATATATATATATATATATATATATATATATATATATATATATATATATATATATATATATATATATATATATATATATATATATATATATATATATATATATATATATATATATATATATATATATATATATATATATATATATATATATATATATATATATATGTATATATATATATATATATATATATATATATATATATATATATATATATATATATATATATATATATATATATATATATATATATATATATATATATATATATATATATATATATATATATATATATATATATATATATATATATATATATATATATATATATATATATATATATATATATATATATATATATATATATATATATATATATATATATATATATATATATATATATATATATATATATATATATATATATATATATATATATATATATATATATATATATAAAAATATATATATATATATATATATATATATATATATATATATATATATATATATATATATATATATATATATATATATATATATATATATATATATATATATATATATATATATATATATATATATATATATATATATATATATATATATATATATATATATATATATATATATATATATATAAAATGTATATTAGATTGTTTAACAGAAGCATTTGAGGTGCCATAAAGAATATTACAAAATGAAAATACTCATTTGTGTATCGAAGCATTTCAGAAATTTATCAAATCTGTTTGATAAATGAGCACTTTAATTAAGAAATGTTCTTGGAGACATTTTACTAATCGCCCACCTGCGTCACTTATTTCTCCATTGTCTTCTCAGATCAGATCTTTATTAATGAAAATACATACTTTCCTACACATAATAAACCTTTAATGCCTTAATGTCAATTTGTATTATAAAATATAAAATGGGATGTGAGTTAAATGTTCAGGGTGTCTGGTTCTGTTTTAAACAGGATGTATAATCTTAACTTTTAGAGATATCAAAAAATATTACATACAAAAGTTTTATGGTTTTCTCTGAACCGTCAGATAATGACAATCCGAAAAGAAAAAAATGAGCATCAAATTTCTGGAAGTGTTATATATTAAATGGGGAAAATTATGTAATGAGCGACAAAACAGGTATACAAATTTGAGCCAAATATATTATAATGCCATCAAATAAGTTTAAATTAAATATAAACCTAATCATAAAAAAATTAATAATTAAAATAAAATTAATTTGTATTCACCTTATTCTAAAAATAAATACATATCAATTTTTAATTATAAGACAAATCTAAATTAATCAATCTGTGTTGGCGTACCATTTTTGATGAAGACCAATCTTGAATGATCGAAACGTCTAATAAATAAAAAAGAGCAAGATCAACACTAAGAAAAATTAAATAAAATTGTTTAATTTCGTCTTTTCTCTTGAACCACAAATACCCAAGAAAAAACAAAACCTTTATATAAATATCTATATATATATATATATATATATATATATATATATATATATATATATATATATATATATATATATATATATATATATATATATATATATATATATATATATATATATATATATATATATATATATATATATATATATATATATATATATATATATATGTGTATATATATATATATATATATATATATATATATATATATATATATATGTATATATGTATATATATACATATATATTCTCGTAATCCGCTTACATGCAAAAACTATATATTTTTGCTACTATATACATATATATATATATATATATATATATATATATATATATATATATATATATATATATATATATATATATATATATATATATATATATATATATATATATATATATATATATATATATATATATATATATATATATATATATATATATATATATATATATATATATATATATATATCTATGTGTTTTCTTGAACCGTTATTGTATACAAAAGTGGAAAATTCTTGGGTTTAGGTTCGAATTAAATACCAAATTTTAATTTTTCGTTTATTTGACGTTTCGCCCTGTAATTTAGGGCATCTTCAGAAAATATTTTTTTTATGCTAAAATTATAAAAATACAGACATTAATATTTAAGAGACACACTGTATATAAAATAATATTACCACGTTAAAACATTTTTTATTTCTCCATTGTCTGCTCAGGTCTCTATTAATATAAATACATACTTTCCTACACATCCAGTCTATTATTTAATAAACCTTTAATTCCTTAACGTCAATTTGTATTATAAAATATTAAATAGGATGTGAGTTAAATGTTCAGGCTGTCTGGTTATGTTTTAAACGGGGTGTATAATCTTAACTTTTAGAGATATCAAAAAATATTACATCCAAAGTTTTATGGTTTTCTCTGAACCGTCAGAAAATGACAATCCGAAAAGAAAAAAATGAGCATCGACTTTCTTATTTTAAATGGAATACGTATTTTTTACAAATCATACTAAATGGTTTATTTAGATTGTTTGATAGAGAGAGACTCCGAAATAGCGATCTCAATATTTTCTAGTACGTCTGATATTAAAGACTGTAATGTTGCTGTAAAACTTTAAAGTCTTTATTAATAACACCCTGTAATAATATTATTTCAATAAATGATCATATTCTTGCTGATTATAAAAATACCAGTTTTGATACTTTTATTTTTAAAAACAGAGAGTAAATTGACAAGAATCCTGCCATAGGAGACAGTGTGTTTCTTTTTACTGAGTTTGCTTATATTCTTTCTCTTTCTAACATATTGCCCCTTATGGCAGGGTTTTTGTCAAATTTCTCGGTTGTCTTTAAAGATAAATGTACTAAATTTGGTATCAGCAAGAAGAAGCCCAATGTCCATTTATTGAAATAATATTATGCAGGTTGTTCCATTCAAAATAACAAAGTTTATGCTATTTTTTTGCTTTCCAGTTAGCATTTTGTTTATTTCTAAATTAAATCCTGACGGCTTAGAAAAAATCATAAAAAACTTTTACAATATTCCCGCCGTTTAAAAATTCTCAAAAGTAGCTATATATAACTGCTGACACAGGACACAGGATACAGGCAGCCATTTTTTTAGTTTCGAAAATATCAGTTTTAGACTCTTACTTTTTTATTTTATATAGTGTGTTTTAAGGAGTTTTGTATTCAGCCCACAATTAGCTTTTCAATGATATATCTCAACTTTTGTTTTCAAAAGAGCGGCTAGTCAGCCATTTTTTAAAAACTCAACTTTGCCGCTTTACCCAAAAAAATACAGTTACTTTTTATAAAATACTTGTTTTAAATACTCCAAAATAAACTCCTTTCTTATTTTTTAAAATACTTCGATTTAAAAATCATTTTGGGAACTAGGAAAATTTTATTTTTTTTTTTACTTCTCGTTTAATCAACAAGAATATTTTACTCCACTATTTTTAATGACACCTTGTGTATTTTTGTTAAAAACATTTTCGCCGTAAAATTACCTTTTTAAAAATGTATCGCATGCTGGCTTTATTTTCAAAATGCCAGTCATTTTTGACAAATCGGGATAGATTTTATTTAAAATAAATGCGCCAATAAAAATATTAGAGTAAATTGCTAATTAAAGTGGAACAAAATAAATAAAATCTATTATTACTCAAAACGATTTTGTGATAAAGTGTATCTAAAGTATATTGACGGCACGCTTAATTTACTACACCACGTATTTCAAATAAATTTATTTTTATTCAGTTAATCGGTTTACAAAAATAAGTTTAAATTTCTATCACGCCGCCTACGCTTCTTAAAGAAATCGCCGACTGTTGACGGATATTTAACTTTTGTTGTCTCAATTTACTTTAGATGTTCTATACACAAGTTAAACCTTTAAAAAATAGCTACCCAGCCGCCACCGGTAAAAACGGAAGTAACTTTTAATTGTTTTCTTTTTATAGAAAATTTGCCTTATTGAATTATCGAAATATTTCAATTCTTAAATTGTGTGTTTATGGAAAAACTCTATGTGGTTTCATTCCGGATGTAAATCTATTCACTACTGTCGTCCGATAGAGGCAGAAAAGGGCTTGCGTTTCTATTCATGTACATGGAAACACATCATATATATATATATATATATATATATATATATATATATATATATATATATATATATATATATATATATATATATATATATATATATATATATATATATATATATATATATATATATATATATATATATAGATATCATCATTTAATGCTCCCAACGAAAGCCAGGAGTCACAATGTAATTCAATGCCGGTCGTGGTATTAGCCAGCAGAGTAGTTGTTTTTGTGATTCCATTTTGTGCCTTTGCCCTACACGGGGCTCGCTAGTCTATGGCGGCCTGATGAGCTCTAATAAGAGCGAAATCGCGATCGTCGTTTGACTAAAATGGATCATTGTGTCTGCTGTGATGCCGAACATGTTCCAAACAAGGATCATTTTCTTGTTATGACGTTCGTTTACGTGGAATGAAAACATACTATCATTTAATGCTCCCAACGACAGCCAGGAGTCACAATGTAATTCAATGCCGGTCATGGTATTAGCCAGCGGAGATGTTGTTTTTGTGATTCCATTTTGTACCTTTGCCCTACACGGGGCTCGCTAGTCTATGGCGGCCTGATGAGCTCTAATAAGAGCGAAATCGCGATCGTCGTTTGACTAAAATGGATCATTGTGTCTGCTGTGATGCAGAACATGTTCCAAATAAGGATCATTTTCTTGTTATGACGTTGTTGTACGTGGAATGAAAATATACTATCATTTAATGCTCCCAACGAAAATCAGGAGTCACAATGTAATTCAACGCCGGTCGTGGTATTAGCCAGCGGAGTAGTTGTTTTTGTGATTCCATTTTGTGCCTTTGCCCTACATGGGGCTCGCTAGTCTATGGCGGCCTGATGAGCTCTAATAGGAGCGAAATCGCGATCGTCGTTTCACTAAAATGGATCATTGTGTCTGCTGTGATGCAGAACATGTTCCAAACAGGGATCATTTTCTTGTTATGACGTTGGTGTCCGTGGAATGAAACATACTATCCTTTAATTTTAATACAGAATTTAGATATCTAATAAAATCCAGGATACGCTGTTCAAAAGAAGTAACTTTTAGATGCGACGTATTTTTGACACACCCTGTATTTTTTTTAATAATGTTAGATTGTAGCTCTATCTTCTAATCTGCATATATTCCTCAAGTTATTTTTAAAAAATAAAGTGTCGTTTAAAGCTAAGAGAAGAGACAGTGAAAAACTTTTCATGGCGTCTTTATTCTTGATTGCTAAATTTGGTATATGCATTTTCAGTTAATCTTTGTCTTTGTTTCTTGTTAAAGGCGTTATTAATGATGTGCAAAAGGAAACCATATTCATGGCTACCTGATAAGTTATATTTTTCTCCAATTCAAAATCGGAGAGACTTAATGGAATCAAGAAAGGCAAGGCACAATGTAGATAAGTGTTTATAGCTGCCATTGATATGATGGTTAGAGTGTCATGGTATCATGTGATCTGTCTATGTAGGCTTTCTATAGATGTTAAAATTTATTTTTTGAAATTTTGAGATGGTAAGATCAAGGAAATTAATCTTCTCTTGTTGTTCAATTTCCTTTGTAAATTGAATTATTTTATTATAATTTAATTTTATATTAAATTACAATAAATCATTTAAAAATGCCAATCAATTAAGAATTGAAAAATTAAGAAGAATTGGATGTTTTGGTTTTGACTGAGACATATTTTTGATATTCAATAAAAGTTTATCGCAACGTGACTGTAGTCGGTACCAAAATAGATATTTATAGTTTTTTAAGATCTGAATGTTCCCCTTTGCAAGGAGTTTTTTAAGTTTTTAAATTCTATTTTATGTTGTTATTGTATTTGGACAACGCCCATGTGTGACTTGTTTAACTAATTGTTTTATGACTTGGATTTAGGTTAGTTTTTAGTTCCAGTAAACAACCCCAATATCATTTTAGCATTAAATTAATAACATTCCTTGCTTATAGGTCTAGCCCCTAAAATGACGTAATATATAGATAATAAATATATAGAAGCTGTAAGGCTTAACTCTTTTCATTTTCCCCAGTTAAAATGACCCTTATTGAGAGCAGTTATGATTTCATATTAGGTTTAATAACTTTATATTTCACTGGTACAGTGATTTGTGTACGACCAACTAGTTTTATTTTTTTAAACAGCTCTTTATTTTATACTAAATTACAATAAATTAATTAAAAATGCTAATCAATTCTAAAAACTAATAAACCGTTATTATATAAATACCTTTATAGTTTAGTATAATATACAGTATGTTTTGTGAAAGAGTTCATCATATCTATATATAAGGACTGTCTAAAATCCTATATATTTTTGAAAATTACTTATTATTACATATTAAGTAATAAAAGTGATGAAATCATGACATCATAATTAAGTGGCCCCCGGTATACTACAAACCTAATACCATAAAGCAAGAATAAAATGACTCTTTTTTTTTCAGGATTTCCGACGATAAAAGTCGCAGGCAAATTCGTAAAACACGCTACAGATAATCTCCACAGACCAGTCACATTCCGCTCAAAGCACACGTTTATAGGTCTGCCGATGTTACGAGCATATTCCAGTATACATATCGACTTCATGTTTAAGACTCGCGAAGCCAACGGCCTTATCATGTTCAACGGCGGAAAGAAGGAAGATTTTGTCGCGGTCGAATTGGTCGACGGTCATATAAACTACATCGTGAATGTTGGTGACGGAACAGTTACGTTGAGAGACACTGTTAGGTAAGATAACTGTCAAAATGATTGTGGAAGGTTTGAATACGTTTTCAAGCCGCAGCAACAGTGGTGTATTTTATTTAGTTTATTTTATTTTATAGCTTTGAATGCGGCCATTTGGCCACATCACTAATCTTTTTATTATATGAATTAGCGATTTAAATAAAACTGAATTATATTTTTATGATAGTACTAGCCCCAACAGCTATATGTTCGGATGATGTACGAAATGTTAAAAAACATATTTATGTTTGGTCTAGACTGTTTTTTTTTTGTTTTTCTGACTGAAAAAACAAGTAACCTACTCTTTACCTAACATAAAGTCCGATCGTAAGGAATAATTATTTTATTTTGGACAAACTAGATAACAAAAACATAACAAATTTTCTGAAAAATAAATATTCGAACGCTATCCTTATTGACATTGAAATCAATATTATGCACGCACTTACTGATAAATCTAGTGTGCGTGTATCAATAGCTGTCAGCTTAGGTTTTATCCGCCATCTTTTTCCTATATATTCATAATAAAATTCACACATTCCACATTGTTGCCGTTTTAGTTGTCCGCTGTAAATCGTGTTTTTTTACAGTCTCGGGCATAATTGTTTTTTAAATCACTGTTCTCCCTGCACTTTGGGTTCTGGAGATTGAGTGTGATCGTTTGTTTCGCTGGAAACTCGAAAATATTCATTTTCGGTGCCGAAAAAGGTGTCGGTTACAAAGTAATATAGCCTGAAAGAAAAGCAAATCAGCGGTTTCTGTTTTAATTTTTGTTTATCTTCTGTTGACTGTGTTGACGTTTGGAATTCTGGCCACATCTGCTTTCCTATAATACCTGGCACTTGCTACACTAGTACAGCTGAAAAACTATCGAAGAATTGTCGATTCACTTAAGTCGATAAATTAAATATCAATAATGAACTGCTTCAAGTGTGGGAAATATGAACAGATAGGTTGATCCTTTGCGACAGCTGCGGCCGAGAACTTCATAAGGACTGTGGGGGGGTCTCATCTTCTGAGGTCAGGGTTATGGAGCTGAAAGGCAAGTGAGTTTTAAAGTATCTCTGTGATGACTGAACCAGTGGTTTGCTTCAGGTTCCTAAGCTCTTAAAAGCGGTCAACGATTTGCGAGCTGAGGTTAAGGCGTTGTCTAATCTTCATAATCTCCCTGGAAACTCCTCTTCTTCTGTTGAGGACAATACTATAGCAGAACTGCAGGAACGCTAGAAAGGGGAAAACAACCTGATGATTTTCAACCTTTTTGAGCAAAACAAGGAAAAGGAGGATGTCTCCACTATATTTAACTCCCTCACCAATAACTCATTTGAAATTAAGTGTCGTGAGAATTGGAAGACCAAACAAAAATGATCGCAGGTCTTTAAAAGTTGTCCTCTCAAGCCCACAAGATGTGCAAACTATATTGAAAAACCGATCCAAACTTAAAGGTTCAAACATATTCATTAATAAAAATCTGACTCCAATACAGAGAACCTATGAAAAATCAGTCCGTAATGAACTACATGAGCGACGTGCTGATGGAGAGTCCAATCTGGGGTTAAGGTACTTCGGAGGAGTGCCTAAGATAGTTGAAAAAAACTAGCTGCCCTAGCATTATCTCTTGGAAAATGCCTTGTTTTCATCATATCAAATTATTGTCTTCAACGAAATCTGGTTATCACAAGACATATATTATAATTCCGAACTGCACATGTGTGATTTTAATATATACAGAAAAGATCGTTCAGCAACTACCAGTGCCTACTCCAGGGGTGGAGGGGTGTTGATTGCAGTACATAAAAGCATCACCAGCATTATCTGTCAATGATGACATGGGGCATCTCTTTGGTGGGAACTAATGTCAACAAGTTCACAATAGGCACTGCCTATTCTCCCCACGAAGTCCAGTGTTGTCCTATCAGGTGTTCGATGAGAGCCTGCAGAGGCTAACCCACAGTTGCCCAGAAGCTCGATTGTGTTTGTTAGATGACTTTAACCAGCCACACGTCCAATGGCTAAGAGAGACTATGGGTTCCATCGTGATAGCACTACCTAACGCCTCGCCTAATGAAGTTGAATCTGCTGAAGTGCTGTCTAACATGTGTTCTATACATAATTAATTTCAAGTGAATACAGTTAGAAATGACGTTGATTCTCTTCTGGATTTGGTATTTGTGGAAGATCCAGAGATAGTTGTCGAGACAGCCGATGAGCCCATGATACCAACTGACAGTTTTCACCCTCCATTGTGCTTCCAGCTTGAGCTGCTAGATCATCAAAACGACTGGAATCTGGTATCTGAAGGCTTCTGTAGGGTCTTTAAATCAGCAGATTTCCAGGGTTTACTCGGCTTCCTTGATCAATTTGATTGGGACGACCTATTGTGTGATATATCATTGGACCAAATGTTAGATGCATTTTATGAAATTCTGTATTTGTCAATTGAAATTTTTGTTCCACTCAAAAAGTTCTCATCTCAAAAATTTCCAAGGTGGTTTTCTCCTGAACTAAAAAATGCTGTTATTTCCAAGAAAAGAGCTCACAAGAAATATAAAAGATCAAAATCATTATTGGATTATCACGAATTTTGTAGATTGAGAAACCTCTGTAAAACAGTTAAAAGAGAGTCCTACTATGGCTTCGTCTTCAACGGTGAAACTTCCATTAAAGAAAACCTTAAACAGTTTTGGAACTTTGTTAATTCAAAGCGTAAAGATGTGGGAATGACTAAGGAGATGGAGTATGGTGACCTTAGGAGTTCATCGGGTGTAGAGATTGTAAATTTGTTTGCTCAATATTTCTCAACTGTATACTGTGATAAAAAATGTGATATCCCAAATATAATGGTCTCGACAAATGTACTAAATATAAGTAGTTTATCTATATCCATATCAGAAATTTATGATAGGCTGTCACGTCTGGATGTGAGAAAGGGTCCCGGACCAGATAGAATACCCCCAGTTCTGTTGAAGCACTGTGATTTTATCTTAGCAAGACCTTTGCATATTATTTTCAATTTGTCCTTAACCTCTGGTGTATTTCCAGATTTTTGAAAAGCGACCTTTATTACCCCAATCTTTAAATCAGGTGATACAGCTAACATCCTAAATTATCGACCCATAAGTATATTGAATACTATTCTTCTATAGTATATACTTCTCCAAGGAGTTCGACAGGGTGAATCACAAGATGCTCATTCACAAGCTTGAGACTCTGGGCTTGCATGGCTCTATGCTTTTTGTACTAATAGGTGACTGCAAATCCCAGCCAGTTCCTGTTATTTCAGGCATACCTCAGGGCTCACACCTGGGGCCGCTGCTTTTTAATATATTCATAAATGACATTAAGGATTGCTTTCTGTGTAGCAACTACTTATTTTTTGCCAACGATCTTAAGTTTTATACCACGGTATCCCATGAAAGAGACTGCCTTTTACTTCAGGGTATCTTGGACAGGCTATTTGGCAGGTGTACAGAGAACGGCATGGAACTCAATCCAGCTAAGTGTTTTTCAATGATCTTCAGCTGTAGTAGGAATGTCACGGAAAACACATATCACATTAACAATATCCCAATTAAAAACCCATCCGGGGCGCGTGATCTGGGAATCATATTTGATGGCTCTCTCAGTTTTTCCGAGCACATTACCAGAATGACTGCAAAGGGACTTCAGATGTTGCGTTTCATTAAAAGGGTTTCTAAGGATTTCTATGATATAAATTCGATAAAACTATTATACTGCTCTTTGGTTAGACCCCACCTAGAATACGCTTCTAGTGTGTGGTTTCCATACTATGACATTCACAAACGCAGGGTTGAGCAAGTTCAGCATAAGTTTCTTCGCTACATTTCGTGTAGGTAAGCTCAGTTTGCCCAACTTAGCTATCATGATATTGAGTCTAGTCTTGGTTTAAAAACACTTCAAACCAGTCGGATCCAGAAAGACCTAAAACTTTTCTACAACATACTTCACGGTATCCTAAACTGCTCGAATCTTTGGGCCAGGATATCACTTCATAATCAGCCTAGAAATACACGACTTGTTCAACCGTTTCATGTACCAATTCATAGGACAAATTATGACTTTTACGGTTTTATTCCTCGTACATCCAGACTGGCCAATGAGTACTGAGAGCGAATTGACTTTTTTGGAAACCGAGATACATTTTTGCGCCAATTATTGAATCTGCCTATAGTCTAGTTCCTATTTAATAACTGTACTTAATATGTAGGTAGCGTGATAGTCAAACTTGTTATATTATACGATTATGCCATTGTTTTGTTTATTGTTTTGTTTTATTACTTTGCTTGAATTTGATTTAATTTAATAATTAATATTGTGCACTATTTTCTCACATGTTATGTGTTTTGTATATGTAATCATTATTATTTCTATATTGTATTACTATATTGGGCAATGATTGTCCGTACATAAATAAATAAATAAATAAATAAAACGACGCGTGGTGCTGCAACGAATAAAGAAGTGCGAAACATTATAATATCTCTGTACAGCAGCAGAGGTAAATCAATGCAAAAAATTTCAAATGACAAATATTACAAAATCAACGGGGATATTATCAAAATATATGGAAAGACAGCTAGTGTTAATGTTCGTGGTAAAAGTCCAGGCCGACCTCATAGAATCACTGACAAAGAATTTCGTGTTCTGGTCCAAATTTGCAGAACTAACAGAAGGGATACACTACGAGATATACAAGCCCAATGGAATCACAAGGTCGCAATTTTTATAAGATAAATTTGTAATTTTTCCTGGTAAAACATAAAAAATGATAATGCTCTTTGATCAAATTTTAGGCCAAGTAAAAGCCGTTATTAACAGCTATTCAAGAGAAAAACCGTTTGAATCAGACAACAAGAATGTGGGCTAATGTTATCTTCAGCGACGAATCGAACTTTAATGTCTGCGTAGGTGGTTTTCGAAAAAGCGTGAAAAACGTACAATAAAATTTTTTCAGAGGGTTATAAAATGGGGATGTATCAGTAGAAAAGGAGTTGGTAAACGTAAGTTCATTGAAGGTACTATGAACGCAGAAAAGAACTAACTAATTTTATCACGAAGCTTGATTCGAACAGCAGAACAAAGTTTTGGAAATGACAATATCATATTTCAGCACTGCCACCCTGCGAAAACAACAAAAAATGCTTGAGGACTATCAGTAAAAAGTCTTATCGAGTAGCCCCGACTTAAATGTCATTAAAATTTTATAGCATCAGATGAAGAAGACTTTGCGTAACGATACTTAACCTACATACATTTATATTAGACCTATAATAGCCGAAAAGAAAATAAAAGTATATATATATATATATATATATATATATATATATATATATATTATATATATATATATTTTATATATATATATATATATATATATATATATATATATATATATATATATATATATATATATATATATATATATATATATATATATATATATATATATATATATATATACTTATATATATATTTATATATATATATATATATATATATATACAGGGTGGCCCATCGAAAACGTACCGCAAGGCATAACGGCCAGGGTAATTTTTTTTTCAAAAAATCCAAAAACACGTCAATTTTGTTTGTGAGGGCGACAACTTTTGCCCTTAAAATGATCGCAAAATTTTCAACCCTCTAAGCGGGGGTGTCATCCCCCAAACTTTTTCAAATGGGAAGAGGGGTCAAGTGGTACCGCAATGAAAAGGGCTTTCTATTCTCTATACATTCCCGCTTTGGTTTTGAAAATCGGTCAAGTCATTTAGAAAATATGAAGGATTGAAATTTGAAAAATACATTTTTCAAAAAACGCATAAATTGAATTAAATAAAAAAAAACTTACCGTATTAATGAAGCCAATGCTGAAAATGTTACCCGTCGACCTCCATACAGTAATACAAATTAGCTTCAAATCGTTCTCGAACATTCTGAAGAACTTGAGGGGTCACTTCGCGACAAACGTCAATAATTCGTGTTCGCAGATCTTCTAATGAGGCAAGTGGAGTGCTATACACTTTACTTTTTATGTGTCCCCATAGAAAAAAGTCTAAAGGAGTTAAGTCGGGTGACCGGGGAGGCCACTCAATGGCACCCCTTCGTCCTATCCACCGCCCGGGAAAGTTAGTGTTTAAATAATTACGCACATTTTGAGAGTAATGTGGAGGTGCACCGTCTTGTTGAAATATCAGTTCCGCTTCAACGTATCCAGGATTATTTTCGATGATGTCAGTTAGGGCTGGGTCGATGGTATTTTCCAGTAAATCTAAGTACATATCACCTGTTAGAGTTCCAGGAAGAAAAAAAGGACCCACAATCAGAATTTCCAAAAATACCAGCCCACACGTTCAATTTCTGAGGATGTTGTGTGTGCACCTCGTGAAATACCCTGGGGTTGTTCTCAGCCCAGTACCGACAGTTATGCCGATTAACTACACCGTTCAAAAAGAAAGTGCACTCATCCGAAAAACACACATTGAATAGAAAATTATTATTATTGGCCACTTGTTCACTAATAGTTTCACAAAATTGCAAGCGGCGATCAAAATCGTCTTCGTTGAGTTCTTGTACCAACTGAATTTTATACGGGTGGAAATGGTGTTTTTTCAATATTCTTTGGACACTTGTACGATTCACGCCGGTCTCATTGGCTAATTTTCTTGTACTCAGCGTACTATCCATGGCAACCTGGCCCAATACAAAGACCTCCATAGCTTCATTTACTACAGGATTTTCCATCTGCCTCTTTTTATTCATAAGGGATCCAGTTTCGCGAAATTTTGCTACTAACTCGCGAACAATTTTGCCGGAAAGGTGTTTTTCAGGATGTCGTTCATTAAATATCTGCGCAACCCGATTGCCACATTCATTATTTTTAAAATAAAGTTCGATTATTTCCACTTTTTCTGCAAGTGAGTACATCATAATTATTGATAAAAAATTTAATGATATTGAGAAATTTAAACGCACAAGTTACAGAACAGCTATCTAGCAACTACCGCACCTGATCGTTGTGGCATGTCAAATCACTAAAATCAGCAGTAAACATCTAAAATAACAGGACAAAAATAGCGAATTGGTCGAAGGAATTTATCCTTATCATTTACTCTGATAATTTGTAAATAAACATTTTAAATTTCAATCCTTCATATTTTCTAAATGACTTGACCGATTTTCAGTGGCGGCTCGTGGTGTTTAGGCTAGGGTAGGCGACAACCACAATAATTTCAAGAATAATGACATTATAAGAAAACGTTAAGCCGCGTACACACTTAGCTGACAACTAAGTTTTATAAATTAAATTTATCCGCCTATCTTTTAAAAGGGCGAATTTACTTATTATGACATCCGTAAAGTTATCAGCCTTCTGTAAGGAGCAGAACAACTCTTTTTCTATTGAAATTAGCGCAAGTGACGATAAAAGTTCATTTTTTATTGTATTGCGAGAATACGTTTTTATTCGCTTTAAACAAGAGAAATGTCTTTCCACTGAGGTACTTGTAATAGGTATGGTAGCAATTAACGTAAAAAGTTTGTAACTTTCAGGAAATATTTCTTGAAGTTCATTTTTTACGAAATGTTTTAAAATTGCTTCGACGCTCAGCAATGCAAATTGTTCATCGAGATATTATTACACGAAGCTCATTAATTAATTTTTGTTTGTCAAAGAAATTTTTATAAAAGTTGGTCACATTCGTCACAAATTCAAGCGGAAAATTTTTGCTATATTCTTCGAATTTTGAGGAATCCGCTAAAGAAAAATATAATAACTGAGACATATCTGCAAACCTAACTTCTATTTGAGTCACAATATTGTCAATTATCTTATAAAATAAAATGCGTAAAGAACTTTGCTCATCGCCTTTAATGGTGTCCGATAACTTAATTCTTTTTGACAATTGCCCTGAGTCCCTATTATTAAAAATCCTTGTTTGGGCTTGTTCAAATATTGTATTAAACATTGTCTCATTTCTCAATAACTTGATACGATCTCTTGCCATAAATATTTGCTTTTTACAATAGGTGATGTCCAATGATTTTTTCGGTAGAATGTTGAAAAGGGGGTCAGTTATGTCAAAAATATGTTTATACACAGCGGTAAGAAACGAAAATTCTAAATCGTTCATAAATTTAAGATATCCCTTGGCCCCGTTTATTGACTCAGCCGATGATGATTGGTCGTCAATAATTTTAGAAAAAACTAATTTTAGGCCTTCCCATTCAAAGTGCAAGATTTGAATGATTTTAGAACGGGAAGCCCACCTGGTGTCTGAACTGGAAGAAATCCTCTTTCCTATCGTCGAATCTAAAGTAAATGTCCGTTTTGCAGACTGATGAAAAAATCCGGGAATCGAGGACGCACTTGCGAAAAAAATCGGCAATTTTTTATATTTTTTGAACCAGTTTGTAAAACCAAATTCAATCTGTGCGCACTACAATGCGTAAACAAAGCAAAAGGAGCATCATCTTTAACTTTTTTTTGCAAACCATTCAATGAACCTGCCATCACACTAGCACCATCGTAGCATTGCCCAACTAATTTTGTTTTATAATCGAAATTGCCTATGACTGTAACAATTAATCCATACATTGCGTCCGCTGTTCTGTCTTCGCTAACGTCACGAAAACCCAAGAAACTTTCTTTGATTTCACCGTATTTATTAACGTACCGAATTGAAATCGCACATTGGGACTTCTCAGAAATATCCGTAGTATCGTCAGCTTGCACTGCAAAAAACAACGACTCTTTTATCTCCCTATGAATTGTATCTGCAAGGTAATCGGAAATACAGGATATCAAATCATTCTGGATAGTTTTTGATAAACCAGAAAAAATATTTCCAATTTTTTTAAAATGTTGTTGTATTTCGTTATCACGTTTAATTAACAGATTAAAAGTTTCCCGAAAATTTCCCGCACTAACGGAATCGCTTTTTTCATTATGGCCTCTGGAAGATAATTCTTGCTTTGCTAGGTGACACGTAACATCGACCAAATAGCTCATTAGAAGTCTGTTTTTTCTCACCTCCTCATTATAAAAACCAAAGCGGGAAGGGAATGTATAGAGAATAGAAAGCCCTTTTCATTGCGGTACCACTTGACCCCTCTTCCCATTTGAAAAAGTTTGGGGGATGACACCCCCGCTTAGAGGGTTGAAAATTTTGCGATCATTTTAAGGGTAAAAATTGTCCCCCTCACAAACAAAATTGACGTGTTTTTGGATTTTTTGAAAAAAAAAATTACCCTGGCCGTTATGCCTTGCGGTACGTTTTCGATGGGCCACCCTGTATATATATATATATATATATATATATATATATATATATATATATATATATATATATATATATATATATATATATATATATATATATATATATATATATATATATATATATATATATATATATAAAGTGTTGCCATTTGAATATTAGGCATCAAAAGGAAAGTTTTCATAATTAAAGGCTTTTCCAAGTTATATATAATAATAAGAAGGTCGACGTCTTGTCCAGCAACTAGAACTTGTTCATTTTTCTCTGATATTCTGATGGCAGTACGGCCATCAGCATCATCTACTGCAATGGATGTACTGATATTTTTGCTATTGAGGAATACAGACAGCTGCGAAATGTACCGTTTCTTATTTTAAAATTGCTTAGAAATTTGTATAATTAAATTATATTCAGGTTTTAATATACTTCGTCCTGCACAATTTGTGTTCTACGATTCCTACGATATTTTCAAAGTGTTCGCATTTGCTATCTTCGCTGAGTTTGCTAACCCGAACTGATTTCATCAAAGCTTTTTTGACTTTCACCGTTTCACCTTCAGATAGCGATTTTTGACAAATCAACAGGCATGTTGACTCCATTATAATATGTTCATTCATGATTTTTAAAACGATACTGTTATTAAAAACATAATAAATCATTGACCCTTTATGTTCTAGTATTATTTGTTTTGGTTTAAATTGCACTAACCGATAACACAATTGTTAAAACAAATAGAAATATTTCATGAAACGAACATACAACAAAAATATAATAACTAACACAGTGCACGGGCGAGAAAAGTCAACGCCTACTGCGACCTTCTCAAAATAGTCTATTTTAAAAACGTACGTGTTTGTAATCATTATTAAAATATAAGATCAGATGAACAAAAATTCGTATATTTAATCTACGCTGAAAGCAACCCCTGATTTCGATCGCTCGTTGCTCAAAATGGCTTGGATAAAATGAAATAAGTAAAAGAATGTAGAGAATTTTACATTTTTAGTGGCTATAAAATTTTCTGTGCGACCAATGGTTTCTGAGAAAAACGCCAAAAATCAACGTAGTGCGCATTAAGGGTGGTTTTTGGGGGTGAAGCTCACATTTCTAACTAGGTAAATCTTCTAATTTTGGAAAAATAGCCCTTTCGCCAGAAGGCAAAACTTTATATATATTTTTTTCTAATTCTGCTGATATCAATGTTGTGGCATTAAAGGTGAAAACCACTCAAATTTGGGACTCTTTCACTCCCGAATATTGCAAGACTTTATGTTAGGTAAAGAGTATGTGACTTGATTTTTCAGTCAGAAAGCAAAAAAGGAAACAGCTTAAATGGAACACAATGCGTTTTTTAACATTTCGTACATCGTCCGAACATATCGTTGTTAGGGCTTATAGATGCTGGACTTTATATTCGACAAAAGGCAACAGATAATAATTATACAGATCTTTCGACTGAATACATTTCTTCTAATTATTGAAACCTGTAAAAAAATAATTTAAGTACGCCTGCAATGTTGTTGCGCTGCAGGTGATGTGGAAGGTATTTTTGATAAAACTACAGTGCTGTTTGCTTGACAAAATAACTTATTAAAAGAAGCGTATCTTTGCTCACTAAGGCTGCCTTCAGATGGTAGAAGTTTGTATAGTTCCAGTATAAACCTTTCCCCGGCTTTCTCAATTTATTCAGGGGTTGACTCTGTGTTGTTAAAAACATCTACGATACTATCAAGGTCGTTTTTTCTATTTAACGGCAGCTTATAGCATGAATAAATAAAATAAGATTCTTTTAATTTGCCTAAAATACTAGATGGTTGTAAGTTTCTCGATATGTAAATTAGCGAAAAGTGATGTTAATAAAACAGGAAGGTCGACGTCTTGTCCAGCAACTAGAACTTGTTCATTTTTCTCTGATATTCTGATGGCAGTACGGCCATCAGCATCATCTACTGCAATGGATGTGCTGATATTTTCGCTATTGAGGAGTAGACACAGTTGCGAAATGAACCGTTTCTTATTTTTAATATTGCTTAGGAATTTGTATAATTAAATTATATTCAGGTTTTAATATACTTCGTCCTGCACAATTTGTGTTCTACGATTCCTACGACATTTTCAAAGTGTTCGCATTTGCTAACGTGAACTGATTTCATCAAAGCTTTTTTGACTTTCACGGGTTCACCTTCAGATAGCGATTTTTGACAAATCAACAGGCATGTTGACGCCATCATAATATGTTCACTTATCATTTTTAAAACGATACTGTTATTAAAAGCCCAATAAATCATTGACCCTTTATGTTCTAGTATTATTTGTTTTGCTTTAAATTGCACTAACCGATAACGCAATTGTTATAACACATAGAAATATTTTATGAAACGAACTTACAACAAAAATATAATAACTAACACACAGCGCACGGGCGAGAAAAGTCAACGCCTACTGCGATGGCGGGGCGCCGCGCGCTGCTTGCCGTGCTACCAACCAGTCGTTATTCTCTCAATATGAAGGTATCTCAAAATAGTCTATTTTAAAAACGTACGTGTTTGTAATAATTATTAACATATAAGATCAGATGAACAAAAATTCGTATATTTAATCTATGCTGAAAGCAACCCCTGATTTCGATCGCTCGTTGCTCAAAATGCCTTGGATAAAATGAAATAAGTAAAAGAATGTAGAGAATTTTACACTTTTAGTGGCTATAAAATTTTTTTTTCGACCAATGGTTTCTGAGAAAAACACACTTCTAACTAGGTAAATCTTTTAATTTTGGAAAAAATTTCGCCAGAAGGCAAAACTTTATATATTTTTTTTCTAATTCTGCTGATATCAATGTTGTGGCATTAAAGGTGAAAATCACTCAAATTTGGGACTCTTTCACTCCCGAATATTGCAAGATTTTAGCAGATTCCATGCCAAAACGCGTACAAACCGTTATTGCCACAAAAAGAGTTACCACTTATTAAGGTTTGATTAAAATTTTAAATTTTAAGTGTGTCTTAACATTTGTTTGCCAGCAAATCTGTTATATTTTTGTTATTTTGTTATCTAGTAAAATAAAATAATGATTTATTTGACGATAGGACTTTATGTTAGGTAAAGAGTATGTGACTTGATTTTTCAGTCAGAAAGCAAAAAAGGAAACAGCTTAAATCGAACATAATGCGTTTTTTAACATTTCGTACGTCGGCATCGTCTGAACATATCGTTGTTAGGGCTTGTAGATGCTGGACTTTATATTCGACAAAAGGCAACAGATAATAATCATACAGATCATTCGACTGAATACATTTCTTCTAATTATTGAAACCTGTAAAAAAATAATTTAATATATTCATAATATTAAAAATTTCCCCAAAATTTACTAAGAATTGATCAGGGTTAAATTCAGGGGAGTATCCGGAAGGATTTTCCCCATGAAACACTTCCCACTTACATACGACCGTAGGGCTCCAGTGCAAGGTTTCATTTAATTTTAAGAATGGATAAACTAGCGCGTTAAATAGAACACTATGAAGTTCGTACATGAAAGCCGTTTCTTTTTTTTTTTTAGTGTTTGATATTATGTATGATAGTTGATAATAATATGCATCCTCGTTAGGCAAAAATTCCAATAAAAAAAATAAAAACAAACAATATTAATCACTTTAAATTACCTTCCTATCATGTTGAAATAAAAGGTTTCTCTTATTGGACTGCTAATGTCCCCAACAATTAAGCTAACATGAATATTAAATTTGATTGCGAATGGAAAAAATACCTGTAGAAGTTAGAAATAAATATGCATTTACAATTCATGGTTTGAGCGGTATCGATCATTGCTAGAATTCTGAAAAGTGCATTCAGTTTTGCGCTAAAAAGCAGTTAAATGGTCTTTTTATTTATACATAGTAGGTTAAAAGTAAACATTTTATTGACTACATTAACATTATTTCGGCAATAGTAGCATAATAGTTTTCTACTTTTGTTTTGAAAAAAAGGTGGCACCCACACCAGAAAGAATCGGCCAACCGCAAAATTTAATGACGCGGATGTTTTTTACACAAAACTTTGTTGTATGTACTAAATTACCATATATACAATTATAATAAAACTGATTGTTCTAATCTAAGATGTGACTTTATGATTTTTTTGGATTTCAGGGCAAAAGTTACTGTATTTGTTTTTCAGAAACTTGACATGCCTTAAAATTACGAGCTTATTATATTTATATGTTTACCCTGAAAATTCGATTTTTTTCTCCGAAATTTATTTCACCCGAACTATATAGTTATTTATAGTGTAATTTGTTAAGTAATATGGTGTCGACATCTCTTTTAAATGTTGATGTTTTTTGTCCATAATATATATTTTTTGTTAGACACATTTTCACATACAATTTTCTCCCGGAGGAAACACTTTGAATACAATATTGGATTTAATCAAATAAGATTCTAATTATAAGAACTTATTAAACAATGGCAATACTTATGAAAATATGAAAGCGATAACTTGTCGCCAGTTTGTTAAGGTTGAAAGTAATTAATATTTTTAAAAATTGTCATATGGAAAGCAATAGTTGCTGCATGACCAAAATGATGAAATGTAACGATTGAATAAAAAAAATCTGTAAATTCCCCTTACCAGGAATTTACCCCATTATGAATATTTCCTTTTATTAGGCATATGCACCGACCGAGTTATGGAATTAAGAAAACGTGTTTTTTGACGTTTGTTACATCTAGGGAGGGACCCAGATATAAAAAGATTAGAAATAATCTTGAAGGGAGATTTTTTTACGAATCTTACGAGAGAAGTAAAAATGCTGTATTTTTAAGACCGACTTAAAACCTTAAACAGAATAAATATGTCCCGAGTTATTCGTTTAGTTTTTGGACAAGTATGACCAGTAAAGTCCACGTCATTTGGGATTTTTTTTGATAAAGTTTTTTCTCGAAAAACAAAGCCAAATAACAATAAAAAAGTTGGTCATGTGATTAATCGTACCTGCCAAATTTAATATGTTTTTCAAATGACCGACATGTTGATTTTTATTAAATATATTTATGTTTAGCAAAGACTCAAATTTTATAAGAAACCATGATTTTAAAATATAGGCGGTAATTTCCGATGTTTCACCTTATATTAAACAAAATGTCTATAGGCATTTTGCATAAAATTAAAACCTTTAAAGCAAGTAAAATTAAAATGCTTGTGCCTTAACATGCTCAACCACTTGTAAACCTCCGTAATGTCCAAAGTCCAGGAATTAAGGTGCATGAATCAGTCATCCCAATATTTCGTTTATAACATTGGAACGCCTATCAAAGAGCCCTGATTTTCATCACATAATACTTTTTTTATTAAATGTGAAGTTTTACCAGATATGACGATTTAAGGGTGTTACTTAAGCATAGTAGACAGATTGTTCAGTTTTGCATATATGCAGATTTATGAGGTCATTCCGATAAACATTCTATTTTTTGGTGATAGGTCTTGTCCATCTTATATTGGGCAATAATTACATATTAAAACAGACATACTAATACATGAGATATTGTATATGATAGGTTAGAGAACCTATTGTTGTAAAACTCATTCAGTATTGTGGTTTTATATAATCTGATTAAATCTTCTTAAAATGAATTTTTAACTAAAGACCCTAAAAAATAACATGAAATAAGCAAGTATTATATTGCAAAAGACTATCAGACTTTTAAGAACTGTTATACCACTTATTTATTTAAAAAACCAACTTGATAAACAACACATGGTTCTCGTGTAAAGGAAGCAAGTTATATCGTTTTATGTCTGGCACCAAGTTTTGAAAAACCAGTAATTTATATTTGAAGAAACATTAATAGAACTACTTAAACGTATAACTTAACAAAAAAGAAGAGTGTTTAACGCATTCGTTAATTTTGTATCGTATGATCTGAAAATCAATGCGAAAATATTGCTATCACTTCGGTCAATGAAATGATTAAGCTTATAAAAACAAAAAATGAATAATTTACAACAAATAGTCTACCAAAATATTATTGTTATAAAAACCAAGTTAATTTGTATTCTAAATATAACTGTTCTACTAAATCACTAGAACAGTAGGTAACTTTATGATATATATGGACTTTCTATTAGAATAAACCATTTTAATTAATAAAGTAGGCTATAATCAATTACTATTTCTATTCAACTTTACTAGATATTTTATTCCATTTACTAAAAAAAAGTGAAATTGGTATTGTATCTCCGTTGTGCGTAGTAAAAGCAATAAAATTTGTATTTGCATAACTGCAGCTTTAAGTTAAGCACACTCCTTTTTATGAGTTAAAAATTTGGGAAACTTTGCCAGACTCATAAGTGAAAACAGTAATTTTGTAAATGAGTTTCGCGCAATGTTGTTGCTACTGTCGAATTTTTCATAAAACCTGAATTTTAACTTTGAATATAAACGATATACTTAACAATTTTCAATAATTCTAAGAAAAACACCTAAACAGTTAACTCGACATAAGTCGCTAAAGGTATCTGATAACGACAAGGCTAGTCGGCGTGCTTCATTTGCTCCTACACCGACCATTTTCCTTCTCAATTTGGCCACCTTCCTGTACTGTTCAACTTTAAAAGGGGATTTACATTTGATGCTATGCAATTAAAAATATGTCATACAAAGTATTTCACAGGCGAACAATTTCATTGCACAATCATTTACATATCGTGCAAACAATTGAACGCAACGATTTAAAGAGCAGGTGTGCCAACTAAAAGGAATTTGACATTAAACAGATGATTTTAATTGTGCCTGATAACTTAATCAGCTTGAAAATGTAGTGGATATGCAAATTGTCCTCTCAATTATAATAATGACCAGTTTTATATGTTGGTACTTCCCATTTCATTCTAAAATTGCGTGCTATTTGCAATAAAATTAGCGCCGGTTCTAATTCGGCGCCATTCGAATAAAAATGCATCAGCTGATCGCAAAATCACTTATGCGCATGCCTGCGGGCAATTTTTCTTTGCATTGCCTGTGCAGTCTCCTAATGTAAGCTCCCTTTAAGTCAGTAAAAAATGTCTTGCGCAATTTTTAGAGCTACTTTCGGTATATGTCAGTGGATTATTTACGTTTGAAATATTTTAAAATGAAAATGTGATAAAAAGGCACTTTTTTAATTTTTGTTTATTTTAGAGGTCTTGTGAAGCAAAGCAAAACAAGCTTTAAGAAATAATGGATCAAGTTTCCATGCAGAAAAAAATTATGCTTTTGTTGGACGTATCATTTTAAATTTCTTAATAAAAATAAAAACAGCCTAAACATGATTATTTGTCAAATATTCATTAATGAGTTTGCAGAGGTTGGCTTTTAACTTTTGTCGGGATTAGATACCGTTAATTTACAATGAATTTTAGTTATGGAACTCGTATCCCTCATCAGCCTGACATAATTTAAAAAATTATTTTTAATAAGACCCATTCTGAACAGGTTCAATACATAATCACAGAAACATACTTATTGTCTTTCTTGCGACAAATACAAAATATAACTGATATCCGTTTCTACCACAGACATTCCTTTTGTTACGTCTATGGTTTCTACATACCATTAAATGTCCACAAATGTAGTAACACTTAACTTATAATATTACTAAATCCATTTATGACATTAACAAAAAATACCCAGAAGTAAAAATATCTCAGATAAATGAAAATGTATTTTGTCCAAAAGCCTTTTAAGAAAAAACAAAATACTATATTTAAACAACTACGAATAAAGCTTCTAAGTGGTTTTTTAAATCATTGTACAAAAACAAAATGTAATAAATTTAATCTAGAAAGTGCAATCTTTAAACATACAAATTGCTTAAGAATTTAAGGTATTTGAGCTTGACGTAGTCAAGTAAATTTACAAAATTTGTTGCAAAAGTTAATTAGTCAAATCTGAAGGACAACAGATACAACTCTGAATACATTTCTTGTAACCAATAAAAGCTGCAAAACATGAATTTAAGAAAACCTTCACACATTTATAAAATCAAAAATTTCTCCAAATTCTATTAAGATTTGATCCGAGTTAAATTCAGGGAAGTTGACCGATGAATTTTCCACATTAACCACTTCCCACTTACAGACGACCGTAGAGTTCCAGTGCAAAGTTTCTTTTGGTTTTAAGAATGGATAAATTGGCACGTTAAATAGAACACTATCATGTTTGTAAATAATAGTCGTTTCTTTTTTTGGTATTTAATATTATATATCATGGTTGATAATAGTTTGCATCCTCGATGGGCGAAAATTTAAAAAAAAACTAAAAAGAAATATTAACCACTTTAAATTACCTTCCTATCATGTTGCAAGAAAAAAATTCATTTACTGGAGTGGTAATGCTCCTAACAGCTAAAAATAAACACAACCTAAACATTATTATTTCCAAATATTGCCAAGCATTGTTTTGCAAACGTTGGATTTTGATTTGTCGTGGTCAGGCACCGTTAATAGTATGTAGCTGAGTTATGTAACACTCAATTTATAATGAATTTTAATTATACAACTCTTATCACCCATCACCCTGACAAAAAATATTTAATGAATTAATTGTAATAAGACCCATCTGAAATAGATTCCCACTTACAAGCGACCGTAGAGTGTAAAGTTTCCTTAGGTTTTACGAATGGATAATTTGGCACGTTAAATGGAACACTATTATGTTTGTAGATAATAGTCTTTCTTTTTTTTTAGTATTTGATATTATGTTTGATGGGTGATGATAGTATGCATCCTCATTGGGCTAAAATTCCAAAAAAAAAAAACTAAACACAAACAATATTAACCACTTTAAATTACCAAATTTCCTTCCTATCATGTTGCAAGAAAAAAATTCTTTTATTGGACTGGTAATGCCCCTAACAGTTAAGCTAAAAAAAAAGAGCCTGAACATGATTATTTGCCAAACATTCAATAATTGTTTTGCAAATGTCGGTTTTTGACTTGTCGGAGTCAGACATCTTTAATAGTATGTAGCCGAGTTATGTAGCACTTAATTTATAATGCATTTTAATTATAGGACTCTTACCCTCAACGCTGAAATAAAAATATTGAAAGAAATATTTGTAATAAGACCCATCGGAAATAGATTGACTACATAACCTGAGAAATATACTTATTGTCTTCCTTGGGACAAAAACAAAATACAGCCGATATCCGTTTCTACCATAGACATACCTATTGTTACGCATATGTCCACATACCATTAAATGTGCACAAATTTAAAAACACTTAAAACATGAAATAACTAATAATATTACTAAATCCATTTATGACATTTACAAAAAATACCCAGAAGTAAAAATATCTCTCACATAAATGAAAATGTATTTTGTCCACAAGCCTTCTAAGAAAAAAAAAACAACAAATACTATATCTAAACGCGTACTAAGAATAAAGCTTCTAAGTGGTTTTTTAAATCATTGTACAAAAACCACTTGAGGAACTAAATGTAATAAATTTAATCAAGAAAGTGCAATCTTTTAACATATAAATTGCCTAAGTATTTAAATTATTTAAGCTTGACGCAGTGAAGTAAATTGAGAAAATTTGTTGTTAAAGTTAATTCGACCTGATGTTTATAGTTTTATCATACATTTTTACGGTAAGAATAAACTAGTTTCTTTTTCGTTTTTAGAATTATTTAGGAACCAGACCTGCAAAATGAATTTCTTTTTGAAGAAACACGTGCATTGATTTATGTACCCACTTGACACTTTTCCTTACATAATATGTTTACATCTTCTCTCTAACTTGACTCATATATTTTACCCGGAAAAACTAGAGATAGGATATATTTTGTTTAAAAGTTTTACAACCAAACAATTAAAAGATATTATATTGATATAAAAATTAACATTAAAACAAAAAAGGAAAACTTGAAAAAAAATTAAATGAAATAGTATATTAAACTTGTTTTCGTAATCTCCAAATTTAAAAAGCCTGTTACTTACCTCGCAATTATTAAAATGATATCAATGTATCTATATAAAATGTATTCCTTTCAAAGTCTTATTAAGCTATAAAAAATCCCTAGTGACGTATGTTGATTGTGCAGATTATCGGACAGCGAGTACTTTTAAAGTTTTTCTATATTTGGCTTTCTTCTTTAATAAAAAATTAATACCTTATCGATATCCTATTCTAAAGTTTGGATACATTTAATTACATCGTTTATAAAAAACACAATGGAGTTCAAATGCATGTTTTATATTTGGCTAAATATCCTACTCGGTATACTCATAGGACATCTGTCGATGATCTACATCAATTTGTCCAAAACTACAGATGTAATATGAGATTTCAAATTCACGCCGATTTTATCTTATAGACGGATAAACAAGAAGCAGATAGTAATCAGTAAAATGAAATTAAAAAAAAAAAACTGAAAAATTAAAAAAAAAACATGTATTCAGTAATATAAATAATGATTGTTTTTTCTGCAACAATAATAATGGAATAAAATTGTGTCATTTTAAAGGTAGTCGAATCCACAAGTGATTTCCAGGGATCTTTTCTATTCGAGATTCAAACAATACGTAAGCAATGGTCGGAATGTCGGTATTTATGCGGCCTTAACTCACAAGCTTGCGACCTAATCTAGTGAGAGTGTTCGATTCAGGATGTAGCAAGAAGCCCACTTAATAAAATATCCAAGCTAAAAGGCATTCTGCAGAAAACTGTAACTTTTATTAATTATATTTACAACCTACAACGATACTAGCATTATATACTCGTATACATTTTTTTTCTGAAAGTTGAAAAAAATTGGAATACTGTTGTAATAACTCAAATTGAAACTTTTTTAAATTAATTTATAATTTTAATTATTAATTAGTTTTATGTAGAGTGTAAGGTAAAAAAATATTCAAAAAAAGTAAGTTCGTAAACGTTCAAACATCTTTCCATAAAACTGTTTAATCCAATTTGTAGACATTTATAAAAAAACTCGACAATACCTACAAGTTGGAATATCACTTCAATCTGTAGTCTTAAAAATAAGCAAAATATGGAGTTTTGAGTGGCAGGCTATACAATAATGAGTTTTTCTTTCTTTGTTTAAAGACTTCGTACTTAACTACAGGATAAACGTTGGTTTTTAAAGATAATATGCCAACATGGCCTCAACATAAAATTGGTATAAAGTTTGCACACAGTATATAATGTAGTTTGTTTGCTTTTAATTAGATCCAAAGTGTTTTGAATTTCTTACTGTAGTCCTTTTTTTTAATATGTTCAGATTATTTGTTGCGTATAGATTGACAAACAAAAATCTTTTTTGGCTTTTTCGCAACTGAATAAAAATATTTAACTTTAAATTAATTGAAGCAAATTTTTAATATAATTACATACCTCAACATGTAGACTAGTCTGTCTACGGAATGTTTCGATACATAATATAAACAATATTATTTAAGCAAGCATAAGAAATTATATCATTTACCTTAAGTTTTTATAGACACATAGTAATTGTACAAATACTTTCAACAAATAATCTGAACACATTAAAAAAATAACATTATAGATGACTACAAACTATCATTTTTTTCATATCTAGGTTACATGTCAAACAAACTGACACATTTTAAAATTTACTTACGATCGGCGCACTGATGAGTCCCGATAGGATGAAAGTATTTGTACAATTACTATGTGTCTATAAAAACTTAAGGTAAATGATATAATTTCTTATGCTTGCTTAAATAATATTGTTTATATTATGTATCGAAACATTCCGTAGACAGACTAGTCTACATGTTGAGGTATGTAATTATATTAAAAATTTGCTTCAATTAATTTAAAGTTAAATATTTTTATTCAGTTGCGAAAAAGCCAAAAAAGATTTTTGTTTGTTTTACTGTAGTCCTAACGAAAATCTTAAATATATATATATATATATATATATATATATATATATATATATATATATATATATCGAAACATTGGCAATGTGAAAAATAAGGCATTTTGCTATTCTCAAAAATGAAAGAATTTTATTTTTTGGTAAATTCTGTTTATCTGTACCAAATACTTTGTTGATCGATTTAGAGATTCACATATATATTTGGTATTAAGTTTTTCTAGAATTAGTACTTGGTAAACTGCCTATCCGTTATCTAATACTAAGAAACATAATTTTATTAAAAAGTCTTTTATTAAAGATATACTAAAAGATTTCTGTTTTGCGAAATATTTAAATAAAACCAAAATTTACTTTAAAATAAACAAAACCAAGTAAATGCTTGTGAACAATAAGATAAATATGCTTGTAATATTGTTTAATGATTAATAGAATTTATAAATGCAGCAATTTTTTCTTATAAATCTAGAGTTTTATCCTAGTAATAAACAATTATTTTAGGTCCCACTTGAACGACAACCGATGGCATACTGTAGGTATTCGAAGACCTTCCGCAAGACAGCATACTTTAATGATTGACAACGACATAGTCATAGCGACGAATTACGGCACAGGCAATTTAGAACTCGACGGTATTTTGTATTTAGGAGGAGTTTACAAAGATTTGTACGCTCAATTACCCCAAGAAGATGTTAAATCGAGACACGGATTTGAAGGGTGTATAGCAGGACTTGATCTCAATGGAGAATCTCCGAATATTATGGAGGACGCGGTTGTTCACAGTTCTTTAGTTACAGCTGGATGCGAAGGTAATAAAGACATCATTTGTATTAGATTACTTCAAATGTATACAAAAAGAAACGTTGATAAAATAAGTTTGAGACTAGACTTATTTAAATTCAAGTCCTAGGTATTTTACGTTTATCTTATAAGTTGCACGGGACTTCATGTTAAAAGCCCAAAGATGCGTACTTGCGTATGCGTAAATTAGAGGAAAATGGGCCGAGTTGGGTTTAAATATATTTCGTAAACAATAATTCTTTTCCTTAAAAACGAAATCTCCAAATACTTTTTTATAAAATTGTTATACAGGGTATCCGAATTTCGAGGGTTTTGCGGGGTATCTCCCTTATTACTGCAGATAGAGAGATGCCTTTTTTTGCAACACTGTGCTACTTTTTTGTGAAACAAAAGAAGCCACAAACAAATTTTTCCTAGCCCTTTTGAAATTTTTTGGGGTGAAATTGAAAATTTTGCGTTTTCAGGTACCCCTCCTATCTCGATGGCCTGGCCAGTTTTTGCTTAGATACTATCGTTTTCGAGGTATAGACTAAAGTTGGATTTTAAATAGGATACCCTGTATTTTTAGCTTCTCAAAAATATATAACACTTGATATTTATTTCAATCCGGTAGCGACAATAAAATCAATTTAAAGAAATTTTAATCTGTTTTTCTAGTAGGCCAGTAGTATTTTTCTAAATCTGAATTATCTGTAACAAAATTTGTTATAATATCATATTTAAACAATAAATCAATAAACAAAGATACATACCTACTATTTAATATTTACTCTGGACAACACAACTAACACAAATACTTAGGAAATCTAATAAAAAATATATACCTATTATACACTAAAAATGTTTTATTTATAACAAATGACGTTGGATGTAATACTTTTCTATTGTTGACAATTGTGTTGTTTGAAAATACTTACTTACAACTATTTAATTTATCCCTTAGAAATACCCAAGATCTGTTTTAAATAAAATAAGGCGGCTAGGACTTCGCATTGTTAAATTATTTTAATCAAATATTGCCTTTGTCCATTTATTAAATATCAAATGGCTGCGAATTTCGAAAACTTGGACAAACATGACATGCTTGTTTGTTTTATACAGTGCCAGGAAAATCCGGATGAAGCGTCAGAGATGTATCTAAACCGGTAGGTGACAAGGGTAAGTAAGTAAACAAAATAACTTTGCTTCTTACACCAAAGCATTTCGGAACTAGTGATAGCCGATGTAGAAGGACTCTCAGTATTTTTGAAAAACAAAAGTATAGATAATAATAAAACTTTAGTTTTGTGACTTTTTTTTCACAATAATAATATCAATATTTCAAATTTTGCCTATTGTTCCTAATAGGTTACAATTGTGTCCAAAATTTGCTTGTAATAAAAAAGCATATTATTGCAGCAAGTCTGTAACATGAAAGATACGATGTCATCAAATTTCCTATAAAATTAATTATAATTAAAATATTTGAATAGTAGAATATCAGTTTTGTTGATAAGTGATAAGAAAAAATATCTTTTACATCGCCCTGTATAATAAAATAATTCAATTTAATCTATTTTGAATATGTCGTTCTATACTCTATATCTGTAAATAAGCATTTATTCCTTATAGATACCCAGAACGAAGACAACCCGATGAGAGAACATTTTCAAGAATAAAAGTAAATCTGATCAATCAAGGATCATTCAAAGTACCGCGACCGAAATCATATTACAAAGAAAATCGGGAAACTGAAGAGATTAATGTTTTAGCTGCCATGGCAATCAATCCGTCAACTTCTTGTCAAACAGTCGAGAATAAAGTGGGAGTACCTAAGTCAACAGTGCAGACTATTCTAAAAAAATGCCATTTCAAACTATATAAATATAAGTTAGTGCACCATTTGCATCCGGGAGATGCACAGCGTCGGATAGAATTCTGCAATTCGTACATTCATATGACTAATATTGAAGTAAATTTCGAAAGAAGAGTTATATGGTCTGACGAGGCATATATCTCAAGTGCAGGTATTCTAAATCGACACAATAATAGTTAATGGTCCAAAGAAAATGAAAACGTTATATTTCCACGCGAACAAGGCAGGTTTGGATTTAGCGTGTCCTGCTTTATCCTTGGCACAAAAATAAGGTATGTCATTTATAACGGTAGTCTGACTGGAAATCGGTACCTAGAGATACTGGAAAATACTCTTCCTGATTTATTAGATAGCATTCCTTTGGCACAATTACAAAATATTTATCTTCAGCAAGATGGTGCCTCGGCTTATAACGCACGGATTGTTAGTACCTTAGAAAATGAATTTCCGGGGCGCTGGATTGGTACAAATGGGGCTGTCAGATGGCCGCCTAGGTCGCCAGATTTGTCGGTCCTAGACTTTTTTCTATGGGGATATCTTGAAAGCATCATCTACCAAAGGCAACACCACACGATCGAAGATCTACAAAACGACTGATTATGCTTAACGCACTAAGTAGAATAAGAAAGATGTGTGATATGTGTATAAGGTATAACGTGGAACAGTTCGAACAGTAGGTATCTGTAATTTCTATACCCTGCATAGCCTTTTTCCTAATTTAGTCAAATAGTAAGTATTTGCAGAATACAATTTTATTGTCAATATTAGAAAAATAATTAAATTATCGTCATACGTATATATTTTTAAGTTTATAATATGTGTTTTTAGTAGATTTTTTAAATGTTTGTGTGTTTCCCTAGGGTAAAAATTAAATAACACGAATCTTTGTTAACTGATTTATTGTTTAATAATAATATTATAACAAACTTTGGTACAGATAATTCAGATTTAGAAAATTACCACACAATTTTCATGGCCTACTAGAAAAACAGATTAAAATTTCGTTAAATTGACTTAATTGTCGATACCGGATTGAAATAAACATCAAGTGTTATATATTTTTGAGAAGCTGAAAATGAGCTGAAACCAAATATTAAAAAATATACAGGGTATCCCATTTAAAAAACCCCAACTTCGAAAACGATAGTAGCTAACCAAAAACGAACTACGCCACTGGATTCTACGCAAAAAAACTCTATCGAAGTTAGTTTTCACCTTTTCGGTAAGTTGCCAGGCCATCGCGGGACGAGGGGTACCTAAAAACGCAAAATTTTCAATTTCACCCTGTATCTCAAAAACGAAGAGGGCTAGGAAAAATTTGTTTGTGGCTTCTTTGGTTTCACAAAAAAAGTAGCACAGTGTTGCGAAAACCGCATCTCTCTATTTTCAGTAATAAGGGAGATACCCCTCAAAACCATCGAAATTCGGATACCCTGTACTGCAGAAAAGCAATTGGTTTCATAATTAGGTATTTTTTATCAGTTATTTATACGTATAGGACACCAGCTACTAATCACTTAATATTCAAAACCTCTTTAACCGTTTGCTTAACACCTTGTCGGCAGCTGCGACCTTTTTCTGTCTTTAAAAATGTCTATCCCAAAGATGTTGGAACTTGGATAGATTACCAAATTTTTAAGCCTCATACGCTTAGAATGCATAATAAACAGTTACACCCACTTTAAAGCAAAAAGTATTTTTAGTTTATGCATAAAGCAAAGTCTTGTATTACCTACTTACCTTCCTCGTTCCTCATCAAGACAATAATTTAAAAATCTTACAAAAACGCGATATAGTCATTATAAAAAATTTGAACTTTAAATAAATAGTTTGCCTTTCATAATTCCCTCAGTTTTCTCCTCCTGTTATAATTGCTTTTATCATGGTAAAATTATGATCAGAATCGGACACTAAAAGTTTTTACAAGTATATTCCAGCTACGTATTCACAAAAATATTTCGAAAATGTATAAAATGATACAAAAGCCAGGTAGCATCATTATTGTTATGTCAAAAAAAAAATATTGCTTCTTGTACATAAAATCCTTTTAAAATTCAAAATATTAGGAGTTCTCTTATTTTGCGTATTATTTGGATATTATTTTAGATGAATTATAAACTTTATTCAGATAGGAAATATATGTATGCTTGTAATTTAAGTTAAAGATAAAAGGCTTGTTTGATTGGTAGAGGTCAATATTGCGTGAAAACTTAAAGAAGTCAGTTGTGATGTAGTGATGTGGAAGTAATATAGTTTGTAACATCTAGAGTTGCCAACTTTTTTCTAGTTATATTTTTGTCTTCTATTAATACCATCTAACATAGAGACAAAGTTTAAATTGATGTATTTCCATGTATGTACAGTCTAGTGTACAAAAATATATCTTTTCAACTTCAGTATTACAATTTTTGAATGTGTTCAGATTATTTGTTGCGTTTAGAATGACAAACAAAAATCTTTTTTGGCTTTTTCGCAATTGAATAAAAATATTTAGCTTTAAATTAATTGAAGCAAATATTTAGTAAAATTACATACCTCAATATGTAGACTAGTCTATCTACGGAATGTTTCGATACATAATAATAAATAATAGTATTTAAGCAAGCATAAGAAATTATGTCATTAAGTTTTTATAGACACATAGAAGTTGTACAAATACTTTCATCCTGTCGGGACTCATCAGTGCGAAGATCGTAAGAGAGAGACATTAAATAATATAAAAGAATTGATTTCAAAATTTTAAAATCGGATGAAAGTATTTGTACAACTACTCTGTGTCTATAAAAACTTAAGGTAAATGACATAATTTCTTACTCTTGCTTAAATAATATTGTTTATATTATGTATCGAAACATTCCGTAAACGGACTAGTCTACATGTTGAAGTATGTAATTTTACTAAATATTTGCTTCAATTAATTTAAAGCTAAATATTTCTATTTGTTGCGAAAAAGCCAAAAAAGATTTTTGTTTGTCATTCAATATTACAAGGTAAAATCACAAAATTAAACTTACAGTTATGCATAAAACACTTGGCTCCTAGTACTGTTACCATCCAGATAATTTTAAACAGTTGATACTAACGCGTTTTATGAGCAGTGTATCGTGCTATGTTGAAGCGGTAAGAATAATAACTATAGTTCGCTACAGGAATCTGGGCCTATGAAAGAATGCGGGTAACTATGGACGTCCTGTATTACTCTGGTGATTGGCTAAAACTCTGCATATCCATAAAAACCAAATATTTTTACAATCCTCCCCCTTTTGTTGCGCCCTAAGATCCCAACTTTAAATTTGCTGCAAAATGGGGTTAGCTCCGAAATAGACTCTTTTTGTATCGAATCAAAGCGGGAGATTACTGATTACTATATGTTTTTATACTCTGTTTGAAAAAAAGGCCGGAGCTACATTTATAAATTTTATAATAGCTTGTGCAGCATCTTTTCTTCAAATTCTGCTATCTTAGAGTGCTTTGACTGAAGTGCAAATTGTATCATTTGTTTTGATCGTAGCGCACTTCGTTTTTTTTTGTTTACAAATTCAAATAAATGACAAAATAAGTTCAATTTTAGAGCGCCATAATGAAAATCTATTGAGGTATAGGACATGTTACATAAAAAATGTTTAGAATTTCTCTATTCAAATATGCAGAAATATAGCAGGGTTCCTTTTTAAAATAGTAAAATTTTAATCGTTTCCGATGAAACCGGAAGTGACAGTCATTTGTTTTTTTTGCCTAAATATGCATACTACTCAACCTAATGGTCGACCAAATTTTCAAATTTTATATTTAAGCCGTTTTAAGATGCGAACGTGGGTACTAGTTCCGTTGTCACCCGGTAGGTGAAACTGTGGAGCAAAACATTAGATACCTATAAAACATATCAAATCACAAAGTACAGCTTGTATAAAAAAGTTTACAGCATATCTGCAAAGCGAACGGAAAAAAAGCAACCTTTTTATTTTGCTATTATCAATAAATTTCCGTCAAATTAACGAAATAAACATTTCAATAAAACTATTTCTATCCATTCGTAAATTTCTCTCGAATAAAAATATTTGAAAATAATTATTCTTTATGGTATATAGAAAACGTGGCAATTTCTTCTTAAATGTATGTACGCTACTGAGAGATTAACGGGGAGGCCCTGTGCGAACCTCCTTTACTTAAAGAAATCGACATACAGTTCTCATAAAAAAACTTTGTTCCATAATTTCCAAAAAAATATTTTATTAAAATATTTATTGAATGAAATATTAAAAATGATATGTCAAACTTAAGGAAAGTTTTATAAAAGTATATTTTTAGTTTTTAGTAAAAACTAAACGAAAGTTTTCCTTTTTTTATTTCATAACCGTTTACTGGAAGTTAAATTGTACGAATATTAGGGCAAGCCATGACATTATTAAAAATCATTCATAAAATGCCTATACAATTTCTTTAAATATAATTTATATCAGATACAATGGGCCTTAGTTCTACATAGATAGTTATTACAGTCCATCTCAAATATATTTAAAATCTCGGATGCTTAATAGTGAGAAAATTCTGTCTGAGCTTCCACTTTGCATTTTTTTAGTTTTGAGCAAGCTTAGATAAAATTAAATGTATTATTCTTTTCTCAAACATTGGCCATTTCGTAATACATTACGTATACGTATCATTTTCAATGTTGAAAATGTAATAAAATGTACTAACACTTATATGACTGCTAAATGCAATAAAAACATTTCTATTAATCTAGTACATCGAAGCAATTCCAAAATAATAAAGACAAATTAATAAAAAAACAGTTTATAACCCTCTGTACCTGAAGTACGAAGCAAATCAAAATGTATAATACAGGCCACCCTTAAATGTTTGGCATTTGCTTGTAAATGACCTTATGTGGTATTTTCTTTACTAAATAGTGGTATCGTATTATTACTGATATACATTGGACATGCAAAATTTTAACGTTTGTGTTTCTTAGACGAATCATGATTCGCTAAACAGTATCAATAATAAAGACATGGATTTTTTAGGTCAGTCAGCAAAATGCAGTCACAATGTATGTGCGAACGCTGGAATTTGTGTACAACAGTGGAATTCCTATACCTGTGACTGCGACCTAACATCTTTTACAGGGCCAACATGCTCGGATGGTAATTATTGTTTTCGTACGATCTTGGTATTCTTGTGGATTGTTCTTAAATACTACTAAACAAATATACGAACAGCAAATAAAAATAAAATATAAGATTGATTTTCTCGCCTAATTTAAATTGAAGGATATAATTTTTATCGTATTTTTAGATTCTGTGTTAACATATTACGTAAAGTAAATAAATCTTATATTAAAATATTTCAAATAAAGTCTAAAACTTTACGTACATTTTAAAAATACGATAAAAGTCGATAATGATAATATTTATGAATGATCCATAAAAATCCACGACACAATTAATCTTATTTTGGAAATTTATTGCAATTATTATTTAATGTATTAAAATTTTATATTTTAGAAACGTTTTACTTAATAACTAATTATCCTGAAATACTGATCCATAAAAATCGGCAATAGCAAAGACTCTTAATTTAATTAAATAAAAGTCCTAATATAGTATAATATTTAGTTTTGCTTAATTTCTACGCTACATAAATCATGGATATTTAGAAAATGATTCAATTTTCAATATTTATACGGTATTATTACTGCGGAAATACTTCATCTCTCTGCACTCTCTATTTACTTCAACGCTTTCATTTTATTGTTTATTGTAATTTAAATAAAAAACTGTACATATATTATATATAATAAGATTTTTATAATTCAGACAATGTTAAAATAACTTGAAAATTTGACTAGAACCAACGTAGTGCACTTGATTGAACGAATAAGGAGAGTAGAATGATAGAATAAAAAAACGGTTTTTAAATAGTGGTTTCATATGCAATCACAACTTTTATTACGACCATTTAGTTATACGAATAAACTACAACGCAATTTATTTTTGCAGAATCGGTTTCCTACGAATTTGGCCCAAATCCAGGAATTATAACGTATTCATTTCCAGAAGACAATAGGCCAGAAATGCCAGAAGATTCTATTGCTTTAGGCTTCATTACTACGAAATCAGATGCAGTATTGTTGAAAATTATTAGCGGAACTTCAAACGATTACATAGAGATTCACATTGTAAGTACATTCTTGCAGAATGGAACAAGTTCAATTGCAAATCTTGTAAAGTTATTATATATTGCACATTAGTTAGTTTTTCTTGCACAAAACTATTTAGTAGAATAATACGACAATTTGTACAACTTGTTAGACTATGTTTATTATACAACGAACTTCACTTAAGTTTAATCTAGTAAACACAAGAATTAAATTTTAACGTAATTTATTTTTAGGTCGAGGGAAATGTATTTGCAGTATATAATCTGGGTACAAACGATCATCCACTAGGTGAAATATCTGTGAAAGTAAACGACAATCAATATCATGTTGTCAAGTTCCATAGGCAAGGATACAATTCTACTTTGCAAGTCGATGACTATAACGTTCAATCTAGTTTTCCAAGCGGTAAGTTATGTCAAAACCAGAAAGTAAGTGTCAATGTAGTAAATAATACTTTTACATAAGTTAAAAATTATAATAAAAATTCACATTGTCTAGAAAATAAGTGTTATTTTTAATTTAGGTTGAATTTTATTTTTGGTTAAGTGTAACAGAAGTAGTAATTTTAAATATATTTTACAATTAGAGGTACAGAGGGTCTCACGAAAGATAACCTACTACCTTATCTCAGAAGTTGTATGATATACAAAACAAATTAAATAGAAAAGTTTCTTGGGTTAATTTGAATTTATAAATTATATTATTCTCATGGATATAGGGTGTTTACATTGCTTTGACCACGTATTAACTTTCTTATTTTAAATGAAATATGCTTTGTATTTTATTAGATCGTCTAAAGACAAATCCAAAAATATATATTATTATGGATCTCAGATACTATCTTTCTGATATATTGACATATATCTTCAGTATTTGACATATATTTAAACAATTTTTAAGTATCTGCTTGAGCCGATAAAAATTTGTAAAGTGTGTATTATCTAATTTCAAGTATTCTTTTTTTTAACGAAGAAAATGGTACAGTGTTGCCAAGTTTGGAGTTTTGAAATTTTCTTTGTGTTTTTCAGGCATTTCTTCCAGGTTTACAAAATAATTTTACAATATGTAGCTGGTAATCTAATGAATGTTTCAGTTTTTAAGGTTAACTCATTCATTCGAAAATAAAAAATTTTGTCACAATTATAACGTCTGATTTGGCATTTAAGTACCGTCAAATATTTAACAGGTAGCGATATAAATATAGTGCCAGTTATAGCTGTTAATGGGAACTATTATCACGATAGACGACCATTTTCCCGATTTGGAAATGCGAAAAATCGACTTTATTAAAATAAAATTTATAACTGTAGGTCAAAAATATACCAGTAATCGAAAAATTACTTAAAAAATGTGGTATTCTATTTGAAAAAATATAACAATGAGGCATAGCAGGTTTGAGCCCTTTTCACCTATCATTATCGGATTTCACGGGATGAAATATATTAAATGACTATTTTGGTATTCCAAATTAAGACACCCATAGCGAGGAAAACTTATTTGCCTAGTCCCCTTGGACAAACCATTAATGCAAATTTCTATAATTACATCGTACGATACGATAATGTTGGACCGTGAGTGGCGGGTTTAAGAAAGCCAGGGCGATGGATACTGCTCCAAAACAAATCAAATTATAAGCACAAATGTTTCCCGCGTTGGATGAAACCAATCACTTCTTCGGTTAATGCTTTATCATTGTACTTAATTATTTTTTTACAGAACTATTAAGTTTGATTAGAAAAGTTTGAAATATAAAATGAAAGATTCCCTTCTATACTCTTAGCTGATAAAATATATGTTGTTGGTGATGTATATATATTTTAAAAATGATGAGTGATATAAGACTTTTAAATGTAATGAAAATAGGGCTTTAATAGTTAAGTGTTCCATGTCAACAATATTGAAAATGTTTGTTAGCAAGTTAATTTTCGATTTTGTTCTAGGCAATCAACTACAAGTATTTAACGCGCAAGCACATATTTTAATTGGTGGTAAATGGAATCGAGGAAAGAAGAGAATCGAAAGACCGTTTTCGGGAATTATATCCGGAGTGGTTGTCAACGCACTGAGGGTCTTAGATCTCGCTGCAGAGAAAGACGTGCATGCTTCAATTCGAGGGGATGTGGCGTTAGTACAAGGAATATTAGAAAAACACGACCATTTACAAAAAATGCAGCAGGTACGTATTACACTTGTGGAAATTATATTTTAATATATTTCTCCTTTACTGTATTTTTTCTATATTATCTTTTTCGATTTTTTAAGTAAAAAAACAAAAAGATGGTAGAAATTTTAAAATTATTAAACTTACGTCTATTTCTAAGACTTTTTGGTTACTTGGAACAAATTCACTGCAACAGAGGATTGTGAGATATAGCTTGTCTTTTAATAGAATAATAATTATTTTTCATTTAATTGTTTAAATAGTTTAAATTTTTAAATAGTAAAAAAAATAACACTTTTAAATTGTATTAAGAGGCGATTTACGAAAAGAGATTATTTAAATGGGGCACCCTATATATTTTTAAATATTTGGATTTCCCAAGAAATTCTCCATATAACACCATATTTCGTTTGGCATTTTATTTTGACGTTGCCAAATTATTTAAAAAATATCTAAATTCAAAAAAAACTATGGTCTTCTATAACCTGCTAGAAGTTGTAACCTACAACGGTTTCAATAACAAAAAATTGTACCAAAGAAGAGAAATGTCTAACTAAGAGTTTAGATAACCATATTCTTAATAATTGTATACAGGGTGTTTGATGCAAATTTGGCAAAATTGAAACTAATCTTTCATTGATTTTCTAAATGGCACACCCTGTATCTAACTATCCTATCGTATTCCGTTATTAGTCCTCTTTCACTTGTATTAAGGTGATATATATAATTATACCTATCTCTAACAGTTTTTGCGATATATTAATTTTTATAAATTGTGTCGTTGAAAATGCATTAGAACATAATAATGTAATTTTTATTTAATTAGCCTTGTTTATTAAAGAAACGAAATTATACGTTAAAGTAATATTGTTTGAAATGAGTACTGTCAATTTATCTGTCAGTGACAAAAATTACTGTTGTAAACATTTAAATAAAAACACCACAGGTGTCTCATCTGTCAAATTATAAAATAAATATCCAAATCACATTCTTTCAATACGCTGTTTACAGGTAGTTTGAAGCTCGTACACTGCAGAGAGTGTTTCTTGTGTAGAAATAAAAAAATATAAAAAAAATAGGTATTAGCGAAATATGGCTCCACATCCTAATTAGAACAACAAAAAGTATGCTTTGAACTGGTGCACACCTCTAAAAAAAAAGGTATGGTTATATTTGGTTTACGTATTACATGTTTTGATGCGTTTATTAAACTAAAAAAAAATTAATAATGCATGTTTTTCTTTAAGATATATAAAAAAACAAAATATTTGTCTCTGTTTCTTTTCTCTTGGTTACCTACTAATAATAACAATATACATATAACGTGTATTAGCTATAATTAGGTTTGTTTGTTGTTTTTGAATTTAAATGTATGTATGTATGTAATATTTTATTCTTTTTCAACCTATCACAAAAAAAAACAAAGCATTTACTTGTAATGTCATTCCATATTTCTGTCCTTTGTATTTACAATTTAAAATGTATAAACAAAATTTATGTATTTTAGCCTGTAGATGGTGGTAAACGACCGCCGAAAGGTTGCTGAATAAAAAAAATCGTAATAAAAGAAAAGTAAATCACATTGTTTTGGTCTGATTTATTGGGAACCTTGAACAAAAAAAACCGGAAACTATATAATCTGTTGAAAACATTGTATAATTTGGTTTAGTTTCAGATTTAAATAATGAATTTTTCAGAAGACGAGGGGAAGTTGATATGGTTTTTGTATTTGGAGCTTGTGAGAAGAATACGCTCTTAGCAAAGAGAATGTATCAGCAACGGTATCCCGACGCCAACCTGAAAGAAGAACATCCGAAAAGCTTCTGGAGCGTCTCCAAAGATCTGGTAGTGTGGCACGTAATAAAAATAATCCAGAAAAACGTTCTCAAACTGAAGAAAATCAATTAAATGTACTTTTAACAGTAACTGAAAATTCGCATGTTGGACAACATTTCTCGGCGGGTTGAGGTTTGACGAAGAACGGTTTAGTGAATATTTAAAGCTAATAAAATGCATCTACACCATATTCAATTACTCCAAGAACTATTTCCCGAAGTCTGTCAGGGAAGACTGGAGTCTGTGGGCTAAAAACAAAATAAGAGAAAAATTTTCCTATTTGAAGACGAGGCTACGTTTCATAAGAATGGGAGTGTTAACAGACACAATTTCGATTACTACGCAACAGAAAATCCACATTTCGTAAGATATACTTCCCAAATTAAATGGTCGTTAAATGTTTGGGGAGGTATTTTAGGTAACCACTACAGGGGACGTTTACTTATAGATTTTTTGCAAACTCATTTACCTGGGTTATTAGCTCAAATACCTAATGAAACGCTTAATGAAATGTGGTTTCTTCATGATGGTGCCCCAGTCCATCCTACAAAGCCTAAAAGAACATTTTTAAATCAAACGTACCCAGAGCGTTGGATTCGAAGTGGTTGACCTTTTTAGTGGCCGGCTAGCTCGCCAGATCTTACAAAAATGGACTTATAAGGACAGCATAATATGGGTTATGTTAAAGAAGAAGTGTCCAAAATACCTCCCACAACAAAGGAAGAAATGAAGTTAAGGATTTGAAATTGTTTTACAGGTATTAGTGTTGCCATGTGTCAAAATTTAAGCAGTGCATTCGAAAGACGTGTTGAACTATGAACTTGTTACTGTATAAAATAATATTTCTTTATTTAGCGTCTCATCTGAAGTTCACTTTTTATTATTATCATTATAATATGTTGATTACAGCCACCTTTTAATAGATACAAAAATAATTACAATTGCATTGTACAATTATGATTTTTGTGTATTTTCGTGTTCCGGAATAATTAAATGTGTAGACTGAATTAAATGTGTTCTTTAACTGTTTGTTGTTGGTTATAAATAAAACGAAATTTTTTAAATTATTAACATTTTCATTTGTCATATGTTACTAGATTTTTGTTTAAATTAACTATATGCATTAATAGGCAGATAAATTAAAAGAATAACAATATTGCTTCGGGGTATATTTCCTTAAAAAACAACATGGCTAACTAGATTCAAATTACATCAATATGATTTAATGCATTTTCAACGACACAATTAATAAAAATTAATATATCTATTAGAGACAGGTATAAGATCGCCTCAATAAAAGTGAAAGAGAAGACTAATAACGGAACATGATAAGATAGTTAGATAAAGGGTGTGCCATTTAAAAAATCAAAGAAAAATAGTTTCAATTTTGCCAAGTTAGAATATTTGCAGCAAACACCCTGTATAAAATGATTACGTATGTAGTTATCTAAACTCTTAGTTAGACATTTATCTTCATTGGAACAATTTTTTTTATTGAATCCTTATAGGTTAGAAGTTATTGAAGACCCTGATTTTTTTAAATTTAGATATTTTTTGAATAATTTGGCAAAGTCGAAATAAAATGCAAAACAAAATATGATGTTATATGGAAAATTTCATGGGAAATACAAATATTTAAAAATATATAGGGTTATCCATTTAAAAAGAAAGTTGATTCTTAGGAGTCTCGTTTTTTGAAATACACTTTATAATTAAAAATATAAAATTTTACATACATAAATCTAAAACATATTTATTTATTTATTTTTTAAAAAGCACCCTTATTGTTTTGGGTCATTAAATTAGCACTAAGGGTCGTTTCTAAAAAATAAATTATTATATTTTTTTTACAAATTACTTCGACATTTCAGCAGGATAGTTTTGCCTTTCACAAAAATGTTGAGCTTAGAATCAAGGCAAAAAACAAAATAAAATTTCTAATACCATATCATGTTTTTTATAACTTACCTTCAAACTTAATTAACCCCGTCTTAGATTTACATTTTAGTTTACAAACTTCATAAAAGTTTGACTAATGGTGCATTGACTTTATTTTATTTGGAGTCACAACTTTTCAAATAGTAAATATCTCCGATTTTTTTCGGGTGTAAAAGATGTAAAAAGTCTTCTCTCCCTAGTTACCTCTACCGTGAAGTTTACGGAGGCCAGTTTGAGCTAGAAGCAGCTTCTGTATGTTTGGAATATCGACGCTGGGCTTACTGAAGATACCTTGATTCCTTTAAATGAAAGCTGTTTCTATGGACATTCTTGTTGCTGTGCTGCTCCCTATATAAAATTTTAGCCTCCGAAAACTGCATCTGGTGTTGGTTATTTGACCAGACGTATTCCGCTATGTCTGCTTTTCATGTCTATTCTTTTGAGTATATATAAAATACTCCTGGCTACTTATAGTAAGACGGAGTTTAGTCTGTCCAGTTTACGATTTACTCATGCTCACCCTGGATTTGGTAAATACATTCTTTTGGCTTAGTTTTCGTCAAAAGGTTTCTTAACGTATTTCCTGGTTTAAATGTGGTTTTGATGTTAAAATCTATTTTATGAATCTTTTTAGATGTTGCCTTAATATAGACTATCCTGAGGAACGATGATTCTTCTAGATTGGAACGTGTAGTGGTGTGGTGATCATTTTGTAAATATGATATTCCATTACTTATTAAGCTTTCAGAGTAACCATTCTGCAATACATCTTTTTGTGGTAACAACTTCTGCCTTAAGGTCGGTTGTATTATTACGAGTTGTTACAACTTTATTGTCAGCATTCTTATGATGAACTCTTTTTTTTATGCAGAATGGTTACACTCTTAGTTAAAAGATTGTCCAGTGTGTAGGTTTTCGGTAAACCCGTCCAGAGTCAACGTTGAACGTTCAAAGAGTGCTTAATTTTGTCTAATGATTTACATATCGTAACATTTAAAAATTAACAAATCTGTCTTCTTGCCCTAATGTTATGTCTTTAAGAATATTACCAAAATTGTTTGAATTTTGAAGAAATAAATGGGATGGGAAGGCTTGCTATGACGTGGCGTTAACTTCCTACCTATCCTGTCTGGGATGAAGGCACTATATAATCTTTCAATAGTATTCTGTAGTTTCCTATCGTCAAGTCTCCTACGATCTTCTGATCATATGTTTTGGTGTTCATAACTTCTATCTGCAGAAAGGATATTTATGTCACTTAGAGGCTTAAGTGTTGTTTCTTTTTAATGCGATATATTAATTGCTGTGTTTGTTTTATTATCCAAAACTATCTTTATTGTATGCCGTAATTCATTTATTTCAAACTGGAAAATATTGATGGTTTCAATACCTTCTATTCTATTATTTATTTTAGTTATTTCTAAAAGTGGTGTTCGTTTTGGTGACAATGCAACATTTAGACTCTAACAACGAGCTATCGGGCATTGTTGCTTGGTTGTGTCAGGCTGTTCACGTAGCTTGTCTCAGATCTTTTCGATTTTGAAGAAAATTGGCCCGTAATCATCTTCTAAGGTATACTCCTTTATTCCGTATTATCGTTGCATCGACTCTGATGGTAACTTATTTGTGAGCGCATTAGTGCTATGCTGATATTATCTAAAATGCATCTTACCCTATCTGCTGGAATTGGTGTGAAAGAAATATAGGTTATTCCTTTGATCAACTTAATCCTCGTTTTACAACTTCTTGTATCCTGTGTCGCCCAAAATTGGTCGCTATTGACTTTTGCTTACATACAATTCTTTCAGAGCATTCTATTAGAAATTAATTCTAAGAGTTAAGTCAGGACTTCCGGATGGCCACGCAAGATTTCGTTTTCCCCATTCCAATATTAGTAACGATTGGCAAGTAATTCGTTATATCTCGACTCCTATGACAAGAGTATGTTGCTAGAAAAGATTTCGGTACTCTACTGGTAGCGTTTCGCCCTGGATGAATATCATTGGTTAAAACTTGAAAATATTTTGAGAAATTTTGAAGGTTAAGTTATCTGACCTTGAGATGTGGCTGACGGGTGACAAGTGGGGGTGCTTGTTATTAAGTGACATGTTTATTATGTGGAGAGGTGGTGTTCGACCTTCAAGGTTGTCTCTTATAAAAGGTTTGATTAATATAGAAAATCACATATTCAACCGCGAATCATTTATAGTGAGAACTCGCTCATAAATAGAAATATTATGCTGTGAATTCTGAAAGTGTTTTAAGGTATTCTATACATGTTTTTTGACTTTCAGTACCCCTATTACAATTCATATCTTTGTTTGAGGTTGGTAGACAATGTAGAATGTTCACTAAACTCGTTCTGTCGAACTTGCACTCTCTATTTTGTTTGGTTTCAAAATGTTTAAAATATCTCCATACGTAAACTAAATATTAACTCTAAAGCTGCCTCTCCTGGGTACCTTAAGTCGGGAAAGTTTAAGCAGGTAATTTCGGAATTCAGAATATTGGAAATCAATTAATAATTATTTTTTTCCGAAATTGTCCACAAATTAATAAACAAAAAGTACGTGTAGAGTTTCTCAAACAGCAGTGTCGTCTGGTATGCGGATATGTTTTTTGGCGGCAACATATATATTGATTAAACATTTTTACCTCTTACCAATCTTTTCTTTTTTAAATAATTTGTCTTTGGGGATAGGGGTGTGTAGTGCTTAGCTTATATAATTGGCAATATTATATCATAATAAGCTTTATTTAAATAAACACCTTAAAATTATTATGTTAAGTATGATTTTTGCAGAAATTCCTCTTTGTCTGTATTTAATATCTAGATAAACATGTTTATAAATTGTCAATGTTACGAAGTAGTAATAATAAATATTCTTTTACTGCAGACGCCAGCTTCCGGATTCCCTGGAGTTGAAGATGACCTTATTTTCAGCGGTGCCGGCTCTGGTTGCAATGGCGATGATGAAGATGAATGCCCACCACTACCTGAGATGGGTTCTGGTGATGACGACCTCATAACGCCAGTATACATACCACCAACCAGACCTCCCCCTACAGTAGAATCAAAAAACAAACCGGCAGGCAGTGGCAAGGACTGTGATGATGAAGACTGTATAGACGGGTCGGGATCTGGAGAGATAACCGAAGACCCTGTTTCAAGTAGCAAAACAACAGGTAATTTTTTATGCGTTTCTAATAGCACCTTTTTGTTACAGTTTTTTTTTCGACGTTGTATTTAAAAATGTAAAAGTATTACATAGTTTAGAAATTTCTGCCATCTCAAATAACTATTGATAAAGGTCAATATTTGTTTTATTATTAAAGGAGTTACGGTTTTGGTTCCCATTTGGGCGTTTAGTGTTGAATAGTCTTGTGTGTTCTTTCTTGTTTTATCTTAATGCAAGTTGCTGAATTCTTGGAATTAATAGTATATGCAGCAGTTATGTATGGGTAAAGTAATCTAAGAGAGATATTAAGAAATATTAAGAAAACGAAGTACTTTAAATCCCTATATATTATATAGTGAAAGTTCCGCTTAAGTTAATATATTATATATATTAAAGTTAAAGTATATATATATATTCAAATTAAAGTTGATGATAATAAAAAATGCTGTTTACTATCCTTGGATCTGTGTAAGGCGTTTGATACAGTAAATCATCATATTCTTTTACCAAAATTATATAATACTGGAATAAGGGGCAATATGTATAATTTACAAAAAAATTATCTAAGTATGCGCAGACAGTTTGTACAAATAAATAATGCAATAAGTAATCAAAAAGAAATAGGTTGTGGAGTACCACAGGGATCGATATTAGGACCAGTTCTATTTTTAATTTATATAAATTCAGTTTCTAAATTAAATTTAAAAGGCAATATTCAATTGTTTGCGGATGACACAACAATTATTTATGTTGCTGATAATTTAAATGAATTATTTTTTGATATAAAACATGATCTACACTTAATTTGTTCCTGGCTTACATCTCACAAAGTTTCATTAAATTTTAGTAAATCTTCTTTTATTTTAATAAGTAAAACAAAGATAAATTCTGGTATTTCCCCAATAGTAATAAACAATAACCAAAATTAAATATTCAAATACAACAAAATTTTTAGGATTAATTATAGATGAAAACTTAAGTTGGAAAAATCATATTCAGAGTATAAGAATCGCTATAACTCCATTAATAGAAGTATTATACAAAGCAAGATATTTCGTACCATTAAAATTCTTAAAAGACATATATTATTCTTTAATATATTCTAAAGTCCAATACTTAATTTCAATTTAGGATCTGCTTATTCGTCACATATTAAACCTTTAAAAAAAAATTGCAAAATAAAACTCGAAAGTGTATTTATAGACTACCATATTTTCCTATTAACCTATATAAACCTAACGGATTTTTAAACTTACAAAATATATATAATTTAAAAATTAACATTTTAATACACTCTATTATTAATAATGGAAAAAATTCAAATATTAATTTAAAAAAATCTAATATTTTACATAATTACGATACAAGACATTGCTTACAATTACAGACCATTACAACAAAAAGTAACTTTCAGAAAAAACCAATTCTGCACGATGGTTTAAAAATATATAATGACTTACCAGAGACTATAAGACATAAAAGAAAATTATCAATATTTAAAAATGTTTATATTATATCGAATTATAACTATTATTATTTTCTATTGTTATATGTTACATTTCATGTAATAAGCTTGGAAAGTTGATTTGGAATAAAACAGTTTAAAGTAAGTTGGGCATTTGTGACAAAGTTTATTTTAAAATAAGTGCTGTTAGTATGATCTTGCGAACTGTTGAACAATCTATACAAAGCTATAATAATAAAAAGTGGAATGTTCTATTTAAAATAGAGAAATTTCCTTTATAATAGATTTCAAGCGACCACAAATATCCTCGAAAGTTTTGAAGTGGCTTAAGCATAAACCGATAAATCTATAACAAACTAGTTATTGCATTTAAATGGCATAGTAGCTTACGAAATATGAGTAGCAAGAAAACTCAAATTTCGCTAAAATTGTCAAGTGTATCAAATATGTTAATTTTTCAAGTCAAAATATAATTTTTACATCCGATATTTTCCTTCTTTCTGTATATGTTTTATCTGAGTATATTGTTCTCCCATCAAAAGCACGATCCTGTAATATATAACAAGAAGATGGTTTTTAACATTATATTTAGAATATATATAACCTTGTTATTGCCATGTTTGTCTAACAATTGATAAAAGAAATTAAAAATAAATATTCTAAAAGCTACCAATGGATATTAGCTTTGATAGTGTTACTTATTTGACATCTATATAAAATCAACAACTATTATTCAATAACATGTATACATATTTTTTGTAGGAATCCTAATTGAAATAACAGACTCCACTACCATAGTAGACAGCAGCACCAGCACGAGAACTACAACAGATGAAGGATCTACTACTAGTACAAGTCAACACACCACAGGAAATTATGCAAAATCTACTACAATCCCGACAGGTTCTAGTTCTACAACAGCACAACATCAAACAAAAATTCCCATTCCACCTGTATTTATTTCTACAGATGAAACTTCAGCGACTACTATAAGTACTTCACTTGACGGAACAACTGACATGCCAAATGAAATCAATCACAAAGCTCCGCTTCCATATCCGCCACCGGACTATAACAATAATATGTTTGGAAACATCTATAACAAAGTTCCTCCCACTCAGAGGATCAACTCGGAAACATCAGAAGTTGTAGCTTTAATTATAGGTATTATAGCTGGTGCTCTTATAGCGGTCATTCTCGTCATACTCATTATTCTTAAGTTTAAGTCCAGAAACGATAGATCGTTTAAAATAGATGACAGTAAAGAATATCCTCATGGACCAAGCACCGCATTGTTAGGAAACACTGCATCAAGTACAACCAGTCAGGCACAATATCAACTCAACGGAGCCTTGCGAAATGGAGACAAGGCCCAAATGCAGCAAAAACAAAAGAAGAGAGATAGTAAAGACATAAAAGAATGGTACGTGTAAAAGTGTGTGCATTGTTAGCTTTGTGACTCCGAGCCATTCGCGCGCTGATATGCGAGTAACTTGTTTATAGAAAAGTGATATTTTAATTGTTAGGTTTTTGTAATTGCTTTGTTTTGTTGTAACGTGTGAGTCGGTAAGGAAGAGACACCGAGCAAGACTTGAAATTTTAATAATGAGTTGTTATGTGTGACAAACTTGCAATTGCTTGCAACCAGAATGTTGACACGCATTAAAAAATAATTTTATGCATATGCATTTGGAATCTTCTCTGAAGCCATTAGGAAATCGAACATATATGTGTTACACTGAACTAGTCAGAGAGACTAAATTCCTTTTACTGAGAATGAATAAGTCGGTACTATGTAAAAAAACAGACTAGGTTATATTACTCGCTTTACAGAGTTTATGTTGGTTCAGATAATAAAATTTCACTCAATATAAAAAGCCCATAACGTGAAACTTAATTTTTTTTATTATTAACCCTTTTCTTCTTTGATATTTGTAGTAAAACACTCCCGCTAAGTAAAGTGGCTTACGTTTTGCTCCTCATACCACTTTCTGGCGTAAGTAGCTTGAAAGTCCAAATTGGTATCCCTTTTATGCGATTTTAAGTCCAAAGTTCAAATATTCTTCATCAAATTAGAATTTCTGGGTAGGTAATCATACTATATTAAGGTTCCATATTAAAAATTCCAAAAAAAATTGCAAAGTGTTTTATTAAAAATAATTTAGAGTCTTCTTATGGTAATTTTGGCAAGTGGTTTGTCATTTAAGTCAAATAAGGTATTTTACAACAAAAATGGAACTAACGCATATACATTAATAACTTTAGTAGCACTAAATATAAATTTACACAATATTTGGGTAATATATCAAATAGGTTACTAACATATAATTTAATTGTACTTTATAAAGGAGAACTCAAACGACTGGTGATTGTATTTGGCAAGTACCCCAGAATGATCAATCATTATAGGTCATATTACTTGTATATTCGTTAAACATTTGAACCCATTTACATTTTTTGATGTGAATTTGCCAATGACACAAGGACGCTTTGACTTGCGCCATATTTACCAACAATTGAAGGCAAACGAACAAGTGCCGAATATTTGTACAAGTAAACCATGCACACAACATAAAACGCGTTCACAAGTGACGATTGTTTGTCAAGTACACCAGTTATTTGAGTCCGCCTTAAGGAGAGTAATCCGATTTACCACAAAGGAAACGAAGCAATGCACAGACGTTCTGATTCTAACGAGTGAGAAATAATACATATCTTATATCAAATGTTTTTATTTTGAACTCGGTAGGAATATTTATTATTCATTATAAGCGATACTTATGGCATCGTTTCTTTGGTGTGGAAGCGCTTTACCGACCAAAAGAAGTAATTTTACCTATAGTTCATACCACAAGAAACTGCGGTATAATAGACGGTATATTAGTGCGTTATGAACCGCTTTGATTGAAGTCTTTAACGCAAACTTTCTTGTAAATATCCCTCATAGGCTAAAGAATATATTACAGGACCTAACTGATAATAGATATCAGGAACGAGCCAGGGAATCGTTTCATCAGATCAGAGGATATAATGGAATAATCTGAAAAATTCAGTAAGGTAGAGAAAATACGTACCATAAACAACTGTGAAGAAATATGTAATTAACCTCCTGCTGACAGGGTACTCAAAATCCAACCACCTTCCGAATAATGTTTACTATTTTAGACTTACGTCTCCGGGAGGTCTTCTGGGGGGTACCTTAACCTATTTGATGTCTTTTTTGAAATATTATATAACAAACACTCAAAACTTTCGACCTTTTAATCATATAGGCCCTTAATATCATCACTACGGTTCAAATAGTACTTATTTCCAGACGTTTGAATGAAGAAATGGCGAAACAAATTCTGAAAAAATGCAATGTAAACATTATAGATCCTGACAATGTAGTAGCAAAATGGCATTGGTTTGTTTGCCCCTCATAGACATAGACATAGACATAGATGGGGAGCCCGACAAGGGCAGCACTGGGGCCCATTGTGCTATCCCCCCAAGTAGGCGTGTCAGGCCAAGAGCCCATTCCTTTTAGAAAGGAAAGGAGCCTTTCAGGTCACGCACTTTCCACAAGCTCGGGTTCCACATAGGTGTCACCCAAGCAAAGCAGTCTGGCGGTGACTAAAGCATCACATCGGTAGACTAGATGCTCGTTAGTTTCATCTACCTCAGCACAAAACCTGCAGTATGGATCGTTGTCGAGTCCAATCTTATGCAGGTAATATTTCACTAGCCAGGACCCCGGTAATAGTCCCAAGTTGACTTCTGTTTAGGTTTAGAAGTCTATTAGACTCAGAACGGCTATAAGGGCCTGATATGAAGACCTTAGACTGTCTGAGTCCTTCTAGCTCGTGCCATTCAGCACGGAATTCCTCGACAGTGCGATTCTTAATCCTAGCCCTGACAGCTGAAGGAGCAATTCCAAGAGCAGGTTCCGGCCCAGTGAAAGCAGTGTTGCTACTTTCCCGAGCCAGCTGATCCGCCCCTTCATTACCCACAATGCCCTGATGGCCAGGCACCCAAATGAGGCTAACCCTATTGGACTCACACAGCCTCTCTAGGGCTCTCCTGCATTAAAGCGTTAGTAGCGAATTGACTCTGTTCGAGGACAGAGCATTAATCGCGGCTTGACTATCACAACATATATAGATATGCTTGTCGTGGTATCCTCTGCAAAGTTTTTCCTGTACGCAGTCCAAGATTGCTGTAATCTCAGCCTCATATACAGTCGCATACCGTCCAAGAGCAAGACTAATTCTTGCCCTGGGACTCTCCCCATAAATTCCCGCCCCAGATCCCTCCTTCATTAGAGAGCCATCTGTAAACCAGACAAGGTCCTCCGGTTTGAGGAAAGATGGAGAGGAATCCCTCCATTGTTCTCTCTCGGGAACAATTACATAAAACCTTTTAGAGGCAACTGAGACCGGAATAATGGCATCTCTCCTTGCTAGGAGAGGGTCTGATCTGATCAGTTCAGTTCAAACTTGCGTATGCCCAAAATTCCAGTCTCTGTATATCCAACGACCCCAGTCATTTAAACGAACAGAAGCTTTCCGAGCCTCTTCCTCTACAAGCAAGTGCAGGGGACTTAGTCCCAGAATAGCCTCCATAGATCGGGTCGGTGTGGTTCTTATGGCTCTAGTTATGCCCAGACACGCCAGTCTCTGGAGCTTGTCAAGCATCCTTCTGTATGTGGTCTTGCGAGTGGCGGGCCACCACACAAGAGCGCCATAAGTGATCATTGGCCTTATCACTGACGTGTAAAGCCAATGCACAATACGAGGTTTTAAACCCCAAGTTGATCCGAAGGACCGTCTGCACGCCCATAGACACGCTGTGGTCCTTTTTGTGATTCTTTCAATATGATCCCTCTAGGTCAGTCGGGAGTCTTTTAAGACTCCCAGATATTTTACCGACCCGGAAGGTCTCAACTCTTTCCCAAAGAGGGTGAGCCTCTCAAGGTCCACTTTTCTCTTATGGGTAAATGGTACCATTTCGGTCTTATCCGGATTAACAGACAGACCGTGTTTTTGGCACCACTTTTCCACCATGGCCAAAGCCCTCTGCATGAGCCTTATAATGGTGTTTGGGAACTTGCCTATTACTATAATGGCAAGATCATCAGCGTAGCTTTGAGCATAAACTCCGCTCTCGTTGAGAGTATGAAGCAGCCCATCCACAACCAGACACCACAAGAGCGGAGAAAGAACTCGGCCCTGCGGACATCCTTTGACCACGGACGAGCCTACTGTTACGCTCCCAAGAGAAGATGTTATGATTCTGCTTTCAAGCATGACGCGAACCCACCTAATTACAGCCCTATCCACGCCAAAACTCTCAGCAGCCTCACTAATGGAGTCAAAGGTGGTGTTGTTAAACGCCTCCTCAATATCCAAGAACACACCCAGAGCCATCTCCTTGGAGTAGACCCCCACCTTCAGTCTACTGACTAGACTATGAAGCGCCGTCTCCGTCGACATGGCCGTCCTGTAAGCGTGCTGGAATGGGTGCATAGGATTTCTACCCAGTGCGCCGTTTCTTATATAAGCATCCACGATCTTCTCCATGGTTTTCAAAAGAAAAGAGGATAGACTGATGGGCCTAGAGTCCTTAGCAGTTTCGTAGCAATTACGACCCTGTTTAGGAATAAACGCTACCCAAACCATGCGCCAGCGTTCGGGAATATATCCCAAAGCCAGGCAGGCCCGAAAAAGGCGCAAAAAATGTGGGATCAGTAGTTCCTGACCCTTCTGAAGAAGCGCCGGGAATATTCCATCTGGTCCAGTCAACCGAGCCTGCCCAGTAACCTCATCATTAGATTCCGGACGAGAGCCTGGAAAATGAGTTTCCAGGAGCATTCTTAGAGCCTCCTCTGCAGTGGTGGTATATCCACCGGTCGGAAGCCTTAGAGTCCCCACGCTCTGTCCTCGACCTTTTGAGAGAATCCTTTGAAGTCTAGCGGCTTCCGGAAGACCTTCTAAGCTTTCGCAGTAGGTCCTCCAAGACCCTCTCTTTGAACTGCGTATCAGTTCTTTGTACCTGCGTTGAGAATTCCTATGTTCTTCCCAGTCAGCAGGTAATTTCGATCGCATGGCCGCATGTTAAAGAGCCTGCGTGTATCTTTACGAGCCTTTTCAAGATCCAAGTTCCACCAAGGTGTTTTCTTGGTACCCCGATAGGTTCGCAATGCACAATTCTCCTCATAGGAGTCTATTATGGCTTCCTGTATAGAGTTTGCCACATTTTCCACTTGCCTTACTCTACAGCATGGCATTAGTGGCATATCTAACCGCACTTTAAGCGACTCCACATAGTGAGCCCAGTTGTTTGCCAAAATGTGTCAAAATCACGTGCCCTAAAATAGTGAACTATCTGATCCCGCTATGTGCCGTATGAACCAATGTAGGAAACATGACTTCTAAAGGAACGGTTACGTGAAATTGTCCAAAACATACCTAACCTAACCTTTGGAGCTATCTAAACTCTAAAGGATCTTACAGATTTAATTAGGCAGATGACTTTTTTTCGTTTTGTAAAAATAATCTTAAAATGATGCAAATACTATTCTTTATCGGTAAACCCTCGGGAGACAGGAATTCTCTGCTAGGAAATGATATTTTAAACCAATGGTGAGTATTTTGCTTTAAGTACTGACCTAAACTTTGAACTAGAGGAGCATTATCGAAATCACTAAGAAACAAAAATGTAAGTCATCTAGGCATGCTTGCAGAATCATTAGAATTATTTAAGAAATAACACCAGTAAAGAGGTCGTGGTCGACGTTGGTCTTTGGAGCTATCGCCTGGTAGTAAAGGGCCAAAAACTACCGAAGAGTAGATAAATATCATTTCAATTAAACAAACGTTACTGCGTGGACTTTTTTAACGCAAAATCATTAATAATATTGACACATTTAAGAATTCGTGGAGACATTGATGATGACTTACATTAAATTTAAACCTACATATGCTAACTGCATTCTTCGCAAATATATCTCAAACAGACCTTATATACTTTACAAAGCCGATGAGAGTAAGATCACTACTGGTATTAAAGTTAAAATTTTAAAAACTATAGAGTATGCGGGCCACGTGTTGCGATTATGCTACAAAAATCCTAAACTACTGTTAAAGGATTCAGCAGTACTCTATCATGTAGAGGGAAAACCTGCCATGGATAGACATTTGCCATGTGATTAGAATGGTAACGTAACTTCAGCAATAAAGAAATATATTCTAGTGTTTACTAGACCACTACGGCTAGCATAGGAAACGTTTCCAAGGCAACGACTAGTTTGTACTCATTTCTTTTTCAAAATACTATTAATATGTCAGGGATTTCAAAATTCTTGAAAATATAGCATGAGAAACCTTGACCCAGAAACAGTCATGAGTAGATTTTCATTGTCGTTTGACTTTTTAGTCCAACAACAGCGAAAATAAACTAATGCCGTTCCTTAAAGACAACTAGCTTTGAATCTTAAGTTTTCAAAGTATTTTGAAAACTCGCAATATTTTTAGCTATTTACAAATATATTAGACTATTTAAAAGGTAAAGATGATTTAAGTTGAGCGACGTGACGTCCACAGGAAGAGTATAAAAAGAGTCCAGGCTTAAATAATCCACCTGTCTTCAATTGCACGACAAAGTGTAAGAGACATGATCATAAAAGAAAGTACTTTTTATCAAAAAAAATCAGATGGAGAGAAAAATATTTTGTTATCTGCATTTTGTGTATATTTACCGAAAATAGGACTTTAATATTCCATGACACTATAGGTTTAACTTTATATTAAAGGACCCTGAATTTGGCCATTTTGTACCATTTTTTTGTCTTCTGCTTGACTTTTTTTTAACTTCTTTTCTTATAACTTTGCAATGCTATTTGGCATACATTTCATTTTGAAACTTGGAAAGTATCTTAAGAGTTTTTTTATTTAAATATCTATATACATACAAACGATTTAATAAAAAGCAATTTAATGCGGATGGTTTTTATCTACTATACCAACAGTTCCCAGATGAATGCGATTTTATACCGAAAATTTGCAAAGTTTTCTTTCTGCGTCAGTTCTGCAACATACATATTTTATATTGTTTATTACAAATAGTTTAAAGAATACCCGAAATGAACAAAAAGTGGATTTTAGTCCTAATCTCTGTGTTAATTTAATCCTGAATAAAATGGTAAAACACCACTATAAGAGATTTATCTCTTGGAAACTAGACCAGTAAAGAAACTAAGTAGTTTTTTAGTTCTGTTTTATATTAACCATAAAAAAGTGTTTTACTGCTGTCTCTTGTATATTATGAGCGCTGGACGATCAGCATATGAAATAACGTTGGGCACCCGTTGGATATAATTACTTCTTATAGATTTACGAATTCAAAAGTAAATAATATGTATGCCTAACGTATATAATAAATAAATTTTAAAGTTCATCTTCTTTTATTTAGGAAAATATCTGTTGTTTACAAAATATCTATACAACATGTAGAAATAACTATATTCCACTGGAGTTTTGAAGCATACTTGAAGTTTTATTATTAGTATTACTAATACAGCGTATAATTACAGTGACTATTAGGAAACACCGATTATATTCCGAATAATCGTATTTGCTATTAGGTAGGTGTATCTTAAAACATCAAAGAATCAACTAATTAATAAAAAAACATAGTACTGATTAGTATGCTCTGTATTTGGCGTAATGTAATTGACAATACATATAAAATTATTTTTTCCTGCTTGTCATATAGTTATAAACTAAATTTATTTTTAGAAAATTAAGTAATAATTAACATTAATGCATATAGAAATCTTTAGATAATACTAACTAACCAAAAACGTTTTATTAATAATAGTGTAAATTCCCTCTCAACATATTACTATTTATCTAACATTTCACTAATTACGGCAATCCCTTGTTAAGAGAATAGGTCAATTTTTATTTAATTAGGCATAAGATGTATTATATTAAACGCACATGCTACAAGGTGTACGATTCTAAAGAAGTATAATTTAGCATAACTAAGGTACTAAATACACTATTCCCTACATGTATTTGTGGTTTTCTGTTTGTAAATGGCTTGAACGGCTTCCATTTAACAAATTAAGTGTTTATTTGGCATAATTATAGCCAAATACTTTTGTTGTTTCTATATTTATTAAGTAGAAAACAAATGCAAATATGTTGTAAAGTTTTGAAATACTATTTTTATATCGACCTGTTTATAAATAACTGGACTTGAAAGACTGAACAAATGAACACACTTTCTAAATTCTTAACCACCCAAAAGTTTGCTGCAGAAGAGAACAATGAATTATTAATTATTTTATTGGTGTTGAAAATTGAACTTATATAATTATTTATAATTGAAAATTTTTTTAGAAAAAAAATCATTTGAAAGTAAAACCATTTTCTTAAAAAAATTGGATTGAATAAGGATCTTCAAGCTGCTTATAAATAAATCTTCTAACGAGTGACTAAAAATTAAGAAGGAAATATCGGATGTGAGCATTTTTTTTTCTGTAAATTAAAATTTCGGCGATCCAGAAACTAAAAATATTCTTGACTACATTATTATAATCATTTACGTACCTGAATACTGAAAAATGTTTAGGGAATATCTTCATTAATATTTGAATTATGATGTTTTGGATTAAATAAACATTTTACTATAAAAATCCTAGTAATCGTAAATTTACTTAGTAAATTTTGTTAAAAAAAATGTGGGCCACACACTTCTTAGAGATTTTCCTTTTTGGTACCAATGGATTTGGCTTAAATTCTAAAATGGTATTCGGAACACTGAGTAATAATCATGTCGCTTTTGCTACGTGCTTTGGTGACAACGTTTTAAAGTTACAAGTATTAATGTTTGCAAAAAAAACAATAGGGAAATTTTATGCACTAAAAATATTGTAAGATGTAGTTTACAAAATGATCTAGAAAAATTTTAAAACATCAAATATTTCCAAGTTTTTAATGGACCAACTACCACAAGATGTTTAATTTGGAAGGGTAAAAATAAACATTTAAAGGGAAGATTTTATAGCCGGTATACAATTTTATATAGTTTAGCATAACTACGATTCCTAACACATCTTGAGAGGTATTTTTATCAGCTAAAATTGGCTGTATAAAACTGATAAAAATATTATTTATTAAAACCCAATATATTACAATAACTAAATTTATTACTAAGTTTTAGACGGTGTTTTATTCAACAAGAATAAACAAATAAACCACATGTGTAATATTAAGTTTTCAAGGGTTCAAAATAAGGCAACAAGTAACGTTTTTGACTATTTTCATTACAAGATAACTAAAAGTAACTTATAGTTATTTATATAAAGATAATTCTTTCTGTACAAATCTAAATTTGAAGTAATGATTTTTTTACATTTTTGATATCAGAATTGTTTGCTTTTTAACTAGAGGAAGCTGCAGTCATTTATTCAAAATTCTAGAATATCTACTGACTTTCTAAATGAAATTCAAATATTTTAAATTATGATGGAATAAATAAATTATGAGCGTTTTTTGTGAACACTTTATTACTACGAACCACATGAGGTAAAAAACGAATTCAAAATTTATAAGATAAAAAATTAATATCTATTCTTTTTAATAAACCTTATTCATTTTATATATTATTTGCTCAGAAATCATCGAGAATAGGGGGGCATAAACGGACGTAGATGACTTAATACAAGTATATGCATTCATCAACATGATTCTAGCCCCTCCGCAAAAGATCGCCTACCATTCTTTAATACATCAGTTTCTATTGTCACCATTTTAGCGACAATTCAAGCTCTTTATATTAAAGGCCACTTTTTCATCGTAGTCATGTGTAGGCATACAAAAAATGCCTCGTATATTTTGATCTAGTTGCATCATGAATACGACGACATGCGTTCGTGAGTGTTGGTTGAAATGTGAGCGTGTTTGCTCAGATTTCAACCCATGCAGTAATTCAAAAGATCAATAGTGTACGTGGAGGTTATCGAAGATAATTTAAAAAAGTAAAGGAATAATCGGGCGCAGGGGCGGACGAAATATATGTTCCAACACTCTGATACTACCATATGATGGATTTTGTCAAAGATCAAGACATTCCAAGAGAATCTATTTCTAATGTCCCTGATGATGATCGCTACTCTCAAAGTCGAAGTGATTTCTGGCGAAGATTGTGGTACTAAAGAAAATAATGAGGTAACAAAAAGTTTTAAATAACATATTGTTTTATTATCGAAGTCTTCGAACAAAAACTTTGAAACAAATATTATTATATCTATAAGAACAAGGTAACTAATATGGAAATAAACGGCCTTATCTGGTGTAACATTTATTGGATCATTACTTTTTGCAACGGTAGGGAAACTTCTTCAATAAAATACCTTGTAAATGACGCACTTCAATTGCTTCATTATAAGTTCTTCTGTTTTGGGCACATTGCATATTTGCCAAACGATTTGGATCAACTAGCAGGCCCAATTCAATGATATCCTTTTCCACATTTTCTTTGTCTATAGAATCACTTGGCGTGTAAGTGCTGGCGCGTTTACGTCTTAAGAAGTTATGTAGCACACAGCAAGCTAACACTACTTTACTCACTGAATTAAGGCTAATAACAATAGCTTTGTGGAAGGAAACTGAAACAGAAAATCAACACAGTGGTCTAGTTCCCAGTAAGAATAATAAATAATTATTTTTATAAAAACCTATCTAATATACTCCGGGACAATTATTATTAAATTAAATTGTCTGTTTTATGTTTTAGATAGAAACCGAGGAATCAATTATTGAAAGAGCTGATACAGATTTATCAAAGCATAAGAACAAATACCAAAACGAATTACAAATACAGACCTGCGCAAGAAAAAGAAATACGTACAGGAACTATTGAGTAAAGAAGATGAAATATTGAAAGCGGTTGGCAAAAAGCTCCCCACGTCAGAAGATAAATTCAGTATAAAAGGAAAAAACATTGCAGCAAAATTACGAAGAATGCCAAGAGAAACAAAAATTGATTAATGGTATATTATTTCAAAAGAACTGGGTCAAATTGACACTGTCATTTCCACAATTAAAACAACTCAGAATATACCGTCAACTTCTAATCTTTAAAATCACTAATTTCCGATTTTGGCAACCTAGCTATAACAAGAGTTAACACTCTAATATACACTCTCTTTCTACTTTTAATTATCCACAATCAAATATTAGCGGTCAAGATAAAATTCTAATTTTTCCAACTTCTCTTCCGATACGTCAGAAATGGTAAACTAATAATTGATCTTGTTTATGTGGAATATTATCTTCAGATATAGGTTTGCAAAATAAACTTCATGCTAATGTTAAAATAAGAAAAAATATTGTTTCCTTAGAAAAATGTGATTTCATGACTCAAATGAAATTTTTAAATTTAAATTACTTCAAACTACTTCCGCCGAACGCTTCAATTTGTGATATAAAATGTGTATATTATAAGTTTATAAATTTCAAAGAAATAAACCAAATTTTGCTCACCTTCATGACTATTTTATTCAAAACCTTGTAAATAGCGTCACACGTCTCTGCAATTATCTTTCCCAAGGCTTGTGGAGATATTATTGTAGAAAATTCTAGGTTTTTATAATTAAACCCCGTCACTAAGAATCAGAGTGTCGCACTTAGCTGTTCATGTATCATGACGCTGTATTAATGGTGTAATCAGTGTTATGGTGAGAACGTTCCTCGCCGTCTGTGCTTCACATGATGTTCACGTTAATGAACGACGTTCTTGAAAGCACGATGGTGTGTTAACACATGTACGTCCATGTATTCTAATTTTGTTTATTTATTTATTACCAAACCGGCTATAAAACTGGTGAACTAGAGGTTTGTATACAAGACTGTAATGAAACACTTATATCACTAATCCATATCTTTTGCGCTCGTCCGCTCGTCTTACTTAGGCCAACTAAGGTAGCTGCTAAAATTTCAGTAAAACTGTGAAAAAAGTTCAAATACAATTATATTTGCATTTGTTTTTAGAGTTATGATCTAAAATTTTTCCCATAATAATTAAACTGTTTCTTAATTTTTAAATCCACAAAAAATAAATTTTACATTTATTTTTTGTACAATTTTGTGTCTATAAGTTTGCATTTTGAGAATTTGTTGCATACGGAAAATATGTCTTATTGTAACAAAAGTATAAAAAAGACATTAGGCTATGTAAGTTAAGTAATTGCATGTCAAGTTATACCATCAGTTTTTCCAATACATTGGAGAGCAAGTTGTTACTTCCCTATTGATTACCAAATGTATCATTTAATTAACAAATATGTTTGTTATTTTATTATCAAGAAACCAACTAGAACATTTTAATTTTTTATTGCAAGTATTACCACGCTGGATTGAAATATTGCCTTCATAAGATTCATAAAGGGTTTACTAATTGAACGTTTAGTGGAATAGAGCAAGTACTTAAAAATCTGAGAATTGACTTTTCTTAGTGTATTAATTAGTCCAAGAAAATAGGCTCATTAAAACATGAGATATATAATTATTATTTTTATGTTAAACTTATGAATATACTGTAAAATAAAGTGCTCAATATACTGACCACGCCGACAAAAAGTGAAAAAGTATATTTAAACTGTAATAACTCGGCCAAATAATATCCGATATAAACCTACTTTCACCGCTGGAAAGATTGGTTCTGGATTACCCAGTACCACCATTTAATTCAATATTCTTTTTCCTGTTACCTTTACACTGGATCAAAGAAGTACCTACTACAAACTCTGCAAATTCAGTAATTGTTGCTATTTTGACCCATATTTTTTAATTGTCTATTCACAATTTTAATTACTAACATAATACCCCTAGAGGTTTTTGACATTATAAGCCTCCGTAATTTCGTTTAAAAAATGTAAAAAACAATTAATTTTATGATGGTGTTGTTTTAATTTATTGAATATGGGTTTCCTGCATAAAGTCTCATGGTCAATTCTCATTTCATTACTATGAGCGTGCAAAAAAATTAAAAGAAAAAACATTTTATTTTAGAAAAATCAAGGGAAAATGTAAACTTGGAAAACTTGACCAAGGGAAATAAAAAAAAATTAATATCGAGTTGTGAACACGAACAAGTTCTGTACATAGGTTCGACATACTTAAAACAAGGGAGTTAATGAATTGTTACGGGACTTCTTCCCAAGCCACTGATATGACATTCCTTAGCTCGTATAGATTTCCAGGTTTCTGTTCTCTATCTGAAATGATATTTTTCAAGCAATTCCAGACATGTTCGATAACATTCATGTCTGGAAACCTTGGTATAATTTTTGTTATGAGCAATGGTTTTGCAAGAAACCTACAAGTGTGGGTGCCCGATGAGTGCGTTGTCGTCAATCAAAAGAAAATCTTGGACCCCAAAATTTGCGCCAAATGGGACAGCCACCAGATACATACATACATACAGATAGCAAACACTGATTTATGTATGCTTGTGCATTTAATGTATGTTCGATAAACACACGCTCGGGTTTACCATTTAATTTAATCCCCCCTTAAATGGTTAAACTACCAACCCAAGCACACATTCATATGAGAATAAACAGTATTGCCTTTCATTAAAACACCATCCCCTCTGTTCTTCCTCTCAAATTTTTCGATTTATTCGTTGAGTCTCCTTGATGAGAAAATTTCCAAGTTGACTTGTTTTTTCAAACATGTTCATGGCCTTTTTCGCACTAAAAATCTGGGTGTTTCTTGGGGCAAATATATGGCCCCTTCCTGCCATCTTTTGACAGATGCCAAATACCTTTATTCACAATAGACATCGTGTGTTTGTTTACGAAATGATCTGTATATCGTGCTAATTAAATATTTTGTAATTCCGATCCTTTTTGTTATAGACCCCTCTAAAAAAATAAAATAAATCTTGAACTTGAATCTTATTTTTTTTTGCTCGCCCATGGTAAAAAAATGACAATTGACCATGGGCCATTTTACAGTTAGCCAATATTCAACAAATTAAACAGCACCATCTCAAAATTCAGAGTTTTTCAAATTTTAGATATCTTATAAATGATACGGAGGCTTATATGTGTAATATCAGTAATTAAAATGATAAAAATAACAAATATGAATGATGAATAAACTTTCAGTGATGTGTAGTACTTCTTTTGATCCACTGTATGATTGACAGGAAAAAGATTGATTAATTAATTAAATGACGGTACTGGGTAATCCAGACGAATCAATATTTCAAACAGTGAAAAGTAGGGTTATATATAACATTATTTGACCGAGACACTTAATTTCAAATATAGTTATTTTTTTTGTCGTGCGGTTAGTAATGTAGGGCACTTTGTATATTTTTTGTGGCATAATCTTATTTTAATTAAAATACATATTAGGTTCAATGTATTCTAAATTTGCAAATTTATTTAAAAAATGCCTTTATTTTGAACTAACTAAATAAAGTGGTTAAAAGATACCACTTCACTTTAGTAGTTACAGGGTAGGCTAATTATAACCACCAATCTATCAGAGTTTTCTTCTATAATTTGAACTTAAATTTAAATTACTTTTAACATTAAAGAATATCTATCAAATTATAAGAAGTATTTATTATAATGGAGCAATGGCCCTTTTTAAGATGTCGACTCGTTAAATACAATAATTCAGTACATTCTGATATGGATCAGTTCATATTATTTTCTTAACTACCTCAAAATGTTATTCTTATAGATATTATATATAATAATATCAAAGTGTTGTATAAAATGTTATCTCAGCTTGTCATGTATATTAACGGAAATTAACCCAAAATGTTCCTTAAAATATACTATAAGATAGAAGCGGTCTAAAAATTGAAACAATTTAGACTCGATAATTATTGTCTTTGACTTAACTAATAATTTTTGGTGGTGCTGAATATACAAATGGTTCGAGAAGCTTATTATAAATAGTGTAATATAGTTATTATGAAGGCAAATGTCTATAATTTTCACCTACATGTTCTAGATTTTTTAAAACTTTTTTTGTAAAAAATTGCTTATGATGCAATCGAATATCACCATTGTTGAACAAAACCAACATTATAGTTTAACCCTAGTATTAAGTATGTGATAGAAATATTTACTGTTTATAAGATTAATAATCACAACGTAGTAAGTTGCTTAGTGGTATTTTAAAAACAATCATGAAAAAAAATGGAAATATGTTTGATTCGTCCACGCATTGAAATCAAGCTACCACATAAAGGCTGAGACCCAATTTCTTTGATGTTCAGCCGAAAAACTAACACAATAATGATCGCATGCTATTTTATCAAGCCGGCGTTATGACATTCAAGTTTAATTTAGTTCATAATTATATTGAGGTTTTATATAGAACAAAAAGTCTCTAATATCGAGACATAAATTATTGATGTAAAACAATAAAATGGAAAAGTATCTTTTAGTATTATGTCCAACTATTTGTTAAATCGGATAAATGCAAAAATATATTTTTTTAAATTTTATTCTATTAAATCTAGAATATTTTATTCTAAAATAATGTCCTAAAAATGAACAGCATTCTTCCTTGAAAATAGTTAAAAAAAAACAAATACCATGCAGTAACACAGTTTAAATATATTTGAAAAAGGTTTAGGTTAAGGTTTTTATATGCAGATACGATTATTAAGACTTATTAATAAATTTAATAAGACTTATCACGAATTCAATTCAAACGTAGTATAATTGTTTATTCCCAATAATGTTAGAAAGATGTTTTTCCAGTATGTTACTGTTAAAAAAATAAGAATCTCAAAAAAGTTATTTGACTCACAAGGCAGAAAAGCGCAAGAGAGGCATTAAATCTGTTTTTCGACCATCTCAAACATATTATTTTTTTCTCCGAATGACATTAAGACCCGTATTTACTAAAGAGGTTTAAATTTAGACCACATCTAACTAACTTTTAACAATTGAACAAATATTTTTTCTAAATGTCACAATTACAAAATGACAGTGACATAAGCGAAACATAACTAGCGAACTAAGAGTACCATGGCAACTAAACCTGGTCTAACTCTTAAACCTTTTTAATGAATACGGGGTATACATTTCTGGAGAAACAAAATTGTATTATATTTTTATTTAAACCTCTATCTACTAATCATTTTCCACGTATTCACTACCATGACCGGGCCTAACTTGACAGTTATAGGTTTGAAATGACATAAGCAACAATTAAACAAATAATTTTTCTAAATATCTAAATTTCAAAATGACAGTGACATAAGCAAAATACTACTGGTTTTAGTTACCCTACCAATTTGATCTGGTCGAACTCTTAAAGTCATTTAGTGAATACTGTCAATTTTGACTTCATTTTGACTGACATTGTTACCTGAACGAACGTTACCAAACAGTGAAAGTTTTTACTGCTTACAGGCATTAACAGTATATTACATACCTTGGTGGAACATCCAGGTTTGTATACTATTCTATTTACAACGATACCTTATAAATGCAACTGACATTTTTGGTGACAAATATGACTATATGAGAAATTAACAAAGTAAGACTCCTGTATAACCAGAAGCTTGGCCACCTTCAAGAAATAAAAAGACAAATTTACATTTTGACAATGGTTACTATGATACTAAACAAGCCGAGCATACAAATTTATTTAGTTGCATTTTTAATAGATTGTCATTGTTATTTAATTGCATATTTCGTAGATTGTCATCAAAAAAATGTTTTCGAAGACAATAAGCGATTCAGAAGAAATCATTTGGACTCTTCCTCAATTAAGAGAAGCCGCGGAAAGATTTAAGTAATCGAATTAAATTGAAACATATTCGATAAATATCCACATTTACCTGTGAGCAAAGGGACATTTACCCGAGTGGAAAGTAATCACTTTCCACCTAGGTAAACGTCACTTTTCATCCGGATAAATGCCAAAGTCGTGTTTCTTCCAAACTTTTAAAATGCTAGAAATGTCAACATTACATACGTGGTTATATGGTTTTAAAAAGCACTTTTACTGCCTAGGAAGTAAAAGTACACATTTTGGGCCTTCCAACTGTCATTAAAAAGCCGCTTTTAATGTCATTTGGAGAATAAAATATTTTTCCTCGGCTTCCGTTTGGCTGGTTGTTGTAATAACACCGAATGCATTTTTTTCGGTCGTAAAAAACTTTTTATACATTATATTTTCAATATAATTTTGCTATTTGCTATACTGAAATGGACGCTAGAAGTAAGTTTTCTTTATTCCAAGATTTCCACAAAACACGAAAGGCGGAGAAAAGAATCTTGTTCAGTTTATTGCTTAGTTGTGGACGATATGACTCTGTTCTAGAGATATTTTCATGGATTCTGCTGTGGTGAATTATCTGTTATGTCTGTTTTGCTAAACACGCGCATCTGTCCCCACCATTTAGCTATAGAGACTAAGGATCTCTTATTTAATTTTATTTGCTCGAATATTCTCACAATACCTTTTTTATAAAACTTGTTAGCAGGAGCAAATGGCTTTTCTTATGCATTTCTTAATGCTTTTGTGATCTGTACATATATAAAAACCACTTGCTTAGGATTATTAAAAGATAGCTGGCGGCTGTGAGTGAAAGCTTAAACAATTAAACCTATGAACCTATACTCTACAGGACAAAATGAGACATATTCTATGCTTATAGAGCAAGTTGTGTAATGTGTGTTTGTTATAGATCATATTTCTAAATATAGAAAAAAATAGGAAAAATTAAAATATATGGAATAATCTTTTTTTTATTGAAAACTTTCCTAATTCTTTGATTTAAGAGGATATAGGAGAGATAAGGTTTCAAAAATTTGTAGTATGTATAACCAAGTAAGTTTATATTATCAAAAAGTGAAGATAATTCTGAAGTAACGAATTGGCAACAGGGTAGAATAGGTAGACAGCCTGGAATGAATTTAGCTCTTCAAGACATATCGCAAAACATAATTGTTAAACTGAGAAATATGGGAATGTTAAAAAAAAAACGATTAACATAAAAAACTTACCAATATTTAAATGTGTGTCCTTTTCTGAAAGTAAAATAGCTATAAAGTATTACGGAAAATAACCTTCATTCTTTCAGAAGAAAATTATATAAAATAATTTGTTAGTATCGTTTATACAAGTTGACGATATAATACAGTCACTTATGAGAAAAGAGCAAAATTCTGCCTCTCGACTTGTGGACGAGTGCTTTTTTTTACAACATTGGTCGCGCCAATTAACTTATTTCAACAAAAAAAAAAGGTTTTTAATAACCTTTACTATCTACAAAAGTTTGATTTTATAATCATAAAATGGAGTGTCACAAATAAATATCAATCAATAGCAATTCATATTTTAAGTTAAAAATAAGAAAAGAACTTTTAATGCACGTTTACAAATAAACCTAACCTATTCTAACTATACTTGGGTTAATAACGCGGTATAAATAAATATTTGGAGGCATTTATGGAAGCTCAAGATTATTGCCCTAAAAATTAAGAAAAAATCTTTAGAGAAAATAAATATGCTAGATTTTTTCTCACATCACTACCGAAGGTGAGCTAAAAAATTTTGCAAAAGTTTTGAAAGGGCTAGGACAACGTTTCTGCAGCGCATATTGGGAAAGAAAGAAAATGTTAAATAAAAAAAACTGATAAATGCTATTTGCGAATTATATGATTTACATTAACTAAATCGGTAATAATTTAAATTTGGCTTAAGAAAATTAAATGTAGTACTGCCATATTGGTTAGACGAATATGGAGTAATATTAATAACAAGAAGTATAAATATGCGATTTAATGATAATTCTATTCTGAAGGATAATTTTACGACGTCACTAAAATCCCTGCAACTTTTGATTCAAACTAACATTTTAACGCTAGATAACCTAATAATAAATTGCTGAATGAATTTAAAGTAACGTAGGATGAGAATTCTAGAATTTTTGCCTTAATAAAATATTGTTAGCATCTTAAGAATTTTGTACAGGGTGTTGCAGATATTTTTGAACAAGCCATATTTCTGCATTACTCGTAAAGATAAGAAAAAATGTAAATGAACGACTTGTGCAGATGTTGGTGATTTTTTGTTAAAATTAATATCTATATATCGAATTTTAAATAAATGTACTAAATTTATCAAAAAATCGTCAATTTAAATGTAACATCGTTTATTTTATTACACTTTTCAAATATGTAAAATTCTGCCATACTGGCTCCTAGGAGCTCTCCGGAGCTCCTGGCCATTCTGCGAGCATCATTGGCCAATCAGCTCCACTAACAGCGTTTTGATCTATATACATATTTACATTATCAGGGAAATACTTTTCCAGGTTTCGGTTGTTATTTGAAAAATGACCAGCCTCAGGAACATTGTCTTCATCAGTGCTACTGCTTGAACTTTGAGATAATTGACAGTCCTCATCTATTGAATGCCGTTGCCTTGTTAGGGCGCCATCTGCGTGAATTGCGGTCGCAGCACCGTCGCCACCTAATTGGCGTCTCTGCCCGGTACATTTCTTGTACCTGGAACCTTCTGAACCTGTTTGTGCCTATTAAGAAGGTGGCCAGTTCAGGTATTTATACCCGACCTTTTTTTTTGGGGAAACCTTCAAAAGGCACCCACTAGATGTTAGGTGTGTGGGCACTGTTGTATCGTGGGTAGTGTGAGATTTTTTTATATCAGAACCCCTCGCCTTTTATGTCTCAGCTCTCATACTGGAAACCGCTTTCGCATTACTTCAGTAACAGGATCCTGGTCTAATCAGTACGTGCTATTTCCTGTCGGTACATCTAAGATTTCTTCGTTTATCAGTTTCGGCTTTCTCTTTCTTTTGTTTCAATTATACTTTTTATTACATCCTAAGCATACTTCCAGGACTGTTCGCCCTCCCAAAGACTTTCCCGTGTGCCTCAGATACCTATGTCTGTTATCTTCCCATCTGTGGTAAATAAACAGAGTATGTTCCACATCATCCTCTGCGTGAAAATACGTGCAGTAGCTTGAGTCTGCTCTTCTGCGGTCATACAGCTATTTACGAAAATAGTTATAACCCGACAAGGCTTGTGTCAGGAAAAAATCAACTTCTCCATAGGGTCTATTTACCCATTTTCGGAAGTCTGGAATAAGTCGAAATGTCCATCTTCCATATTCGCCGTTATTCCATCCTTCCTACCATCTGTCCATAAGGGTTGTGGTGGTTACAGCTTTAGGTGTTCCCATATATCTTTCTCTTCTTTCCTTTATTTGAAACTGTATGGAAGAGACTCCTGCAATGACTTTAATAGCCTCAGCGGATACAGTTTTATAAGCACTGCATATCCTGATTAACAGTTTCCTTTGAACACGTCTTAGTTTTTGGACCAACTTCTCATTTTCGCTCACTTCGTGCCAGATTGGCGAACCGTATAGCAACTGGGAATGCACGACGCTTGAAAGGGCCTTTCTTTTTGATGCTCGGGGCCCTCCGATGTTGGACACAAAGCGCCCCAATGCAGAAGCTGTTATTTCGGCCTTTATTATTGTTTTATTGATATGTTCTGCGAATGTTAGCTTTGCGCCAACCATACACCAAGATATTTCACCGCTTTACTAGGGCGGACTACTGTACCTCGTAATTAAATGATACCCGGCTTCATCTTTCTTCTCTTAGTAAGACGATATGACGCGATTACACTGATCAAACTCTCATTAATATGTCTGCTCCTTAACTCATCCAATATGATCTACCACGATGCGCTGTTAAAGGTATTTTTAACGTCTAGTGTTATCAATGCACATAATTTTCGACAGGACCATGGATAAGACTCCACCTCAGTAACAATCCTCTTTACCTCGTTTATGTCGTTTACGGTCTGCCTACCCTTCCTGAAACCATACTGTTGATCGGAGAGACCTCCAGTACAAGCCAATTCCTCGTTCGGTCTTTCTAGAAGCAGTTGTTCATAAAGTTTGCCTTCCACGTCCATGAGACATATGGGCCTAAAAGATGATGGCTTATCTACTGGCTTGACCCCCTTCTTTGAGAGTCTTGCTTTCTTCCATTTCTTCGGAAAATATATAATTTAGTTTATCCAGTGCCCTGAAGTTCAAAAACCTACCTCAAGTATCAAAGTTAAACACCACATCATCATGGGTTAGGAATAGGTAGTTGACCACTTCTTCCATGGCCTTTATGTTCAGGTTTACTCTGGGCGGGAATCCAAACGTCCCTTTCATGAATATCTTTTATCCATCGCCCTATCTATCACCGTCCATGATCTGGCAGAGATTTTTCCAACAGTCTTTTCTGGACTTTTTAATCGCATTCCTGAGCGGTGTTTTGCTCTGTTTGAGGGTATCCCACAGATTTTGGTTTTCCTCTGGCAAGTTTCTCCTTACGCTTCTGGTGTACGCCCTCCGTTTACGTATACATTCTTTACGAAGTTCCGATATTTGATCATTCCACCAATATACAGGTCGCTTTCTGGAGTACCTTATCCGCTTTGGCATCACTTTATTACAAATTTGTTCGAGTTTATCAGAGATGCCTTCGGCAGATTGGTCGTTTACGTTTTCTAACTCTTTCAAAGTTCTTTGGAGTTTTTGATAGTCTAACTTTTTGACTTTGCCATTGTCTCTTGATGTACCTCCAGTTGCCGGCTTTTTCTCAGCCACTTCGAACATAATGTAGTTGTCGTCGCTTAGAGATTTAGCATCGAGCACTTTCCATTCCGTGATGGAGGACCCCATGTTTTCAGTTGCAATTGTTAAATCTAGAATAGAACCGTAGTTTTGTCTCTCGAAATTTGGTTTATTTCCCTCATTTATGATTATAAAGTCATTTGCTGCTATCCACTCAGTCATAAGTTGACCCGTCGTATCGGTGATATCCATTCCCCATTGAGTCGATTTTGCATTAAAGTCGCCCACTATGATGGCTTTCTCATTATTGGCCCTTATAAATATTTCTATTTTCTGTAACATTTCATCAAGATCTACGAGTTAGTCGTTTCCAGAAGAGGAGCAACTATAAATCGTAAGGTCTCTAGTGGTTATATAGGTGAAAAAGATGCCTTGTCCTTGTTTCTTGATGGTGGTATTTCTGTCTATAACCTTGATTGCTGTGTCCAAGCTTTCTCCGTAAATCCAGTCTTTTCTGCCCCTAATCGCATTTCGAGTAGCAGCATTCCAGCACCGATGTTATTGGCAGTAGAAAATGCCATATCACGGCCTAGGCGACTTCTGTTTAGATTAATTTGCAGGTATTTTATCTTGACTCATTTATATTTGAGACACCTCCGTATGTCCCTTGTTTAGAATGTTCGGACATTTTTGACTTCCAGTTTGGTGACTTTCTTTCATGCATATTAAGCAGGAAGGCTGGTTCGGACACTTATATGCCATGTGCTCCTCTTTAGCACATCTTAAACATAGTCGCTCTCTGTCTGGTCCTTTACACTTACTCTTCTCGTGGCCGTATTCCCAACACCTGTAGCATCTAAGCTCTTTTTTTCTTTCGAAAACTCTACACTTGATCCGCCCGTTTCCATCTGCAGAAGCATCTCAGCGTGAGTAGCACACATTTTTAATATCGCGTTTTGTCTGTCACCATATGCTGTGCGCAATGTCTTTACCTCGAAAGCTTCTTTTCAGATTCCAAGTACTCTGGAGATACCATCACTGATTTCTGCATCGTTAATCAGCTCATCCATGTTTTTAATGCGAAGAATCTTTTTGTCTACAAGAAGAGATGCTGTCGCATCGGAAACTCTCTCCCTCAGCTATTTTCATTTATTTGTACCCGACCTATGTGACTCCCTATGATGATTGGTTACCACGCACGTAGCCTGCCTCTTTATCTAAACCCATAAATCATGATTTAATTGACTCCAGTCGGGAAAGTTTTCGCACAATGACAAAAAAGTGTATTTCGTTTTGCGTTAAGTCAAATTATTTAGCTTTTCAACGACCGAAAATCTCAATTTTCATATGTAAATATCTCGAAGTTCATCGAAAATAGGCATAAGGTATGTTATATTAAAATGGTCTAGAATTTCTTATAGAATTTAAAAATGTAATAAAATATAGGATGTTGCATTTAAATTAGCAATATTTTGGTTCATTTTGTATCGTATTTTAATATAATGCTTAAAAACATCACAGAAATCTTCACTCCGTTCCTTGTTTAAAGTGTTTTCTTATCTCTGTGATAAATATAAATCTCTATTGGATCTGGATCATCCTATGCTTGAACTGTTTGTTTAATTTTCAGCTGTAAAAATAAAACATTATTACTATAACCTAACTTACACACTTTTTATAAGTACGCCCTTGAATCTCCAGAATTAGTTCTCAAATTTTAGTGCTACGTATAGATCTAAAAAATCATTGTTTTGCATCTTTTTAATTTCACTATTTTAATTTCTTTAATTATTTTTAGAATTGTTATTAAAATTAAGAAACAACATTCCTCTAAGACATTAAGTGACAATTTTAATGATGACGTTATTAACAAACAAAATAGCAGAGAAGAACTCTGGTAAATACAACCACAGAAAAAGTTTCTTTTGAGAAAGACAAACAACAATTTTGCCTTTGAAATTATAAAAAATGCTTCTTTGAGAGCTTGTATCATGGAAAGCCAATGAAATTTTGTTGATTAACTTTTTCATAAAAACACAACTGATCTTTTTCTCAAAAAATCGATCCGTTTTTCCCCTCTAGGCTCACACGCCAAAATGCGTTTTTAAAGTTAAGTGTGTCAAAACAATCAAGTTTTAAATCCATGCATAACACCAAAATTTGAAACTAATGTAGTAACTAATTCCTGAGATGCAAATGTTTACTTATGAAAAGTGGATCACACCATATATATAATATATAAAAATCTTGCTTTCGTTTAAGACATGTGGCTTTGTACGTATTCAACATTTTTCCTAAACACTTATTATTTTGTAAATAAATATTTAGCCGCGTTAGGAATGAATCTAATTTTTTTTCGACTACTCTCACTCTGTAATTAAAATGTAGTGATTTATGTTTTCTTATATCTAGGATGGGAATTAAACCGTATTTGTTGTGTATAAATTAAGTGTAAGTAGTGAAACTAGATTTTTGTATTATAGTTTTTGGATTTTTTGTTAGGGCTATTCAATAAAATGGCGTATATTTGGATGTTATATTTTTATTGTTTTATTTCAATCAATATAATAAAAATGGGTTTACAAGTGCTTTTTTCTGACATACATGTTTACTTTTGTTAAGCATTTAATAATTAAATGCAACAGAAATTAAACAGTACCATAAAATTTAACATCCGTATTCACTAAAGAGGTTTAAATTTAGACCATCAGGTCTAACTTGACAGTTACACCTTTAAGATGACATTTTCAACAATTGAACAAATAATTTTTCAAAATGTCACAATTACAAAATGGTTGTGATATAACTGGTGAACTAAGAGTTTTAACTATCATTGCAACTAAACCTGCTCTAACTCTTAAACCTTTTTAGTGAATAAGGGAGTAAATGTTTATAATAATTTATTTTATTAAAGGGAAGCTACCAATGCATTTTCGAAGTACTCCAAATATTTTGTTTATGTTCAGCATTTTAATTTCAAAATTCTAGATAACAGTTGCTTCTACAAGTTAATCCATAAGTTCATTTATTTGCGCAAAACATTTAAAAGGTATTCCTAAAAATATCTATATTAAAAATTTTTTTAAGGGAAGGGTAGCATAGTATGAGAGCTTTCACGGCTGGAGTTAATTAAGAAATCGTGGTCCTTGGATTTAGATCGTATCAAATTGGTACTATTTTCCGACGTTTTGCCTACAATTGCACGAGGCATCTTCAGGGATGTTTACTGCACAATATCAAAACCCTGAATGAGACCCGATGAACAGATATATAAATATCTAAAGTGATCTTGATTTGTGCGGCGAAGCTTCTTAAAGATGTCTTGTGCATTCGCAGGCAAAATGTCGAAAAGCAATTCCAATTTGGCATGGCCTAAACCCATAATCCATAATTTCTTAAATTAATTGTAGCCTTGGCCGAGTTCATCCCTTTCCTAAGTTTTGGTGAGGATGATTTGATCGCGGTACTTTTAACTCGTTCGGTTTACCTGGAAGAGCATATGAACGAATATATGTGGCTTGCGGAGGTCAAAGCTTCTACGTTTTAAAGCAACATTGCATTTGTGTATCTTCTTTAGATTATTTATTATAGCACTAAAGCTGATATACTTTAAAATTGGTTAAAACGCCTTTTTAGTTTATGCATAATCTTTCACTCGATGATGATTGGACTTCTCGGAATAACGTAAAACTACCTAAAGTTTTTACTAAACATTGCGCAAAATAAAACTAAAAATTCAGTAATAAATTTTATTTCTTACAAATTTTAAAATTAAAATTTTAATATCACGGTCGCAATTGGTAAAAAATTAAACCATCACACTGGGCAACAAAAAAGTGAACACAATGTATGCATAGTAATTTTAGAATTCTATTAAGGATGATTACCAATATATTTATTCATATTACATAATAATTCACAACAACTAGGTAATGCAAGAGCGACCATAAATATACCTACTAATAATAACATGAAAATGTGTTAAAATATTTTATATTTTTTTATGGGCAAAGTAATAAAAAGTATAAACCGCAATAGATATTGGTAGAGAGATAAACTTAAAGAAAAATGTATGGAAAAAATAAGTAATATAACACACAAGTTAGTATTTGTATATAAAAACTATTGTTTAAATATATCAAAACCAGAATTTCTTATATAGATAAAATAATGTATGTATATTGATAGCACCATACGCTGCACAACTCTTGGTCAAAACTAATGTTTCTACCCAAAATATGCTATAGACTGTTCAGTCAATATCAGTACTAAATCTTGGAAACTAAAGCTTTTTAAATATCACTATAAAAAGATGCTAAAAATTATGATCGATATATCATTGCGGCCATTTATACCAATGGTAACCAATTCAAAATGGTGAACTTAAAAACGGATATCTCTTAGTACACATTTTAAGTTGTTAACTTAAAATAGGCATAAGCACATCGGGATCTCAATCAATCACAAGTTGTATACTCTCGAGACGTCATATTGTTTAGCACCCTTCCTGAGATTACGAATTTTCTATAAGAGCAAATCCTTATTATATACACTAGGCGTTATGCACACTCATCTGGATTTTCCTTTATGTGTTTTTCGATATATGTAATGGTTAATCAGTAAATAAATAATTACTAGAAAAATAATGATTGATAACACGTCTCTTAAAATAATATGTAACCTTGAGAACAATAAATAATGAAACAATAATTGTTTGGGAAACGCTGTTACCTAACTCCCTGTACATCAAAAACCAATCTAAATTCAATATAAATAAAATTTAACCCCGGTTAAATTACTATTTTCCTTACATCAAACAGCAAATATTCAACGGCAATTTTAAAGTCGAAAAGACAATTTGTCGGAAAGGCACCGCTTTTATTAAAAAACTATTTGCTTAGCGCCGTAATCAATGTCTATCAAGTTTTTTATACTTCCAAGAAAGAAACAAAATATTTTTATTTGCTATTAGCTGTTTCTTCTGTTTTAAAACATCTTTGAATCATTGAAAATATCATGCCGCTTATATTTTCCCCCTACTTCATTTTGGATATCTGTTTTATATACATAAGGCCAATATGCTCTTAGTGGCTAATTCTCCACGCCAAAAAAATACAAGAATTGGGGAAAGAAACGCCATTCTGTCCCAATATAATAATTTGAGTCATTGCAAAACAGTTCCGTGTCAATATTGACTGTACCGCCAGGCTGGTGGTCTCCGATTTTCGTAATCACGGAATTGGAAACTAATTAAATTTTATTTTTAACGAGTCTGTGTTTAAAATGAGCCAAATGTTTTGTCTCTGTGCTCTGTTTTTATTATTTTAATCTTTATTGCATTTTAGTAAAAAAATTGCTTTAAAATATATTTTTTAATTTTTATAATTAAATAAGAATAATAACACAATAGCAGAGCTGAAGAACTCGAACATATTTTGGAGTACTTCTTAGAACTAATTTGTTTTCTAAATTCGATAAACATGGCCAAAATAATAAAAAACCGTAAAATCGTGTTTCTTGATCAAAACAATGGTTTAAGAGATTTCTGCCCTTGAAATAAAAAAAAGCATTTTTTGAAATCTCGTATTTCCCAAAACTAATCACTTATTTTGTTGAAATTTGTTATAACGGGATTTTTGATGATGCTGAGTATGAATCGAGAATCAAAATTTCGTTAAAAAAATCGCTAATATCTTTTTCTTAAAAATCGTACCAGTTCCCCCCTCTAGGCTCTCACGCCAATGAGAGATATCAAAGTTGAATATGTCAAAATAGTCATATTTTAAATCCATACAATCACCAATATTTGAAACTAACCTGGTAGTTAATTTCTGAGATATTAGGGTGTTCCGCTTTTAAATGGGTCACATTGTATAACATTCAATTAAAAATTAAGATCTAACATCTGATGAAGCTACGGTCTTAAAAAATTGAGTATAGTATACTAGGGTTGATGTTTAGGTTATAAGAAATCTGAATTAGATCCTTGTTTGTATATTAAAATAAAGCTAATTTACTGACCGTTGTACTATATGTTGACGATTTCTTTATTTTTGTCAATTATAAAATCAAAAAATTTAAAATTCGCGATAGGGCAAATATTTAAAACTAATGACTTAGGGAAGGTAAAAAAGTGTCTCGGTATGAGAGTGAAATTTCATAAAAATATTAAATCTATATATTTAAATCAAGAGCAATATATAAATAAGATATTAAAACGAAGCACCCTAAGCGTTATGGTTTCAAATTTCGTAAAGATAAAACACAATTAGAAGATTTCGTTGATACCGACTATTTATTCATTTACTTATTTATCCTTTTTACTGACAACAGTTTATACAATACGCAGCTGATTCAAGTTATCGCAAAGTATATACGGGATATTGTTTTAAACTTTATGGTTCTGCAGTATCATGAAATCTCGAAAGCGAAGGACTGTCGCTTTTTCAAGCACCAAAACTGAATGCAGGACAATCTCCGAGGCTCCAAAAGAAGCTGCCAGAAACACAATAGCTGAATTAACAGGAAACCTAAATTGTATGATTTTTTCACGAAGACGAAAGCACAATACAATCCCATGTATCACAAAAAAATCGAAGAATATAGGTGTGCGTCAATTTCTGAAAAATTTGCATATGTTAAGTATTTAGAGACAGCTGATATGGCAGTCAATGTCTTAACCAAAAGCTTAAATGCTTAAATGATTAATCTAAAAAACGATAATGGTAATAAACCTGAACCTAAATTAAAACTAACTTAGTATAATTATTAAACTCAAAATAGCAAACCCTTTCAGTGGTGGAAAATACGATTTAGCGACTGAATATTAACATTGAACAAATCAATATTTGATTCACTGTTGTGCATGTCGCACATTGTATAGAGCGGAGAAAATTTAAGAATATTAGTTTTAGGAGTTGGTAGGTAAAATAAGTTATGACGGCGGTTATTTATACGTGGAGTGTAAAAATTTATTCGTGAAAGCATATTGGGGCAACCTAAATTATTATTTAACAATTTATACAGGGTGAGAATATTAAAATATTCTCGCCGATTTTTCAAAGAAAATGAATTAAATCTATTAAATAACTCATTATGTGGAAGGCCTTGAGTAGGGTAATTACCATCAGATTTATAAGAAATATATTTTGGAAATTTTCGCTGTACTTTTTCCAAGTTAACAATATAACACCGGGAAACCAGACTTCGGCAGCGTACTCCAATTTTGAGCGAACATATGCGAAATAAAACGATTTAATGGTTTCAATATTATTAAAATCCCTGGTACATCTTAGAATAAATCCATATTCCTCGGACGCTTCAGAAATAATGGTATTAATATGAGGAGCAAAGGAAAGTGTTGGGTCAAAAATGACACCAAGATCTCTAAATAAATCCGCACGAGGCACTATGTTATTACTAAGTGAGTACTGAAAAATAATTGGAGATGCTTTTGTAGTAAATGATATTACGTTACACTTTCCAACATTGAGCCGCAGATCATTCTCTAAGCACCATTTGCTAATCAAATCAAGATTATATTGCAGTCTAATACAGTCGTCATCACTCTTAATTTTTTTATACAACTTTACAGTAAGAATTCTACATCAAGTTTAATTCCAATATCATTAATAAAGTAATTAAAAATTAGGGGTCCTAGTACCGACCCCTAAGGGACTCCGGACATCGCGGGATAATTATCGGATTTGTAACCATACATTTCTACATATTGGGTACGATTACTTAAATATGATCTGAACAGTTCAAAAAGTTAGTTTGTGTTGTAAAAGGCGATGATTTATTTGATCAAATGCTTTAGTAAAATACAAGTAAATGACATCCGTCTGAAATCCGTCATCTATTGCTTCTGAGATTTCTTGTGTAACAATTATAAAATTTGTTGAAGTTGATCTACCGTTATAAAAACCATGCTGCTGGGGTATTATTAAGTTTTTCCTTAAAGGAAATAAATAGTCATGAAGTAAAAATTCAAATACCTTACAGAAATTAAATATTATTGAGACCGGCCTATAATTAGAAACATCCGACCTGTCACCCTTTTTAAAAATAGGGCAACTTTTGAAATTTTCCATAAGCTAGGAACAGTTCCTTTGCATAAACATAAATTTAATAATATTTGTAATGGTTTCACAAGAATAAACCTCTAAAGTCTCTAACGAGGAATGCGGGGATTGGGTCTGGTCCTGTTTTATATTTAGGTTTCAGTTGTTTTATTGCTTTAATAATTCCTTGTTCTGAAAAAGATGGTATGTTAATAATAGGCGTGCAGCATATTTGATCATCTTCATTCAGATCAACAGGGTCACATGAAGAAAATGAATGTTTGAAGAAATCCGCAAAAGAATTTAAAAACGTGTTCTTAACAGTCAAGTTATTATAAATCATATTTTTGGAAGCCCCATCTCTGTCTTACTTTTAATATAATTCCAAAACAGTTTAGGATCTTTTTTTGTGTTTTGTTCAGTTTTGTGAATATACTGCTTATATGAATTTGAGATATCCTTTTTCGTTTTGCTTCTAAGTAATTTAAAAGTATTCAAATATTGAGAGTTTCCATATTTTTTAAAATTCTTATAACATTTACTTTTTGTTTTAAGTTTTCTATATCACGTGAAAACCAGGGAGGATAATTTCTTTTTGGAATTTTATTATACTTCGACACAAAAATATTTATTGATTTAAACAGTAGATCATAAAAAATATTGGAAACATCATCAATAGAGGTGGCTGTTTGTAAAGTAGTCCAACAGATATTAAGCTATTATAAAGTCCAGTAAAATCTGCTTTTCGAAACTTCTAGCCATTTTGAAAGTTTAATTCTAATTTACTTTTAAAATTTGCCAATTGACAACATTTTAGAGACACAGAGAGGGCAGAGTCCACCCTCTTTTACAAGTATATGGAGTGATTTCTCAACGATGCATTCTTCATTATTGTGAACAACCAAATCAAGAATTTTATTATTAAAATTTTGTATTTTATTACCTTGTATAAAATTCAAACATTGTAAAAAATTATTTAAAATAATACTTAAGTCATCATCCTTTTGCCATTTAGATAATCCACATAGTTGGGTACATCGAAATCTCCCAAAATAGAAATATTTTTACCAAACAAACATTCCATAGAAACTAAACAGTCAAACAAATTTTCCAGCAAGTCAGGAGTTGCCGATGGTGGTATATAGACAACAAAAATAAAAATGGAAGAGAACTCAAATGTATACACATAATAAATCAATTTCTGGTTTGAGGTCATTTTTAGGAGTTTTGATCACTGATGAATTGAACTGTTTATGTACGGCGACTAACACTCCTCCGCCCCTTGATTTCTTTGTTTCTGAGAAATTTCAATCCGCTCGGAATATATGGTATTTATCACAAATTATTTCGTTATCATATACTGAAGAATTCAACTACGTCTCAATGAACGCGATTAAATCAAACGAACAGCTAGACGTATTATTTAGATTATCAGTGGTTTTGGTCTCACAAGTCCACGGGTGTTCTGGAAATAAACTGATAGGCTTGGAGATATATAAGATGGGCCTTGCTGCTCAACGGTGGAACATGCCACGTGAGAGGGCGGGGCTAATCTCGGAGTGGGAACAACAGGTGAAGAGCTGAATAATTGCTATTGGCCCAATATATTATCCCGGAGTTTTACACACTCATTTTTATAGCTACAGCATTTAACTATATCCCAAGTTGCATGGGATGTATCGAGAACAGTATTGCCATGATTTAAAACAAATTGGGGCAAATTAAGATATCAGATTTACGTTCCTTGACATGCTTTTTGCTACATCTTGGACAACAAACAGTTTTGGTACAATTTTTAGAGGAATGATTATATTCATTACCGTTGTAGCAGCGACTTACCTCGGGACCATCGAATACAGGACATGCATCCTACCCAATGAATACATTACCCACCTTAATATATTTATCATGTTATTCTGTCCAGCTGTACAACTGCCTGAAAACCTTTGACATTTTTTTTCTTTTACAAATTTGTATTACTTTACACATAGAATCAGTGGAAAAATGTCTGAATTCGATTGATTTAAGACGGACAGAAGACCTTCTTCATCCACTCTAAAAAACCAACGATTCTTACTCTTGGACTAATGCCTTGAAGCTCACGTAGTTCATAGGCCTCTGCGAGTTTCTTTTCAGCGTACTCCTTGAACTTTCTATTTCCTCGGGGTTTTTACAACCCACTAGAATAGATTCGTTATTGACTGATTTCACTTTAGTCAGATGTAGGTTTAATTCAGCGAGATCAATTTGAGTTGGCATGTCTTGTTTACTTTTTTTAACACTTTTGGAATGGTTTTTAGGAACAACAATACAGCAGGCTGGGTGTTATTTTTTGCAATTGCTGCATAGATAGAAGGCTCAATAGGTACTCTGCAACTCAAACTTAATAATTTATCTGAAATTACGGAGGTTAAATCAGTTTTTAGTGACTCGAGGGCAGTGGTAAGGGAGGTGAGGGCTGTATGTAGTTGTTCATTAAGCAATTCCTTCAGGCTGGTTTGATCGAATGGTATGTATCTACACACGCACTCATCACACTCCCACGACATTTCCTTAACCTCCCATACCCGATTGGTAGCGTCGACCGACTTGTAAACACAAGCGATATGAGAAGCGTTTTTGCAATCAGCACAGCACAGTTTTTTCCGAGATGTTATTGTCTCGTCACAATAAATGCAAATCGTCATTTTAACCGACGTTTACCGTCAACTAAAATACATTAAAATACGGAAAATTAGGAAGCACAAATACAATAAATAAATGCTTTATTGTCAAAAAAAATTTTACAATTTTGTGGACAAAGCTGTTGTAAAAAAATAGTTTACAAACATCAAAAACCGACTTCACACGATTAAGCAATCCGAAAACTCCGAATGTTCCAAATTTGGTCCAAAACACTACAGTATGTTAGTGCAAAAACGGTAATTATTTACGGAGCGATAATTCGACAAGTGAAATGGTATGGCGACACAACTATCGTTATTTCATGAACTACAATAAATATAAACATTTGATATATATTATTTATTTCGAAAATTTCAAAAATTACGACATTCCAGTAAAGAATCTAAAATAATATTTCTTACAAAATTGATCTTTAAAGCACACAACACTAAAAATAGGAGGTCAAAATGCTGGGAACATAATGAGCAGATTTTTTTATTAAAACTAAACATATCTTATTGATTTTGTAATCCTGAACAAAGGGTCTAAGTTCAATCCTAATAATGCTCCCAACATCTAAACTACTAAATTTTTACTTATTTACGGTAACAGATTTACACCAAAACTAAACAGTACAAAAATATAAAAAATCTTAATATAAACATATTTATTTATTATTAACAGCTATATAATTTTAAGCACCCATATACATATAATATTTAAAATGGAAATATTTTGAATCACTATTAAATTGCGTTTTTTTAATATCGTAATAGAATCTTAAAAAGGCTATACATACTAAATATAATATGCAAAAATCTAACTCCACTAGTACGAAGATATTGTAATGAATCTAAATTACGTTGGAAAAAAACATCAACATTTAAAATTAAATGATCGGTGTAACATTTGATGTTGGCATTGATGATTTCATCGCTCGGTATACTTGCAAAATTTAAGGGGATATTAATCTCACCACGAACCCGAAGTCTTAACAATTATTATGAAAATCAAATAATTTTCTGTATTAGATCTAAAAACTTTAATAAATGTAACAGATGAAATACCAAATAAAATTATTCTACAAAAAAATTACGGAGAGGAAATTTTTTTACCTACTTGATACAAAATGAAGAGCCAGCGGAAAAAAGATGATAGTCACTTTTTCCCCCAAAAAAAGTAATCAATAAATTTGCATAGTTTTTAATGTATATTTTATGCTAGGACCCTCTTACAATTAACAATACACTGTGCTCTTAATAATACGACTCGATTATTTACAGTAATTTTACTATTTCAGTTATTATTTAGCCTAGATAGAATGAGAAAATCAGTGTAAAGGTAAAAACTTAAAGAAGCGTAAGAAACAGAGAAAAATTAGTGATGCTACAAAAAAACTTCGATTAGAAAGCAACGTGACGGAAAGTTATTGTGGGTACAAAAAGTAAAAGTGTTTTTTTTTAGAGCAGCAGTGGAGAAGCCCGAGAGTTGGATTTAAGAGAGTTTAATTTAATAAACACTTACAACGACTAAAACTCGCATCTTGCTGGCTTAGTAACGCTGGTACCTATGCAACGACGTCGACCACGTAAGCTGGAATATGAAATGGTTCATTTTAACTAATCGTCGTATAAATATACATCAGTTTTGGTTACCCACGTTCTGACGTGTTCTTTTTGTAACGAAATAAACATCAAATTACAAAACTTGCAATCAAAGCTTACGAAAGCGTTGGACATCGAAATTGAAAATATTTTCGAAGAGATCAGAAAATCAGAAATAGAAAGATAAACTCATTTGAGAAAAGCGGGAATGTTTTATAAAAGAAAAACTGATGCGAACAGAAAACGAGAGGAAAATGAAGCCATTTGTATCGACTATGTTAAGAACTTGCCAGTTCCAAACAAACAACGTTCACTATTTTCGACAGTTATCAGTTTACATAAAGTACATACAAAGAATGGAAGTTCAGACGTATGTTATTTGCTTCACCACATGATTTACGTGTCCTATACGCGACCCTTCATATATGGAGTGTGATAAAGACTTCGCTTTGGTAAATTGAAAACATAGAGCAAAAACTGTCAAAGAGCAGATAGGAGCTTTCGAGTATGCTCACATCAAACCATCGCCCTTCCAGATGGTATATCTGCAACAAAATGTTTTTTTTTTCTGATGGAAACCACACCTGAAAAATAAATTATAAAAAACGGGGCCTTTCCGTACAGATCTGTTAACTAAAGTTATCAAAAAGGGAATTGTAAACTTCTGTACTTTCGAACCACTTTCAATGGTAGTTGGCAGTCAGCTGACATTGCTGGGAATCCACTCAGATTTGACGACACACCGGAGTTTGAGTTACCAACATTTCCTTATAAAGGTATGTCTATATTTTGTATAAAACTATCATTTGAGTGAAAACGACTCGCGTCGTTGGATACACAGAGACTGGAATTTTGGGTATACGCGAGTTTGGACTGAACTGATCAGATCAGACCCTCTCCTAGCAAGGAGAGATGCCATTATTCCGGTCTCAATTGCCTCTAAAAGGTTTTATGTAATTGTTCCTGAGAGAGAACAATGGAGGGATTCCTCCCCGTCCTTCCTTAAACCGGAGGGCCTTGTCTGGTTTACAGATGGCTCTCTAATTAAGGAGGGATCTGGGGCGGGAATCTATGGGGAGAGTCCCATGGCAAGAATTAGTCTTGCTCTTGAACGGTATGCGACTGTATATCAGGCTGAGATCACAGCAATCTTGGACTGCGTACAGGAAAACCTTTCCAGATGATATCACGACAATCATATCTATATATGCTGTGATAGTCAAGCCGCGATTAAAGCTCTGCCCTCGAACAGGGTCAATTCGCTGATAACACTTGAATGCAGGATAGCCCTAGAGAGGCTGTGTGAGTCCAATAGGGTTAGCCTCATTTGGGTGCCTGGCCATCAGGGCATTGGGGGTAATGAAAGGGCGGATCAGCTGGCTAGGGAAGGTAGCAACACTACTTTCACTAGGCCGGAACCTGCTCTTGGATTTGCTCCTTCAGCTGTCAAGTCTAGGATTAAGAATTGCACTGTCGAGGAATTCCGTGAAATATTATCTGTATAAGATTGGACTCGACAAAGATCCATACTGCAGGTTTTGTGCTAAGGTAGATGAAACTACCGAGTATCTAGTCTGCCGATGTGACGCTTTAGTCAACGCCAGACTGCTTTGCTTGGGTGACACCTATGTGGAACCCGAGCTGGTGGGACGTGCGCGACCTGAAAGGGTCCTTTCCTTTGTAAAAAGGAGTGGGCTCTTGGCCTGACATGCCTACTTTGAGGGATAGCACAATGGGCCCCAGTGAGCCTAAGTGCTGCCCTTGTCGGGCTCCCTATCTATGTCTATGTCTATCATTTTTGTGAGAGCATTTTTTTTTTAAATAGAAAGTAAAAGAAATTCGTTTAAACAACTTCTAATAAATTGTCGAAAATAAAGTTTAAATGAGAGAATGTTAGGTAAATAGCGGAGAAGAGGTCTAGAAATACTTACTAAGCCTGCTACACCAGTAAAAAGGGATCTTCTAGCATAATCTTTTTTATCTGATAACGATGTATCTTTGTTAAAAAACAAATTTTTAAGTCAAAGTTATACGAATATGGTGGAATAACGATGAGAGGCACTGGACTCTTTAAGCAATAGTATTTTTTGATGTTACCTTAGAACGTCACTAGTTTTCAGTGTTTCAGATAGAATAATACATATTATCGTTTTTTACTTCAGAATTATCAAAACACTTATTTTTAAACGAAATATTTAGATTTTTTTAAATATAGATCATACCTATAAAACACTTTATATATTCTGGAAAAAAGTTAACTAAAAACGAAAAAACATTTGAATGATCCCTATAACTTAATTTCGTCAAGGTATTTTATCTGAGTTATCGATTATTATTAGAAAAGTGTATTATATAATTTCATTATGAAAAAGGTTTCTTGGGATACTTAAATATAAATTTATTTAAAAAAATCATTGATGATACCCTACGGAAATAATGATATCTAAGGAAAAAACACAATTTTCAGCCTTTTGGTGTTTTTATTTACTTATTTAATTTAAATCCCTGCGTTTTGTCACTTGTATATCCTTCGGGACAGATTCTTATAACATGTAATCACTAAATGTAGAATTAAATTGACACTGAATATCCTTGAACTGGCCAAAAAGCTACAAACTGTATTTTCTCAAAATATATTACAAATAGAACTATATTGAGTTGGTGTAATGATTTAGTATGTTTCGTTTATCAACTTTGGAGGGTTAGATTTGATAAAAATGTAAAAATAAATTCTGTAAAACTTAGATATCTCAAAGTTGATATAGAAACCCAACTTCATTAATTAATGACTTTAGTTTGGGTAGATAGCAGTTCTTATTAAATAAACCCTCGGATTGCTTGTTACATATATTTTACGCTAAACTCTAATACGAAAGCAAAATTTCTCCTTATAGTTCAATCTTTTTATTACCGATATACATGCTGAAAAAAAAACAAATCTATTTTATAAAAATGGTAGAAAATAGATCGTTATGAAAAGAACTTGTTTGCAAGACTATACTATTAATTTCTTAGCAACGTTCGAATACAGTACTTTGGTCATTATTACGAGCATACTAAAACTAATCTTGATACTAAGTATAAACCAGTGGTAAACACTAAAGGAATCAACAGTAAAGATTGTCAACCAAGTTCATTTCAAATATATTTTGCTTTAAATGGGACTGTTTTAATTTTCTTGTTATATTATATGGGAAAAGTAAGGCTCTTTGATCAATTTAAAATGTTGCTAGTATAATAGAGAAATGAAAATTACATACCCAATTAAACTTTTTACCAAATAAGGTTTTATTTGTATTTTTTTTAATACATTACTTTATACATTTTTGTTAGATTAAAAAAAAACTGGTCGTATTTTACATTACAGATATTTTACTTTATAGTTTAAAAAAATTGCTGGTTTTAATCCCTAACTCTAGTTGTACCTACGATACTACTTTCTTTCTTTTATTTCTGTTGAATCTGGAAATCTAGAAAGTGTTAAAAATCCTTAGTTTTGCCGAAAATAAAAATATAGTAAAACTATTAGTATTGTAGATTTAGAACTAAAAGTTGCAGGTTTATTTTCATGAGTTACGCAGCTATAGTGTGACACATATTTTAATAAAAAAAAAGACAAAAGTAAAGTAGACTAAATATTACTTAACTGATTAATCAATAATTAGTCGTTCAAAATCAATTTTTTAATGTAGTTTATTGAAAGTGGTTACGAATTAAGAGGTTTTTAAAAGTAAGTGAACAAAATTAACTTTGCACACTAAATGAAACACATGTTACATACAAAAACTTTGATATATTTCTTGGTATAACGAAGTGTAAATAAGGTTTCAGCTTGTTCAGTTTTCAATTAATTTTATTTTTAAGCCGTATTATAGCTAAGGTCTAATATGCTTTTGTTTGTTTGATTAGATAGATAATAGATTTCAAAAGCCTATTAAAACTTCGTAAATAAAAATGGACCTACAGCTATTTAGCACTTGAATTGAACAGAGGACATAGTTCACGCACAAACATTAGACATATCCCACCGTTTTAAATTTACATAGAGTTGCCTTCATTGTGAAAAAATTCAGTGGTATTCAGAAATTCAAAATTTTACTGATCGTATTTTTATTTATATTTTACTAATCGTATTTTTATTTTTAAATTTTCATATGCTAGTAAATGTCAAATTACTTGCCACAGTCAAATTTTAGAAATACTATAATCCAATTAGTCGTGAATGTGAGAGCAAAATGTGTTTAGATATTGGATGAAGAAACCTAAAGACACCGACACGAGGGTGGGCATTTTACCGCTTATCGAGAGCGGACTAGCAATTGTTTACGTGATGTACCAGTGCGTGACCCGTTTATTATGGGATGTTACCTTATCTCAGAATCTGTAAGAGTTCGCAAGAAAAATTAATTAAAAAAATTGTTTGGTTTTATCTAATATTTTAATTTATTACATTTTTAGATATATAGGGTGTTACATTTTTTGGAGGACGTATCAACTTTCTTATGTTAAATGGGACACACAATAAATTGTAAAATATTTAAATAGAACCCTTTAAAGCAAATTTTCTGATACCGAATAACATGGTTCTCCGGTTGACCGTATCGAACTTGTTGCTTGTTATCTTTAGAAACTGACGGATTTGCAAACGCAATTTGCGTACATTCTTATGATGGTTCACTTTTTTATTATATATCGCTCATATTCTACAACAAATAAGTAATCCGCAATATTGCCAAATATTACGAGTTCTCCTTAAGTAATGGCCTATTTATGTCTTACTTTTTTCGTTATTCATTCATTGCTCTAGATTGAGCTAGCTCAATTCAGGCAATTTTTAAAAAATACTTATATTAATTATATTGTTTGCGTATATATATATATATATATATATATATATATATATATATATATATATATATATATATATATATATATATATATATATATATATATATATATATATATATATATATATATATATATATATATATATATATATATATATATATATATATATATATATATATATATATATATATATATATATATATATATATATATATATATATATATATATATATATATATATATATATATATATATATATATATATATATATATGTCGTAGGCATAATGCAATCCTAACCTAACCTAACTTTAAGAGAATAAGTAATGCAAATTTTTATTAATTATACATTTAAAAAAAAAACTAAAAAAAAATTTTCGCCTTTGTCGGGATTCGAACCCACGAACATACGATGGAAACGGAGAACCCTACCTCTGCCCTACCAACCTTCTCGACGAAAAATATATAAATAGCTTATATTAGTTAGCGCGAACGTTAATGACGTCACATGTGGTTTCGCGTGAACCAACATTTATAAAGTTTGTTGACGTTAGCGTGGAAATAGACATAGCGTTAAGTAAAATAATACAGTTACAGTAAACGTATTAAATCTTTTTATTGAGGAAACATAAATACAGTTAACACTTTAAGATATAAAAATATACCTATTAACTTTAGTACTTTTAGTACCTTCCTATCACAAGTATGAAACTACAAATTAAAATTTAAAAAACAAATCCTTTGAAAATAATAAAATATGCTTTTATATTGTTTATAATCGATAAACAAATACTTCGGCATGTCGAACTTCCATGACATTTGGAAGAGTCTAAACTATTGCAAAAAAATTAGTACATACCTAGTTAATATTTAGGTAAGAATTATTACTAATACGAAACTACAAATAAAAATAGAAAACAAATCCAATGAAAATAACAAAATATGCTTATATATTCTTTATGATCACACATTAATTTATTGTTGCATGTCGAACTTACATGACGATGGAAAAAAGTCGACTCATTTTTATATTCATGTTTTGACGGCACCGCTTTAGGTAAATTGTAAAATGCCTAAAAGTAATTAGTCATAACGTGATATACATTCTTCTGTTCTTGTTTTGCCGGCATTTTGTCAATATAAATATATATATATATATATATATATATATATATATATATATATATATATATATATATATATATATATATATATATATATATATATATCACACTAGATTATGAAAACCGACACCGCAAGGTTAAAAGTTTTATAATGAAATTTGCCTAATTTTATAATTTAAACTATAACTCTACACTTTAATTCCAATTTTCTGCAGGGTAATTCTACCTTTCGCACTGGAATACCACTCATTTGTACACCATAATTTCACCTAAAATTATACTTTCTTGTATTATGTGTCGCATTTCATTGATCTTTGCTGACTTTTGCTTAAATACAATTTCTTTTAGAATACCCAATAAGAAATAATCTATAGGAGTCAAGTCAGGACTCCTGCGTTGCCACGCAAGATTTTTCCTCATTCCAATATCGGTAACGATTGGACAAGTAATTGGTTATATCTCAAGTCTTACGATAAGGAACGCCATCTTGTTGCCATATTAGTTTTAGTTTAGTTTTAAAATTGGTGGCACGTTTGGTAAGCTGCTGAATATAATTGTTTAAAAATTAAAAATATCTTAAGGATTTTATATTTTCGTTATAAAATACCATTCCTAAAATACTTGATCGCCCAATTATGCAAACTCTTTCTATTAAATACATTTATCTGTCAAACAATTTTCAAAAATATAATATATTAAAATATCGCAAATCTCTAAGCTTCTGTTATAATCCCTTATAATTTTGGAACTCGTAAGGGTTTGCGTCTATTAATTTTCAAACAGGTTTGAATAGTCGTTCTTGCTTTTTCTATGTCTAAAACTTCCTGTCGTGTGCACTTTTTAATAAATTTTGATATGTCCTAAAATACTTCAAAAATATTTCTTTCTGGATGAAATTATATAACTAAGTGAAATAATACTAAAAATAAACAAATGTTTACGTATTTCTAAATCCAAATCAAAGCATATTAGCATTTGTTTGTCCTAAGTCCAAAACCAACTGGGGTAAATAAATATTACAGTAGTAGGCAATAATTGGATTATATTGTGTACTATTTAATATAATAGACGACATAATATATTATGATTTTGGGCTACGACTTTTGGTTATCATTTTATTGTATTAATCACTTAGACTGTTAGAATGAGCAAAAATTTGGCAACAATCAGGTAATTATCATATTATTTTCTAAATTCTAACAAGAAAACTATCTCTTGTGTGGTTCTTATCAAAACGGTTTGTGATATCAAACTAAGCAAGTTTCATTATTGTTTTAATCGTCGGTTTACATAAACATATATATGTAAAAAGACGCATAATAAATGTAAGCAATACAAATAAATTAAGGAATTACTATCAATAAAGTCATAAATACTATAGAATAATGAACGACGAATAAAGTAAGTCCGAGATAGGCCATTACAAGAGAATAACCTACAATAACTCCGTCACAGCCCTTATTGTTGTATATCGTTAAACTCGTCTGGGATATACCTTTTTAGATATATGTAAATATACAGGGCGTTTCATTTTAAAAAATGAAAAAAATAAAGGATGAGTAAATTTTGACAACGCTGTGGTCTCCTTATTTGTAATAGAATATGATCTATTAAATAAAGAAAAGGGTAACATTATATACTTCTCTGAGGTCACAGAACATTCATAAAAGTTTACGCAACTGTAGAAATCGTATCTGCAAATCAGGCCATTTCTAAAGACAACAGGCAATAAGTCCGAAACCTTGAACTGGAAACCCATGTTATCTGTATCGTTGATTTCGCGTAAATGATTCTTTTAAATTTAAATATGTGATAATACAGTGTGTTCCCTTATTATTTTGCATTTTAGGAGAAAATGTAGTTTCTCCAAAGTTATAAAAATCTGAAATGACCTTAAGAAGTAAAGTGTCCCTATTTCTATACTTTTTAAAATATTTTATAAAAAAGGTTATTTAGAAAGGAGTAGAGGTTTTAAATTAACCTGTAGTAAATCTTTATTCTAAACATATTCCTTATTAAATTAAGATCAGCTAAGTTTATCTAGATTCGGTATTAGAACCCGTTATTTCCATCAAAATAATCTTTTTTTATAAATTGTTTCATTAACTATAAAAATAAGGTTACCCTACTCTCCGGGTAACTTTAGATTTTTAAAATATTTGGTCCATCTGTATAACTAATTTATATTTTAATTATACTTTTCAGTTTTAAAAATTTTCTTTATAAAATATTTCACTAACTATAAAAATAAGGGTACTTCAATCTTGAGGTCATTTTAGATTTTCATAATTTTTGGATAACCTGTATAATAAAGTCAAACTCTAACAATAACTTTCAAAGTTTTAAGACAAGCAAAACTTTTTATGAAGAATGAAGTTTTCTCCTAAAATGAAATATAATAACGTTTACAGGTATAACTACATCAATCCGGGGACACATTGCATATATAGAGTGCCCTATTTAAAATAAGAAACTCAATACTTAGCTTTAAACAAAAAACAAACACCTTATATATCTAAAAAAATATAAATTAAAAGTTCGGGTTAAAGCAAACAACTTTTGAATTTAACTTTTACAGGTTCTGGGTTTAGGTAGTACCCCATAATAAACGAACCACCATGTACATTTTAAATACAAAGAAAGTGTAGAGTGCTAAGTTTGTAATATACATTTAAGAATGAAAGGTACACATTATTTCATATATAAGAGCTAATGAGAACTTATACATACATATAATTTTTACCAAAATATGAATATATAATAAAAAGTATACCTATAAAAATATATTGAAAATTAATAAACAATATGAAATAAAATATATGAAATACAGCCCTGGATAACAAATCACCAAATAAATTTATTTATCACAAATAACTGCAAATCCCGAAAATTTGTTTTAAAGACCACAGCAAGACTTATAAATACATAGTCGTAGCCCAGGCACATTTCATTGCAAAACCTAATCATCTAAGCATTTCATTTACCTAAAAATTGCACAAATTTTTATTAAATGTTTAATATGTTTAACATATATTGCAGTAATATCAACTTGAAAATTTTAGGTCTGCAAATATTTTGAACAATTGATACAGTTTATGTCTAATAATCACGTAGTTGGCTAATGATTTTTTTAGTTGCTTAATTTATTGTGCACGTTTATATGATTAAACATATTTTTTTCATAACTCCGAAAGCACTTTTTCACAGCAGTTTCTTCCGAGGAATACAAGGGTGCTATTAGATTTTTGATTTGACGGTTCTATATTTTTTAACCATCATCAGGTTTGTTTGTTTGAGCTTATGTTTTGCTTTCTAACAATGTACCAATTGTGTGCAAAAAAAATAGAACTAACCCAAAAACAAAATGTTTTTTTAATTTCAGAGTCAGAAATATAGCATCAAGTAAGATTATTTTTACTTCTGGGTATGCATTAGATACTAATATTTTACTAAAATCTCCAAATTAATTAAAAAAACACACTCACTAGTGGATCTTAAATTATAATTCAAAACTGGAATTTATTTTCACTAACACATTGCTAACATTTCTTTGAAAATAGCATCAGTTACTCTTGAAATTGTGTTTCGGTTAATATTAGATAAAACGTCTCTAACTGTTTCTTCTAAACTCTCAACTGTCTCAGGCGGTTTAAACTCACAAGCTTCATTCTTAAAAAAGCCGCATAAATAAAAATCCATCGGCGTAAGGACCGGCGACTTAGCTGTACAATCTCGTGGGCTACCGTTGGAAATTATACAGTTTCCAAAGTTTCCATGCAAAAATGTTGTCACCTCTCTCGTCCTGTGTGCAGGACAGCTGTCTTGTTAAACCCAGACTTAGTCAGACTTCAGGAACAACTCGTCGAATTGCAGGAAGTATTTGATTTCGTAACATTTCAAGATATCTTTGAGAAGTAAGTGTATAACGATAAAAAAGTCCTAATTAGATTTCCCTGAAATTTGAAAATCACTAATCTTATTCTTATTGATTATTAAATAAGATTTACCGTAAATACTACCCCATATGTTAAAACCGAACCGCCTTTGAAGACTTCTAGGAGCTTGTACTTGTCGCTTTATAAGGATGGTACCTATTTTTCTTTAATATCTCTGTATTGAAGTTCTAGGAATATTGAATTGCCTACGCGGTTCGATAGTAGACGAAGTTGAATTTTCACTGAAAAACGCTAAAACTCATTCATCGCTATCTCTATTATCTTTCTAGTAATTTTTAGGATTTGGCTTCTCGAAACTACTTATTAATTAAGTTCGACACGACCGAAGAAAAATGTTTTTTCTCCGGATACAATTCAAAATATTGATTTAGTGTCAATGCTGTATTTCTATAACCTTTTATGTAACACTCTAAAATAGCAAAGTTTTGTTCACTACTGTAATTTAATGACATTTTTACTCAATTAATAACTCTTAAGAATTACAAAATACCTAATTAAATCTCTTGAAAGCATAAATAGGCGAATTTAGTTTGACAAGTTATCAATTTTTTGAAGGCCTGTTTGATTTATTTTCACTTCCATCCAGGTCGACTGGCTTTACTCCGCTGTATTTTTATTTAATAAAATAAATACTACCAGGTTAAGCCTCCTGAGGTAGGTAACATTTTAGTAAGAACGTTTAAATATTTGGCCGAATATTTCAATCAACGCTACGAAGTAGTATTGTAAACCGAGACACAAATTCATTAGTAACTAATTCTGATTGCAGAAATATCTGCAATATGTTAGTGAAAATGGATTTCGGTTTGAACTTTAATTTAAGGTCCATTAGAAAGTAATTTTTTAATCAATTAGTAGATTAGTAGATAAAACACTAATATCTAATAGTGTACTTACACAGGGGTGAAAAATAACCTTACCTGGATGCCATATTTCTCGAAAAAATAAAAAAATTTAATTTTTGGGTTGGTTCTAATTTTCTTGCACACAAGTGGTACATCGTTAGAAAGCAAAAAATAAACTCTTTCTGACTACGTGAAAATTCAATATGACGTCCATAAGGAAAAAACAAACCTAATGATGGTTTAAAAAATATCGAAACGTCGAATCAAAAATCTAATAGCACCCTTATAATCTTCGGAGAAAACTGCCGTGAAAAAGTGTTTTCAGAAGTATGGTAGCTCAAAAAGTAAAAAAGTTACGGCGCATAATAAAAAATGCAGCTTTTCAAATTTTCAAAAATATCTCAAAAGCCAAAAGAGTTAGAGTTCTATTTAAAACAGTTTTGATATAGCCTAATGATACCCTACAACTGTCCTCATTTAACCGAATCTGTAACTCTTATGGTTTCTAAGATCCCAATACAAGGAAGACCAAAATGGGCTACACTGTATACCTAACATATATAATTAAAACTTAATTTTCGAGACTCACTCTAACAATTAATATTATAAAAATGGAATACGAGCTACGAATAACCGAAATAATATCGCCACATTTATCTAATATCACAACGGTGTCTCATATCATGACGAATGTGGTACGACTATTGAGAATTAAAATAGAACTTTGTAAACCATATAATTTTAAGTTATAACCCTCTTATTATGATCTGATTTTAAAAATCAGGTGTAATTATGGATTTATTAAAACAAAACTACCATCGTTTTGTTTTTGTTTAAAATCAATTATTATTGGGTCAAAACATACTATTTACACATTCAAAAAAAAAATTAAACCTATTGAAAACAATTTTTTTAGAATGCGATAAAATAACGTTAAACACTAATTAAATCGGTTATTCCTAAAAAATAATAGTTTAGAGAATCAATAAACGCTAATCAGACTTTTTAGAAGTTTTCTCAAAGCTCACTTTCCATCTGTCTCGGAATATCTTTAACACTTTTTCGCTCCACTAGGAGGTTTTATGCTTTTTCTTCGGGTGGATTCGCCGGTCGGTTTCTGGACTGGACAATAGCTTCAAGTCTTTATAGTCTAGCTGCAAGTACCATCGTATAACTGATAATCGGCCAAGATGGGTGGATAGTCCGACGCCCAATAATTTTATGTACGTCTGCGGGTGTCATGAATCTATTATTATTCGTGATGTAAAATTTCAAATTAACACCCAAAATCAACTTACCCATGACTGATGATTATTCAGTAGGAGTACATCAAAATGTATGATACTGGGGAGGAACATTCCACCTTTTGTTAGTACGTTAACCCTTTGACACCAGCAGATTTAAAATTATTGGACCCAATGTAACAATGTGCACATATAAATTTGTCATGCAATAATGAAACAAAAGTTAAAGTTTGTTTCTTGCTCATTACTAAACCGAGCAGACTAAGAATTAATGCAAACAAAGCTAGAAGCAATAGTGAAGACATGTACAGATTTTAATGAAATTGATAAATGCGGTTTATTCTTGATTCTATAATATTTCTCTTTCAGGGTGGATTGCACGGGTTCTCATTAATTAATATAAGTGACGCTTAATTTTAAGGTAAACCTTAAGTAAAAGATTTCCATTACACGGATAGTTAAATTGACTTTTAGCCTGATTTAACGGTATCTAAAATAAATCGAAGAGTTTTGAGGCTTAAACATTACTTAAGTCGCATTTGACAGTTGGAACATTTGAATTGACAGCGTGCATGGGTTTTGTTTTCAAAATTTTGATTCACTCTCTGATTTTTTAAAAAACTGTCGCCTTTACTTTTAAAAATAAAGACAGTATTTCCATATCTGTAGCTTTTCATAAATTGATAGACAAAATGAATAACAAATGTTTATATATTCCCATGTGACGGCATCGGTCTTTTTATTTTCGATGATATCCCTATCCGTATGTATAGGATTTAAAAGAATAGTTTTTCTCTCCCTGAGAAATTAGGGGCTTATTTTTTTATATTTTCTGACAATATTTTAAAATTCAAATAGTCATTCAAAACAAACAACAAAAACTAACAGAAGTTTCAAACTAATATGAATCAGACTAATGACAGATAACGGACTGGGTCCGGTAGTTTTACAGTCTTGCCATAAGTTATCACGGTTTAGCTAAATAGGGCTTTAACAAACCGATTTAAGGTTAAGGTGCACCTGAAATTAAGGTTCTGCTATTAAGTCGTTTTCCTTGGGTCACTATCAATTTCGTTATTTTAAATGGGAGACCCCATATATTTTAACATTTTTAAATTTTTCAACGAAACAAACAAATTCATGTTTTCGTGATACTGTTTTACAGGGTGGCGCATGTAAGATACACCACTACCTTATCTAGAATATTGTTGATTTTACAGGATATCGTTTTCCTTGAATCACTATCAATTTCGTTATTTTAAATGGAATAACCCATATATTTTTACTTTTTTAAATTTTACAATGAATTCTAGTTACATTACATGTCCTATAACCAAATTCATTTGTTTTCATGACATTGACTTTTGCAATTTGACATTTTGGACACTTTCACAAGCTATAAACGATTTGATTTGCACCAAAACGGATTGCACTTTCTTATCTTAGTTTATAAATGTCTATAAACTCACATCAATTTTAGCCGGAAGGCAACGTTTTTGAACTTCCTGTTTAACCGGAAGTTGATGTCAATTTATAGATACTTAAAAACTAAGATAGTTTAGATTTTATAGCTGGGTAAAGAACCTAAAATGTCAAAATTCAAATGTTTATATTACGAAAACAAATGAATTTGGGTATATGACAAAGCAATTAGAATTCATTGTAGAATTTAAAATTTGAAAGATGTCTCATTTAAAGAAACGAAGTTAATAGTGACCCAAGTAAAGCAACTACGCTGATATATTCCTTTTAAAGCAATAAACTTCTATAGTTTTCCAGATCAGGTAGTGAGTTATCTTATGTGCGTCACCCTGTAGCGTTTGGGGCACCCTATATGGGTCAATTTCTAACTACTAACCGATACTTTATTTTTAAATATAATTTAGAGAATATACGCCGATCGGATAGAGGTACCAATATAAAATCTTTTGAAGAAATACGGGGTGCGTCAAAAATAAGTGGAATGTAAAAGTTAAATTATTTTATTAAATTGAAATGCTATGCATTTATTGAACATTTTAATTAAATTTATTCGATTTTAGAAATATTTATCCTTAACTTATAGAGTTTTCTGTTGAACTTCTTTGGAAATATCATTTTTATTTTCCTCGAAAAATGATAGTATTGTATTCGTAAAAAAATCCCGCTCCGAGATGTTTTCAGATCTTTACAATTCAGGGTCCCTAGATGCCGAAAAACATGTTTTTTCAATTCCGTCTGTTTGTTCGCGACATAGCTAAAGAACTACATTTTAGTAAAAATTCAATATGGCAAAACAAAATGGCGGTCTAGTAAAATGTTAAAAAAATTATTACCAATAAACTACTTATCCAATTTATATCAAATGTTGCAAAAAGCAAATATTATGTAGAAAACAACTTGGTACGAATTAAAGATGGCGGAACAAAATGGCGGTTTCGAAAAATATTTAAAAATTCACACTGAAAAACTACTTAATGGACTGATTTCAAGTGTGCGTTTTACCAATTTAAGATGACGGAACAAAATGGCGTCTAAATATAATATTTGTAGTTGTGATAAAATCATCTCAGATTTTACATATCTTCATGTTTTAGCGTCTTAGATGTCAAAAAATATGTTTTATGTGTCAAATTTTTGCACAAAAATTAAGTGTTATGTAGGAATGAACTGGTAACTCTTTGGTACGAATATAAGATAGTAAACAAAATGGCGGCCTAAGAAAATATTTAAAAAATCAGCCTGAAAACACTACTTATTAGATTAATTTCAAATGTTGTGCAAGCATTAAATATGATATAGAGATAAACTGGTAAAGTTGTGGTACGAATTCAAGATAGCGGAACAAAACGGAGGCCAAATAATTTTTTGAAAAAAACAACTCGAGAAAATCCTATTCAATTGACTTCAAATTTTGCAGAAAAATTAAATGTGATATAGGGAATAACTGGTAAGAATTCAACATAACATAACAAAATGGCGGTGTATGTTATTATAAAACCAGTTTCTACCCATGCCCAAAAATAGGTAGCATAGGTAGAAACTGGTAGAATATAGGTAGTAATCCAATATGATCTAACAAAATGGGGACTGATAAAAATGTAAATAGTACATATGTGTTACTAAATGACAATGTACTGTAATTGGGTTACGCTTCACTATTCCTAATAAAAGGATTGATACATAACGACGGAAGTTTCGGGTAAAGGAAATTTACCAATCTTTTAAAGAAGGAATTATGCCAAAAATAATTAACGTACCCAGCCCGACAATAAACTGTAATTGAAAGAGGGTTTGATCAAGGTATCCTGTCATTCAGTATTATATGAGTGTACAAAATTATTAAAATACTTTTCACAAATTTAATAATTAATAATTTTGTTAGAGTTAAATTCCAGTATATTTTCACAATAAAAAATTATAGTTAATTCCATGTTAAACTGCTCTAATATTTCATATACATATATACAATAGCGTTTCAGTTATAAGCACATTCTATTTGCAATGACAATGTATCAACCTTGGGTTTTTGTAGTTTTTCAGAAAACCGGATTTTTTTATATTATAGATAAAAATGTTAATCAATTTTATGCAGCGGTATCAAGGCTACCCTGAAATTTTAATAACATATACCAAAAATATTAAAAAGCCCTGTTTACTGCAAAACTTCAAAATAACTATAAATAAGCTACTGAGGTTTTAATACTGAATACAGTATTATCTCGAGAATCGAAATATTCGAGAAAAATGATTTCAGAAAAGGGCAGTCCGAAAAGTTAATTATCCATAGCATCTGGAGTTGTAGATACAACCAATTTTGTATAGATGTTTTGATAGTGATTCTTTGCGAAGATACGTAACACATAATACTTAAAACCAAAATGCAATTTTTATGGACGAGTTAAAGACACATCTTAAAAAAATACATTAGACCTCTGTTTACCAGTTCTATGGCGGAATGTTTTTGTTAGTAAGTGTATGGTATTTTGCTTAATGTAAGGTTTTAATGCAAGTGTACGTATGGTATTTGTGAACGGAGAAATGACATAGTACTATGCATACTACTACTGCATAATGTAGCAGCACTTACAAGCTTTGCTTTATATGCAATGATTTATGCAAACACCAAGTTAAAAGTGATCAAATAAAAGATAATTTAGACTAAAAATGCATATTTTAATACCATATTGAAAAAATAGCAGTGCAGTAGCAGTAAAGCGTGTTAGCTAAGCACAACTAATCAAAGTAATAAGAGGTCACCTACTGTTATAGGTAGTAACATAATATACCGTGACATATATGGTATGTTCATAAGACCTGGTAATTTGGCGATTAATATAGCATGTCTCTTGCGTTGTTTGCTTGCACATACGTGGGAAATACAGCCCAAAGTGATGATATTTTTTACAAACATTGACAAATACACAAATAGCGTCAATCACTACTTGTATATTTGACTTGTGCCATATTTACCGACAATCGATGACCAAGAGACAAATGCGGAATATTTGTAGGCCGTTTACACGACATGACAAGCATTCACAAGTGACGATTATTTCTCAAATACACCAGTCCTCTTACAAGCTTAGCAAATGCAATATTAGTTGTTGACACATTTTCATTCGTCATTGCTGTTGCAAAGTGAGGAATAAATCAAAGTAAAATAGGCATGCACCCTACGTAAAAAACTGAGGACGACGAATTTCTCCAGTTATATTTATATGATTACAAAAATATTTAGGATCTGTCAATTCTCAAAATACAAAAATGAGAGAATGTGTGAGTGCCTTCACCAAAAATAATGGCTGTAACATAAAGGTTCATACCGTACGATTAAGCGTTTTGATTTCATGTAGAGAAGATCCCCGCAGGCAAGTCGAAAAGTAGTTCCGATTTAACGGGATCTATATTTAAATTTAGTTTAAAATCATAAAAATAAGAAAAGTCACGCACAACGTTTTTCACACACACTGGAAAATTACTTAAATTATTAAACATCAAATAAATGTATCTATCTATTTCTCGTTATTCTATAAGAAGCGGAGCATCTCTATTCACCGGGATTTTGACTGCTATTCTTATAGTTCCAAATTTTTTTAAAACCCTATGATATATTCTGCAGCTCTCATCAAATTGGGAACTTCAAAATTAAATTTATTCATTTTTGACACCATACTGTTTACTTTTAAAATTTTCGTATACCACTGCCGTTATACACTCTAGTGGAATTAGACGTGTGCTTGCAAAATCATTCGCCAGTTGTACCCAGTAGTTTGGAAATATCACTTAACGTGAGCTAAAACGCATTTGTTTGTATTGGCGTTCAAAAATCGCGCGACTTAAAAACACACGATTTATGACCGCTAAACTGCGGATTTTAAATTTGGATCATGTCGCGACGATATTTTTGAAAGCCTCACGTAATGGACAAACATTATTTGTTGTAATCATTCAATTTTCTTTCTCACATCTCCTTGTTTATCCCTTCTCATAAACTCTTTCTGAGTCTTTCCTACTTTCTTCTTTCTTTTGGAACCCAGGATATTTGTATTTCTGGCAATTTTTTATTGATTTCTCTCAGTTTCACTGAGTTTCGTCGATACATATATTTTTAATTTTTGGTAGGCGAGTTCAAAGCCCCGTTTAAGATATTCTCAGAAAATTTTTGAGGTATATATTGTAGTTCTTCATGTATCGAGTACTTTGCTCGGCAAAATATAAAGTGTATGAGGTAGTGTTGTTAAGGGGTAAGCCCATATTTCTTTTTCTTTTCCAAGTTGAAAAGCCTGTTCAAGTATATTTTTAACAATGTTGGCGAGAAACAGCACCTTTTTTAAGGTCCATGCTAACTTCAAATCTCTGTCATATTCTTCGTCCAATTATAATAGTCGTTGTATTATGTTTGTAGATATATTTTATTAGTTCTCATGCTTCCCATATCCTATTTTGGTATATTATCGTACTCTATTTTAAAATCTACGTATAGTAAATGCAATTCTTCTAGCCTGCTTGTTCCTTTGCTTCTAGGTCGCGATATTTACCTATTTCTATTTTGTAGTAAGTTTACCATATATTCTCGATATCGACTTAAAAACTGTTATTCCTCGGTAGTTGTCTTAATTGCATTTACTTCCTTTCTTGTGTATTGTGGAGATGGAAGTGATGCAGTTGTTTAGACAACTAGAACGTTTTGCTATTAGAATTATCCGCTATGCTCTGTGAGCTATTTTTAAAATGCCCATCCCATTTTTATTTTATTCCCCAGATTTTTTTAGATACTTTAGTAGCCTCTTTCCCAGGTCTCATTTTTTCCTATTCGTTATCATATTTGGACTCTAGCTCAGGCTTCTGAGTATCGGATTTTATTTTGATTTGGTATTAAGTATATATAATGTATAATTTTTGTTATTTCGTTTGCTCGATTCATACTTTACTGCTTCTTCGGCTGCCCTGTGAAGAAATTATTTAAAATATATCGGGATTGTTGATTGATTTTTAAAGTCATTCTTATTATATGTACTTTAGATAATTTGATCTAATTATCTCCCTAAAAAATCGCGAGTGGCTAATCGTACCGTCATCGCCCAAAGCTATGAATAAGCGTGAATATGCGTAGCATAAAAGTGTTTAGTTATTTGTAATAACAAAATGCAATTCGAATTTCAAGATTTTTTACTATTACTTACCAACATCTCATCATCCGGAATTCTTGAAAGCAAATCTAAAATCTCATTATTAGGAACAACGTGCGGTCTGAATATCCTTCTCAAAAATTTGTTCGTTGCCCATAGCATCAGAAGGTATCGAATAGGAATAATGTATAAAACGAAAGTGGCAAGGGCCAGCAACGAAATCGCAATCCATGATAAATACGGAACGGTAAAGTTGAACATGCTGAAAAACACTCGTAAATTACTAAATAGTGTGATTTGAATATTTTAGAATTAGCATATTAAAACCTTTATATAACCATTTTGTTTACTTTAAATTTCTAGACTAGGCATAAATATGAACTTTTTTGACTACTACGAACTATGTAGTTCTACGAGATATTTAGTAAGAAGTGTGTTGGCTTGAAAAAGCTTTGTCCCAAAAGAACCGCTATTTTCTCATTTATCCGGAAGGTCCGCAAAGAAACAAAAAGTTCAGAAGTTCATAAAATATATACATAATTTAAGAATATATAAAATTCATGTTCATATATATTCAAATACATAATATTCTAGATAATTACTAATCTAACAGAATCATTAAAAGCACAAAACGGACTACCAGAAAGACATAGTTTTAGACAAAAGCATATTATTAATATTACTTGTTTTCGTTTTCAGAGTCTAAAAACAAACCTCATCGTCGCTCTCCTGTTAACTCTGATTTTCTGAAACTTCGCTCTAAATATTCTTAGTTTCTGATATATGTTCTGATACATGTGTTAATCATTCAACTTTATGGCCTAATGCAAAAGTCTCTTATAAAATCTAGCTTTTAAGAATGTTTGTTTTCAGGACATATTAATGTGAAGCTTAGTTTTGTAAACGTTCTCAATACTGATATGGACAATCATTTTTGAGGCCATGCTTAATATCCGATAGTTACTATCAAATTCCGGTTAGCTAGGGCTAATGTTGTTCTCAGCAATTTTAATAACCATACATAAGTTGAACTTTTAACTAACCATTTTACGGGTTTTTGGGATATAGAAAAATGTCGCGTCCTTTCAGGCATCTTAAATAGAGAGGACTGAAAGGCACACTTACAATATACCTAGCAAGTCTTTTAGATCTCTTTGGGGCAGCCGAATAAAGGAAATTATTTCCCGATATAGTGGTTTCTTTGATTAAAAAATGATTTTTGAAGTAATTTAGTTCTAAAATTTGTTTTTCCTCACCTGCTGTGAGCAGTTTCCTAAATCGAAACTGAGAAGCCCGAAAGCAGGAAATAAACATTCCTAAAGACTGTAAAAATTTTTATCATTTGGTCATCAATGATGTGTATTTTTTACCATATGTTGTGCCTAATATTTATAAATTATTTACAAAACGCACTAATTTAGTATATACCTTTAAGCACTAGGGAAATCATGCATCTCACTCTACCATATGTATGACTAAATACTACCGCCAACCGTTTGCCTATGAAGTGACACAGGAAACTCAATGATTTTGTGTGTTCGATTTTATATATTCGGAAAAGGAAATCTTTCCCTCTTGGGCCAAACATCAATATTACACGTGAATAAGAAAGAACTGCCCCCACAAGAAGAATACAGTTTAAATCTGAGTGCTTTTCCCTTTTTGTACGTTTTTCCTTAACTCATTTTACCTATCTTCTACACACAAAAATACAGTCCACTGGTTTCATGCGTTTTCGTAACATTTTGGCACTTCTTCCCGGATCTGAATTAGTATTTAAATTAATTATTAAATTAATATTTTCAGCTGACCCTCATAATCGATAAACTATATGTCGTTTAAAACTTATAATATTTTCGTTATATGTTACTTAATTCTACCGAAACTTTAAAATATATTACCTTATATAATATAGTAAATACTTCAATTTTTCATGTTTAATTTTGAAGTTTTGATAAAAAATTATTAAAGAGGCAAGTGAACAACGTGACATTCTTTAATTTTATAATTTTTATTAATTTTATATATTTGATAAGGGAGTTTTGTGTTACTGACATTTAATAACAATATACAAAGTGCCCGCCCAAGATCCCAGAAAGACTCAAACACCAAAAAATAGTATCTCGTAAAGTAAAAATCCCTGAAAATGCCTCGTGCAAAGGAAAGCGAAACGTCGAAAGTGATTCTATTTTGACACGGTTTAAGTACAAGAACCATAATTTCTTTATTGACCACAGCCGTGAAAGCTTTCGTTCTATATTTCTACTATAATGTTAGGTTTTCCTTATACTAACATCTTGCGATATAAAACAAATGCACATGTAAGTTCAAATTTAATGGCAATTATAAGACTTTCAAAGAATTCTTTGTCGCTTTTTTCCCGAGGATCAAATTGCTACCATTTATTGACTGTCAGAATTGAAGATGTCTTCAATCGGACACGAAAGAGAAATCTTCGAAAATGGCAAATGCGATTTTGGCGAAACGTCAGCAAAATTGTTCTTCTCAGAAAGAGATTGACGAACGGATGTACACCCGGAACGAAAACACATCATATATATATATATATATATATATATATATATATATATATAAATATATATATATATATATATATAAATATATATATATATAATATATATATAAATATATATAAATATATATATATATATATATATATATATATATATATATATATATTATATATATATATTGATATATATATATATATATATATATATATATATATTATATATATATATATATATATATATATATATATATATATATATATTATATATATATATAGCATCTTAAAGCAGTGGTGGATTCAGTAATTTCTTTTTTACAACTTTGATTTTTTAATTGAATGTCCTGTATATTTGTGAAACAATATTTACTATAAAATAACCCCACTATTTAAAAAGTATAATGTTCCTACCTATCTGCAATGGTTTACTAGATATTTTTGTTCGTTTTTTCATTTTTTCAATTTGGAGCCCCCTGAAGCTCCACACAAAAATGGTTAATTTAAATTTTGCTTGGCTCTAGAACAACATAATAAAATAAAAAATCGGCGATGATTCCATGTATTAGGTTACATGTCTATTCGAGTAAAGTGTGCCAGCAAAATCCTGTAACTTAATATAGAACGCAATCTAGTATTCTTTCAAAAATAACCCACATTGCTACTTACTTTTTAACGCTCTCGAGTAAAGAAGCAATTTTTCCAATAGCATTTTGAACACCTTGAGTAACTTCCTGAATGGCCTGTAGGCGTTCTTTTAAGCTTTTCTTTTCTTCTTTTTCCTAAAATAAATTTTCCTGCAGTTTGTTTTTTTTTATTTCGTATCTTTGAAATTTGAAAATATTGACTATTTCTAATTTCTGTTTTGTAAAAAAATTGTATTTGTAATTTTTTACAGCATGAAGTGACTTTTTATGTCATGTCTACAGTCCTATGCATATGGCATATATTTGCATGATTACAGGGTTCCTTCCTGCTTCACCAGCTGTTTCAGCTAAGTTGAAACAACTGATGCTATTAAAGAAATTAAACAAAGTAAGTGTAACTGTTTTTATATAAATAGAAAGATAGTTAAACTGTTTCAAATAGATGTTATACAGAGGCTATTTATGTGTCTGTTATAATAGGAAAATGAATTTTATAAAATCCTAGACTACCTTGAAGTATGCTACTAATAATTAACAATGATGCTAAAGATATGAGAAATCAACAAGTTAACTAGTTTCTTTATCAATCATTAACTTTATAATATATAGAGCGGGATCATTTTAAACCTTAAAACTTCTTTGATATATACTTTATCGAAATTAGCCAAAAAACAAATTAAGTTTTTGTTTGTCATTACATGACATATAAAATACACCGGTTAAAAAAATATTGACCTAACTTCCATTTTTAAATGGAATATCCTATATTAAATGTGATATTACGATTCCACTAGAAAAACTAAACATTTTTTATATAACGAACCCTATGCCTAAATTGAATTGTTTTTGAACGATTCATTCACCGTTCAACCTAGAGGAAAACGGATTACACATTCCTATCTCAGTTTTTAGGACTTTCTTATGTCATATATTTTTGGCGTCAGCAAAAATTGCTTGGTCATTTGATCTTGTACCAATTTTAAATTTATATAACTTTTTTAGTTTTATCCTTATCGAAATGAACCAAAAACAAATTAGAGGATTATTTATTTATACAATTTCTTTATGGCATCACATAAAGTATAACATAAAATTGTGGGCCCAACTCGCTCTGATTTACAAATATTTTTTCTTTAAGTTGATAGTCTTTAATTACTATTTAATAATAATAAATTGAAATTAAAAATGTCCTAATTATTTACGTTTTTTGACGAACAGTCACATAAATGCAAGGTTGGCGTTGACATGAGACCGTAAATTGTCAAGTTCAGACATCGTACCTCAGATGAAGTAAAATTAATAAGGTTTTGGAAATACGGCAAATCTTCTGTTTGGGGTTGTTAAAAGAAGTATTGTGCTTTAAATATTCTTGCTTAATAATAAAAGTCCCAATTTGGCACGCAAAGAATTTATGAGACGTTTTCCAAATCGTCGTGTTCCTTCTAAAAAAAATCTTTAATAGACTCTATAGAAAATTCATTGAAAATGGTAGCCTCCAAAATTTTAAAAAAGTATGTAGAAACCCATCTGTTTTAAATTAAGACAATAAAATAAATATCTTGGAATATTATAAAGGGAGTTCTACAACGTCAATTAATCATGTTTATGGAAAAAAGGGTATTTCTCATGGTTCGATCTTCAAGTTTTTGAAAAAATATAGATACAGAGCTTATAAGATTAGAAACACTGAGAAACTTAGTGAGCAGCATTACTGAAGAAGACTACAATTTTGTAGACAATTATGAAATAGATACAGGGAAAATAACGAGTTTTTGGAAAACATACTTTGGACGGATGAAAATTCGTTTACAACAAAAAGGGGAAGTAATCGGCGAAGCACGTATTGGTAATCCCCCACCAAATACGAGTAGTTAATTAGCAGGGGTACCGGTCAGTTCACGTGTGGTGTGGTATAATAGAAAGAACCATTTTGGGACCTATTTTTATAAAAATCAAAAATTAACGGGTAATAGAAATTTAGAGCTTCTCCAAAATCAAATTTCAGATTTTATTGACAACCTCCTAATAAATGTCGCTAGGAACATAATTTGACAGCAGGATGGTCTACCGCCACACACCGTTTTATCTATTGTAGAGTTTCTTAATACAGAATAATCTCAAGGGTGGATAGGTAATGGAATAATCATACCTTGGCCAGCGAATTGTCCAGACCTTATCATAATGGACTACTTTTTTGGGGACACATCAAAAATTTAATGTAGTTTTATACATTGAATTTTTGATTTACAACACCGAAGAACTAAAAATTAAAATAACAAATACCATTGACTAGCTAAAAAATCGCCTGGCATTTCTTTTTAATTCGATCAATTAGTTTTTATAGATTTTGTTACATGTAGTTTTATTGTTTGGTTTATTATTAAAACTGGCACGTTATATCAAATATCATATTTTTAATCATAAAGATGAAGTAGATGCTTCGAAAATTATAAGTTCACCCTAATATTTTTAAACAAAAATCAAAAGCTGCTAAGTTAAATCATAAAGTATGCTACATTCCAAGAATCAGAATAAGATGGGTTATCCGACGAACTAAAAATATACTTGGTATTACATTTTAAAAAAATGCAAGTTAGACCCATATTTTTTTTAAAACGAGTATATATAATACTTCATGCGATACCGTAGTGAAAATTGGTAAATAACCTTATAATTGTTTTTTGGCTCACTTTGATAAGTTTAAAACTAAAAAATATAATCAAATTTAAAATAGGGACAAGATAAAATAGCCAATCAATTTTTGCTAAAGCTCAAAATATACTCCATAAGAAAGACTATATAAAACTAAAGAATGTGCAATCCGTTTTGCTCTAAGTTGAACGCTATGGATTTTACAGCATTTGAAAATATGAAATTCTCATTTTATTTTTTTAAACGAGTGTAATTTATACGTCATGCCAAACAAGAACTTGGCATGCAACACTATAATTTGTTTTTTGGCTAATTTTAGTAAATTAAATAGTGAAAAAGTTATAGAGGTATAAAATAGGGGTACGATAAAATGGCCACGCTGTAAATATATTTCGTATGGTAGGAGCGAATAAAGACATTTGGAGATATATTCAAGAAGCCGAATATACCCGGGAAGAAGAATTCCTTCAATAAACACAATCAAGAATATAATTAGTCGTTTCGAGCAACAAAATTCTATTCAACGAAAGACCAGAAAAATAGAAAGAAGTTTAAATAAAGAACTTAGCGTTTTACTGCATTTTCAAGGTAAACCTGAGTATAATTTTTAATTTCGTGAAAAATTACCATAATATTATTTCCTCTTTTAGAAAATCCTAAATACTCTATACGTGAAGCTGAAAACATTTCTGGCAAGTCATATAGCAAAATTCAAACGTCACAAATTCCATCCATATAAGTTGCGTCCAGTGCAAGAATTGACTGACGAAGATATGATGCAAAGGCTTGAATTTTGTAATGAAATATATTAAAGAACTCAGGGCATTAACAATTTTTATTCACAATATAATATTCACAGATGAGGCATCTTCCACAACAGCTGGTATATATAACATGAAAAATAAACATTCTTGGTTTGCGAAAAATCCCACAAAATACAATGGGTTAAAATTCAAGTACGAAATTCCCTTAAAGTGTGGTGTGATATGCTCAAAAATAAGGTGATAGGACCAATTATATATCAGGAATCCCTGATTGGCCAAAGGTATTTAAATTTCATTGAAAAAGAAATAGACCAACTGCTCGAAGATATTCCAGTCAGGCAGTATTTTGAGCTAATATGATATCAAGACGGTGCACCCACACAATATCCAACTAATCACCGATTACACTTAAATGGTAAATACCCACTTTGGATAGGCAGACATAGAACTCTCAGATGGCCAGTGAACAGCCCAGATTTGAATCCATTGGACATTTTTTTTGGGGATACTTGAAGAACACGATGTATTATACTAGACCTCACAATTTCCAAACTAGAGTAGAGAAACTAAATAGCGAAATTTCAGAACTAAACATAGAGCACGAAAAATGTATCCGTTCATATATAAATAGAAAATCGTTGAAAAATATTCGCAAATATATTGAGAATAGTGGAGGCTATGCAAAAAATATGTAGTTTTATAAGCATTTTTTAAATTTCTTTTGAAAAAGTTAATTCCAATGGAATGGAATTTTATTGTTCGAAAAGATAAATTATACTTGATTGTAAATTATTGAAGGAATTCTCCTTCCCGGGTGTATTCGCCGATATTGGAATCTAACTCTAGCAACGTTATTATCTTTTGAATAAAAGAGTTTTATTACTTCTCGTTTTTCTTCCTTAGAATAACCCATTTAAATTATGTTCAGCAAAATTAAATATTTAATATCAAACATATTAATCCATAAATGACAGAAAAGTGGAGAATTGTGTATTTGGTTACTATAATTTTAATAAAAATTTTATTGCCTGATTTTGAGATTATACGGAGATATGAAACTAAAGCATTAAAAGACATTGCAAGTTACATTAAAATTGCACAAAAAGGAAATTAATAAAGAATTAGATTTACTGACATTACCTTATCATCTTCATCTTCTTCATCGATATCAGAATCAGCAATTTCATCCCAGGGAACAGCTGCTGGTCCAGCCAGTGTTCTTATTATATACTGTTTAAAAAAAATTAGAAGTCCACCAACTGGAATCATCCAAGGTTGAAAGTAATAACAAAGTAGGAGCCAAGAAACTAAAGCAGCAAAACTTTGAAATTTAGATTCCCATTCGAAACAATCCCTGGAAACAACAATGTACTCTTCTAACTGTTATAGGTAAAAAAATCTGTAGAAGTTTCTGTTTAATGACAGAGATACTTAGATTAACAACAAATAAGTGAAGTCAACTTATAACAACAAAACTACTTATACAGAATGTAATATCAAAAACTAGACAGGCATATTTTGTAAATGTGTAAATGATTCGTAGCTTGTTAATCGTTGGTTTACACCTAAGTTTCTATCTATTGTTATACACATAATCTCCCACTAGGAGCTTCCCAACACTGAACGATTTTCTTATAAAGAGTGTTCCACACGTGATCATTTGTTACACACAAATATAACGAGCCGAACGAGCAAAGACAATTCAAACAAACAATTCATGCAAACGTTTGGCATGTTCATCGTATTCGTTCTTTCCCCGCAGTTTTTTTCCTAGTATGTAGAGATTCGATGGACACAATTATTTTATTTTAGATATGAAATGGACACGATGGTGGCCGCAAAGGCAATTTCCATTTTTTGATTTTATTTAAAAACAAGTCAGACATATCTTTGTGCGAGGATTATATAGAAATAGAGAAAATAATTTTCTGTATAAAAGTGATCAGGATAGCTACAAAAAATGATTGCGCTCAAAATTTCTGTTCAAATCTTTTAGCTTATTTTAAAAAAGAAAGAAACAAAGGTCGCATTTTAGGACAATGTATATCTATTCACATCCAAATTATTTTCTGGTACAAATTGCCTACGATTGTTTGTCGAACGCCCAAAAACAAGTTCAAACAAACATTCCGAGCAAACGTACGGTAAATTCGGCATATTCATGGTCTTCGCTCTGTTTCCGTATTTACTCTAGTTCGTAGAGATACAATGTACCCAATTTTAAACCTGATTACTGATTACCTAGATTGCATAAAAGTACAAAATTTTAAGCGGATGTCACCAGAGATTTGAAGGATTGCATAATTTAACAGGAGTTGCAATTACGGAGGAAGACACAAGCGCGAATACCTCGAACCCCACTTATCAAAACAAAGTCGAAAAAGTAAATTCTACTGTTATTACAGTTTTGTATGTGTCCGATTTCACACAGCATATTATTTTGGCGATTTCTGTATAATATTCGCACACAGGCAATTTCTCCCCTTTTGCCCTTTTTTTAATAAAATCCAAAAAATAAAAATTGCGCCTGTAGTCATCATTAAATTCGTCGTGTTTCTCTCCACCTGACATATGGGTTATTGAAACAGGCTTAGTTCCTTAAAATCCCTACAAAACTTTCTATCTTCCCACCCTATTTCACATGACATTCACAACTCAATCACTAGAGCTGAACATTCCCAATCTACAATTTTATATGGTTTCCTAGTCATATTGATATTGATGATTATGAACATGCCGACTCTTTAACAAAAATACCACATTCAAGATTTCTCCTAAATCCCCCTCTATACTATGCTAGGGACATATATCCTCTCATCGACAATGCAATGTGAAGTGGAGTGGGACTTACAAAAGGGAAACAATAAATTCTTTGAGGTTAAACTTTTCTTTTATACCAAACTTCCATCTATTAAACTAAATAGGAAACACAGTGTTATAATAAATCGAAGGATGATAGGACACTCTAAACTTAGACACAACTATTTGATGTATTCAGAACCATCCCCACATGTTCTAATTGTGAAGAACTAACATAAGTCAAACATCTTCTTCTGGACTGCTCTAATTTAAGAGCAATAAGAGAACGACATAATCTTAACACAACTAATATTCATACAGTACTTGCACTAAATCAAGAAAATATAAATAACGTATTAAATTTCCTTAAGGACGTTAAACTAATGCATAAAATCTCTCTCTCTCTCAATCTTATTTACTTCGTCGCTAATATTTACCTTAATCTGTTGACTATTATAAGAAGTGGTCAGATTAAAAAAAAACCTGATGAGATCAGGAACTAATCGTTAAAATGTTGAGGATTTTTTTGGAGTTTTGTAATTCCGGCCTCGATTAGCAACGCAGTCCAGTCACTCTCAATCGCTTTGACTCCTGTGAATCGGCAAAACTCATTTTTTTATTTTATTTTAAGATTTTTCATCCACAGAAGCCGAAATTTTGGTTAAACAATAAATTACCATGCCTATTTTAAAATAAATAAGTGTAAATTTTAAACAAATTTCTATACTTATTTAGTTAAGATAAATTTCCATCAGCTCTGTTCAATATTTAAAAATCTCAGTTTCATGGGTAGAGGGGATCCTACGATATCGCCTCCTAAACTCTTTAAAATTGCTAACGAGGTTACTGAATATTTTTATAATCTAAATAACGTCTTAAAGGATACATTTTAGGATAATAATTAGTTTGAGAAAGTGTGGTTATAAAATCTTTTATAACATATTAATTTTGTTTTGCAAAAACTACATTGGGATTTTATGTAAAATATAATACATTATAATTATTTTGCACATAAACTACTATACAAAAAAGAAGAAAAAATACTGCAAACGAGCATACTTACTGAAAAAATTTTCCGACTTCCAAGAAGTGCATAAGAAATACTTTTAACCTTAAGACGTTTCTGACGAAAACTTGTCTTTTGAATTTCATCTCCGTTTGCATAAACTTCTCCTCTTTAGGATTCAGTGTTCGAACACAAGCTCTGATGGGATTCCAAATGATGTTTAGCTCTAACAATATTTGTGGTGAATTTCCTTTTGCCCTACTTCGCAACTTCTTGTCTTTGAGTGCGTACCATCGCTTTTCGCCGTTCCGTATTCGCAGTAACGGGATCGCGACTTTTCCTAAAATATAACAGCCTAATAAAATTGATGATGATATCCTGCCAAGAAAATCCTCCTTAAATCCCTGTCAATATTTATAAACAAATTTATTAGACTTAAGAAGATTAATAATTAATTTAATTATTTTATATTGAGGAAATGGAGACCGATAAATATACTAAAAATAAATTATGTTGCAAAACTTTAAATTAGTTAAATATTCAAAAATTGTAATATTAAATTTAGGTATTTTTATATTTAAAATTAAATATATCTATATGTATATATATATATATATATATATATATATATATATATATATATATATACATATAAATATATAGCCTAATTCTTTAAAATAATTTTTGTCTGAAAATTATGATAATCAGAGTTATAAAACAATAAATTAATATAGATCTACACTTAAATTTTGATCTTTAAAAAATTTCATTAAAGTCAGGTTTCTATAAGGGTATATATTTTAAACGTTGTTTAAAATGGTTCTTGTTAAAAAGACAGTTTGATACGAAATGCTTAGTTTTCATTTGTATTATTGTAGTAGTTAAATGTTTAATAAGTTTATTTTTACATTTAATGAATTTTTCTTCAAGTTTTTATGTGATATATTGTCATATAAATTGAGAACATTCACATTAGTTTTCATTTGTATTATTGTAGTAGTTAAATGTTTAATAAGTTTATTTTTACATTTAATGAATTTTTCTTCAAGTGTTTATGCGATATATTGTCATATAAATTGAGAACATTCTTATATAATTACTTTCCATTATATCACAGAGTATCCTCCTGCAATCACGATTTCTACAAGAGTCTAGGAAGCATGTGCAACTTTTGTTTTTTTACTTTCTCAGGCGCAGATAATAATATACTATTTGACCAAATTGCTTATTGATTTATTTGTTTTGGCATATCTGTGTCCTGTAGTTTATATAATTTATTCCCGTTTAAATTTTGCTCTTTAACACAGCATAATAAGCATCTTAACAATCTAAATTTAGGGAATAAAAAACGTATCTGCTATTTAGTTTTACTTTAAAAACACCTACCCAAAAACGGCAACATCACTGACCGTAGAATCAAACAGCAAGATTGAACGAACGCATACCAATAACAATTCGCAAATATTGTAGTTGTAACTGTTTTGTTTTTGTTGTGAGAGATCATAAGTCATAATAATCGTGGATCTCAGAGACAATTAGCACCCGAAAACTAGGAACATAGTTTAGCTCTAGTGCAGGAAAACCCTGGTGTCAGCATTAAATAATTTCGCGGCAAGTTAGACTTCGCACTTCATCATTTATTTTAAGTTTTTCAAATACTTTTTCTAGTGTAAGTAGGTGCCTGGTAAGTTTTTGAAAGTATTAAACTTAATTAGGGTTATGCAGTTAAAATTATACAAATAAATATTATCAGAAATTATTATTATCTAGTTTTAAAGAGAGGTTGTTTTTACTGAGAATTGTGGTAAGATACATCAATAAATGATAAATGTATGCCACATGGTTGGGCAACCGCATATACGCGGAAGTAAGAGAGCAATAGTTGTATATATGATAATAATTATTTTTTATTATACTTCCTTTTATCATTTCATATATTCTATGATATACTTAAATTAAATGATTTTAACTTTTTTATCTACCTAAGTATAATGTCTTTGTCAATAAGATTTTAGGGTCTTGGATAATAAAGTATATATTGAATTGAATTGAGTTGTATGGGCTCCCCAGACTGTAATATTATTTCTAGGTCTCTACGCATCGTCCTCAGCAATCAGTTCGCAAATAAAAAGTTCTCGATATGACAGAATCAAAAGCGACTCTTAGATGTGTTAAAACTTTAGTATGTACTAGTAGTAATGCCTTACGTCACCTACTTTGGGCTTCGGAGACCCCCATCAATTCTTCTGTTATCTTATAAAAAAATACATGACACTTTCCACTAAAAATATCTTATAAAATATTTTATGCAAACTGTTGTTTCATAAAATAAAAGAATCCAAAATATCTAGTAATTCAGAATTATTATAAAATTTGTGTCTATTTTCTCTATTTTCTAAGCAAATATATTATATAAGATGTGCATACTTGTAACTGGATACTTTATGGACGTTGCCCCTAATGCCCTATAAAATATAGAAGTTTAAAATAAAAATTAGTATAAACCATTTCAAAATAGTAATAGTAAATTAAGTCTTTATAATTATGTCATAATATATGGCTTGTAAATTATTCATGTTGCTTTTATAAATGTATACACTTTTCACATACACTACTTATAAAATTTTCTTATAGTATTTATTAGACATTTTTTTGGCAGAGAATTAAATCACTTAAACAATTTAAAAACTGGATTTTACAACAAAGCATTAATTAAAATTGCCGTTTTCAGAATTTGATTTCACAAAAGCAATATAGCAAAAATGGCATTAAATTTGCTAGTTGGTTCATGGACTATGCCAGTATACTCTCTGCAAATTTGTTATATTCTTCCGCTCAGATATTATGTCATGATTTTTCACTCACATATTTGCTCTCATGGTTATAGTTTACTTTTAGATTAACACGTTTATGAAGCATATCATGTATGATGATTTTTTTTATACCTTAAGTCCCAATACCCGGTTAACAAAACAACGCTCTCAGGACAACCACAATGCATCGAACCGGACTTTTAGACTATGCTGTTTACAAATAGTAGAGTTATTTTACTTAAATTCCTTTAAAGCATATTATAATACTTACCTAAAAATTCTACCTTATGATCTCTGTCTTCGTCAAACACAACAATGTCCAAAACATTGTTAATATCTTTAACATTAAAAGTAAAAATCTTGTTCCATTGTGGAGCCAACGTTTTGTATTCTGTTTGCGTCTGAAGTCGAGCATTTCCTAATTCTAATACACAAAATGGATCACTTTTCCCTCCGATGTCTGCTGCCGCTAGACCTGTAGCTTTGAATACTTTTACCGTAAGATGACCGACATCTTTGAGATTATGGAATGTTCGATGCCATGCCTGAAAGTTTACATGCAAATGTAATAATCTAACAATAAAATAGTAATAAGTGGGGTTTTCCTGAGACAGAAGTAGAACAACTTTCACCTCATCACCAATCTTCTAAAATAATACATTTCAAAAAAAAACCAAAGGTTTAAAAATTATTCGATGCATTGCGATGTATCAAAGACTTCCACTTTAATTTACAAGTCACTTACTCCCTAAATTTTGTCCTTGATCTATTGAAGTTCTAGCTCGATGCATTTTGGCAACACCTAACTATTATAAGAGCTGAGAGTATCTAATAGACAATAAACTCTGAAGTAACTTAGTTACTTTTTTAATTTTGGAAAAAGTACATTGTAACGACTCTTGTTGAGTACCCTGTAAAGGTTACTTTTGAAAAGTATTTATTAGTCTGGTCAACTTCAACGTATAAATCCTATTCAAACATTGCAACACGCGAAAACGGCGTATCAAAGTTGGCTCAGACGCTTTATTGACGCTTACGCTTTAATGGCGCTCATTTTTCTATTTTCCGAAAGTTTCACCAATTTTTTATTACTACCCCATCTACCGTTTTTACTTCGATATCAGAAGGAAAAATAGCAAGCTATTGTTAAGGGTCCTATGTTATTAGTTACTTGATCTGCATTAACAAGCCGTAAAGAGTGTTTTATTTGTTTTTTATAAATAAAATAAACAAGATAATATATATTATATAAAAATCATAGAGTTTTTCTACGAATTTATTTATTTTTTAAGGTGATAAATATTATGATTTAGGTTAGGTCTAGGTAGTAAGTTACTTAAGTAACTGACAGGAAGCGAAGTAATATGTACAAGGTAAGACAGCAACACTGCGTTGTTTATGCTTTATAGATTAAAGATGACAAAAAAACACATTTGAAATATTATGTAGTGACCAATGGTGCACCATGTAAAAATATTTCCGCGTAAACAGGCGGGTCAAAAAAGTATTATTTTTAATATGACTCCATGATACAATTTTTAAACATTTTTCTTAATTCTACTTAATGAGGTAGAGAAAAATGATAAATATAAAGGTTGTAGAGTGTGCTATGTTAAAAGATTTGTTTGATTAAATAATTTACTGTTATGTTATTTTCAGTAGCTGTAATTACAGCAAATAAAAATAAACACAGAGATTGAAAAACTAACAAAATACAAACATTTCAAAAATGACTAGAATTTGGTATCGGATATACTTAAGAAAATTTTTGTGATAGTTTATAAGTTAAAGCAATATGCACAATTGCTATTTGAAAAGCTTATATTTTGCAGTTAAAGTTTTTTTATATTTGAACAAATTTTACAAGTTGCTACAGCAGCCACTTTCAGCTGACTGATGCATGTCTTTAATTCCCGTTTTTATTTACTGGCGTATTGCTAGGTGTGCTATGTATATTAATATGCTCGACGCGCATTAGTCAGCTTAGAGGGGCTACTACGGCAATAGTGCTGGTGTTACGTAAAAAATGTACACGAACTTTTTTATAGAGAATTTCTTTTTTTTTTTCATATTTATATTATGACAAAAACCGAGTTCTTGTACCTAATTTGCATATCTAGGTGGTCGCGATTTCATCAGAGGTGGAAGAACTTTTAATATGTTTTTCGTATCAGTCATATTTATGGTATGACAAAAAGAAAAATGAGTTATCGCACAAAAACCAAGTTCTGGCACCTGATTTGCGTATCTAGAGGATTGCGATTTCATCAAGGGTGGAAGAACTTTTAATATGTTTTTTGTGACCTTCTAAAACTACACATTAAACAGAAAAATAGTGCTTAATTTTTTCCATTTCTTGCATGATTTTTTTGACACATCGCCTGGAGTATAACATAAATTTAGTATGTACTAGTTTTTCCTTGAGTTTTTCTCATATGCTTTGTACTACTTTTACGAGTTTTATTGTTTATTTTTGTTACGTGTATTTTAGTATAATAAAATAGTGGCTCCTGCCATATATTTGGTTCATACTTTATTTGCCATAATAGGCTTTTGATGTCTTTGTAAGTACTCGGCTGTTAAGTTATATCATACCGACTATAGATATCTAATAAGTACCTAATAACGTGTTTAATATAATTATACTACCTATGTAAAAGCCAGAAAACAAAGTATGTTTTTAAAATAACTAGTTACTTTTAAAAAGTAACTTGCGGTATTGGGAACTTAGTTACTTTTTGATTAAATGTATATTTTCGAATTTTGGATCAAAACACGAAAACTTTAACGGTTATGTTCCCCACGAGATTTAGTTACTAAAAATTTAAAGGCTTAGCTTATCGAACTTTTTTTAAACTATCCCAATATGACATCAAATACAGCTGAACACCAAACACCTGCTATAAATGAAAGTTTACTCAAAAGCAAACACTAAAGTTAAACAATAAATAAATAATAAATAATAATAATAATAAATATATCAAGAATTAATAAGTTTCTTTAGAGATCGTTAGTTTTAGGCAAGGGAAAATCTTGGTATTATTTACTTACTTTACATTTGTTTTTATTAATAATACTAGTGCTATTCATTCGTCAAACTGGCTACGAACTACGAACGATATTATAATGTATATATATATTTAGAAGTGTCTTCTAATACGGCCGTTGTGTTCAAAAAGCAGAATAATTCCTTTGAGAGTTTTGGATTTGACTCAAGATTTAGGTGCTATCTCCTATACCAATTCTGCAAAATTTAAACTGACTTATAACTAAACAAAATGCGCATTTTTATGATAATTATATGTTTTCTACTTTTGATATCAATTTCCAAATCAAAATGGCACTAAACCTTCTTCCAGGAGTTACATTAAAAATACAAAAGGCTAAGAGAGGATTGTGCAATTCTTTTTTTGCCGTAAAATAAATCATTCAGATCTTATAGCCTCTCGTAAATCTGAATATTGTCAATATTGTCCTATCATTTTTATGAATTACTCAAAGTATTTTTTTAAACACCCCTGTACATATTTTTTAAATTTGAATTAAACTTATTTTTGGCTTGTCAAAAATATATAATTGTTGATATTTTTCCTAATAGTAAGGCAGCATTTAATGATTTTACAAATTTTACAAATCAAAATACCTCAGAATATTTCAGAATAAAAACAATTTAAAGTTTTTTTTTGCTAAAAACAAATGTAAATTGTTTATGTTATACAGTTAAATCATTAGATATATAAAAATAATACTCTTATATAAAAGTGTTTACCAAACTAACTTATAAAAAAACTTAATACAACTCTTTAAACTCTCAATATATTTAAGACCAACAAACGTATTTGACGAGGAGACTTTCCAGCCAACTGACTAATAGTTCCCAGATACCAATACTTGAAATATTCAATATGCTACACAAAATATTAAAAAATCGGATACCAAAAAGACACGTGTAGCAAGATACATTCATAATACATTATCGGAATAACATACATATCGATTTATAATATTTTCCTTTTCTCTATAATTTTCTTCGTAACTTGTTAAATCAGATATTGTCTCTGAAGCTGTCGTCCCACTAATAGTTAGAAGTAGGTGAAGAGATCCAGCACCATCCTCGAGCTCTTGCCATAAATTATATGTTCTTTCTCGTTCCATATCCATCAAATTTATAACACATCTGGAATAAAAATAGCAACGTGGTAAAATTTCTATGGCTATTTCTTTGTCATTTATATAGAGATTATGTTTGTAGTGAACCTCATTTAATTTATTTATTTTCTGGCATGCTTCCTGACACCGATTTGAAGCATTTTCTTTACACCTTCAACTACACATTGCTCCCTTTTAGGTTCAGTGTCACCTTCATCATATGTCAATTCAATACCTTGACCGTTGTCTCTCATAGAGATGCACTCTGAAATCACGCCAGTGGGAATAACCAAAGATTATATTTCTTTTCCGGTTTCATATTTTTCATCCTTCATGAGACCCTCTTCTGTGTCTATTCTTTGAAGACATGCTTCTTAAACTTCCGTTCATCTGCCTAGTTCTGTGACTATATTTGCTAATCTAAAATTGTTATGATATATGTCCCAATTCGTCTTAAGAAATGAAATGAACATTAAAACGAACAATGTTACATTAGCAGATAAAGTCACACAACTAGACAGATAGAAGGAAGTTTTGGAAGCATGTCTTTAAGTAACAAACAAAGAAGTGCGTCTCTTGAAGGATGAAAAATATGAAACCAAAAAAGGAATAAATTCTTTTCCCTCTGGCGTAATTTCAGAGTGCATCTCTATGAGAGACAACAGAAAAGACGCTGAATGGACATATGATGAAGGTGACACTGAGCTTAAAAGAGAATTATGTGTAGTTGGGAGAAAACAAATATATTAAATCAGGTTCGCTTCAAACTTAATGGTAAAATTTGCTAATAATATGTATATGCTATAATATAAAATACAACATAATATATGTGGATAAATATTTATTACCATTCTAAATAAATTAACAAATTATTTTTTTAATTATTATAATATTAACACATGTAGTTAATTATATAACAGTAAAATCACCACATCGGTATTGCAGATACCGAAAAATGACTAAACAATGCACAACATTAAAGAAAAAGCAACTAGAATATTAAAAAGAGCAAAAACTAAATATACATTTTCATTTTTGAGCAGAACATCCTATACATAATTTTAATAAAAAATGTTCCATAATTATCCATACTTTGAGGTACGAAATACTATAAAAAGACGAACTTGGAAAGTTTAAATATAAATTTTCAATAAATTCACTAATGCTAAATTTAGGAATAGAACATGTCTTTTCATAATATAACTAACATCTAGTTAAACAAGTAAATACATTGAAATTGAATAATAGGGTACAATTTCCTTTATTTGCTCTATGTATTTTTTTTGTTTTAATAGAGTATAAGTTTGAATTCATTTGCTGTAATTTATTGCTTAGATTATGAAAAATAAAAAGGTTTATAATAAACATAAAATAGTGCGGCCGAGTATTTTTAGCGAAAAAAATTTTGTTTTTCGGTGAAAACCCTTTTGAGTTTATGTCAATCTGTAAAAGTCTGCTCGTAGACTATAAACGTTAATCAAAGATGCTAGTGTATTGATATATAACGTAGGAGAGTTTTTTGATAAAATTAAAAAGCACATAATAAAGAAATAGGCGTAGCAGCTTTTTCAATGGCCAAAAAATAAAAATATTCTTTTTGAACAAATTTTTTTTACTAATTGTACGATTTTATTGCAGAAAACATCTAAATGAATTTAGGTGTAGAGAGGCTTTCTTGCATGTTACTATTGCATGTTTCGTAACAAATTTTTAACCTCCGCATTTCTATGGTGGTTAATACGTTCACCCTAAATTTATAGATTTAAGATTGAAAAAAAGTGTTAATTGTTATAGAAATTAAATTAAATATCTCTTACAATATATTATGCTATTGTAGCACAAATAATACAGATTCTCGAAAAAGCCAGGACATATGCTTAGTTTTAAATGGTTCTTAAAAAAATATTTTATTTTTAATAAATACCTTTTATAGCCAAGCTGACTCTACTCTATTCAAACAACAGTCTACCTAAAGTTGATGACAAGGTTATCTTCACTTGCATTGTGTTTAATTTGAAGTATTCACAACGTTTCGATCAAAATCTAAAGGGTTGATTCTTCGACTCTAGATATTTATATTTTTTTAAATTAATATATTTTAAAATTCAATTCAAAAATAAGTACTTATTAACGTTACATTTTTATCGTATATAGAATAACACAAATATGTACCAAATTTACAGAGTACTGCGAAAGTTAGAGTTGTTATATTGTTAAGGAAGGGCTAGACGTTTTCTGTTGCGTTCTTTGTTACCAATACGTATACATAATTTTATTTAAATAGGAATTAATGGTTAAAATATACATTAATTAGCGTTTATAAAGTATTTAAATATAATGGTGTACTATTCTTGACTTGAAACGTGTAGTACAGCCCAGTAGTTTTTTTTTGCAGAATCAGATTTCTTGGCTTCGCAAAGTGGTTATAATAAAGTAAGACAGACTAAGGACTTAGCCAAAATCCTGATGGCAAGAAGTAGACGGAATATCAGCTCCCTCAGAGGGGTGCTTACAGGCCACTCTCGATTGAAGAGACACCTGGTTCCTTCAGGCACGTAGAAAGAATTGACCTGCAATGCATTTTGTGAGGATGAGGAGTGTCTGCTACATTACTTGTACAAATATAAAGAGAGCTAGTACTGCATTCTTCCAGAGGGACTAGGTTAAGGATATTATTTCTGAGAATATCCAGACTTAGGTGTGTAAGTTTAAGGAAGTTTTAGATGTGAGATAGTTAGTTGAAGTGAACTCTACGGATAGGCCACAAGAACCAATTTGATCTACTAGCTAGTCTACAGTCTACTCTCAACTACTACTGCTATTACTACTACTAGTTCTACTACTATTTTCTTTCGGCAAAGAACCATCTGCATGTACGGAAGTGTGCATTGGAGCTCTATATTAGATATGTTCCCAAGAGTTACAGACCTTAAGAAATATTCCAATCTTTTGGCTGTGGAAACCCTTTTAGCTAAACACGTCGTGCAAATATTTTGATGCACTGCTTTGAATGATATAACGCTACTAACTTTAAAAATAATTAGCGTTTCAAGGTTAAAGGCTACCCTGTTAATTTATTTGTTCATAATACCTATTTATCCTTAATAACATTCAACATAGTTTTCACTTTTTACAATTCTCACGTGTTATTTGAATACATTTTACGCTCTCTACATGACAGAAAAAGTTTCGTAGCTAATAAGAAAATACTTCAGAATCTCATTACTTTTCCATATCGTCTAAAAACAATTCGGCAGATTATGCGAATTACTATTTGACTGACAGCTAAAATGACATTTTTTTGGATATTCCATATTTAGTAATTGTTAAAAACAATCTTCAATACGTACTCGATCCTTTAATTTCCAAATATAACGTGCGTTAAACATGTCCACAAGCGAATTTATGCCTTTCTAACTTTCTACACTATATTTTTCTATATTCTCCTTTGACAAATACCATATTTATACAGATAACTAATCAGAATTCTGACATTTCCTTTAACGTGAAACATATCTTACTTTTGACCTAAAATAATATATTTACCGCTTAATTATCAAAAAAAAACTAAGAAATATTTATTCCTTGGGTTGGCTACTATTCAGAACCTTTTTGAAGAAACGATCGGGCATCAAATAAAAAAAATAAATTTCCTTTACCTGAAACTTTCCTCTTATGAATTTCTCCTTTTATTAGGAATAGTGAAGTTTGACCCAACTTAGTTCCGCACATACTTATTTAGTTACATATATATTCAATGTATTTTAAATTAAATTACGCCTAAAAATCAATGACATGGCATAGGTAGAAACCAGTAAATTATCGGTACGAATCCAATATGGTGAAACAAAATGGTACCCAACAAAATTATTTGAAGAGAGCATAGAATTTTGGAGCTTGAGGGTGAAAATGTGCCTCATGCAATACCAGAATTCATCAATCAAAAACTTAATATCTCTTGTAGTATGACGGATATTGACAGTGCCTTCAGGCTTGGCAAGATTATTATTAAATTGTATCCAAAAGATCAAACGGAATGAGGTCTTTAGTCCAAAAAAGTCTTCAAGAAGACCAATTTCTCAATTTTTGAAGATTCAACGAAAAAATGTTATGATGCTCTTTTGGCAGGCAAGGCAAAGTATGGAAAGGAAAGCGTTTGGTCAGTAGGTGGCATGGAATGCAAATAATAAGTGGGTTACATGGAATGCAAATAATAAAAATAAACGTGTGTTACTAATGTAAAATCCTTGTGTTAATTTTAGCTATTTATCTTTTTTTTTGGTAATGATTATTGTTTGTAGAACATAAATAAAAATCGTTTGCAATTAATACGTAATTATTACTAATAATGTCCAGATTTAATTTTTTTTAAATCATGAATATATCACCAAACTTTCTCTGCAAAATTAGAATTATTTCAAATAATTTTTTCAAAGAATCAGCCGTCGAACTGAATCATTCGATTTCGGTACTTAAGAATGTACTTTATTTTTCGTTTTTTTTTATTTATCGCCAGGATACTCAAGTAAAGAATAAATTTTGTTGTCTTAATATTTTCATCTAGATAAGATAAAGATAATTCTGTTTATAAACGATGTTGGACTTTAAAGATAGGTATTTATTGTTGATGCATATCACATTTGCAGATATTATTGTAGTTTCTTGCACATATGGTTTATGACTTACGTTTTTTCTTTCTTTCTCTGCTTGATTATATATTTGAAATACGTTATCGGTAACTGCCTTACATAATATAAATCCACAGTCTGTAGAGTTTGCACATTTTAATGTAAGATCTCTTTTGTCTAGCTTTGATGTATTTGTAAAAATTGTTGCCGAGAGCGGTCTCGACGTCATCGGCCTACCTGAAACGTGGCTTAACTCGGACTATCTAAGCAATCGTATAGCTATAAGCTATTATAATATAATTCATAAAGATAGGCAAGGACAGGGTGGGAGCATTGCCTTTTATTTAAACAAGTCTATTAACTTTTCTGTATTAGATATTGGTGTTCACCTCTCTAACAACTATGGCTATGAGCAAAAATTAACGGAAAAAAGATTGGCTTCGGGACTTTGTATAGATCTCCAAACTGTAGTTTAACGTCATGTCTGGATCACCTAGAAAACTTTATTATCCAAAAAAATCCAGAACTTGACTATTTAATTTATGGTGGCGATCTTAACAACCTACTCGAATCACGGACACATCTACGAGTTTAATAATTGATATTATTATTTGTTTTTCTCCTGAAATTATAACTAATATCAATGTGTTAAATCAAGATGATATATCCGATCACAAAATGGTAACTTGCGAATTAAAACTTGTAAAAAGTATTAAACCTCCCACTATATTCCGCACCTATAGAGACTACAGGAATTTTTGGTATAAGGACTTCGTTCGCGACTGTAATTTAACTAACTGGAATCATATTTTTGATCTTAACGTAGAAGAAATGACTGGTTTTTTAAGTACAAATATTAAACTACTGTTGGATATCCATGCTCCTTTGAAGCGGTCTAAGTTTATTAAAGCTTCAGCTGCTTGGTTAACTACAAACCTAAAACATATGATAGATAAGCGAAAAAAAGCTCTTACTAGGTATAAGAAAAAGAAAACTGAGCTGGCTTTGAATGAATGCAAAACTCTTAACAAAGCATTTTTAAATAAGTTCAGATTTATTTGTTGCATTTAGATTGGCAAACAAAAATCTTTTTTGGCTTTTTCGCAACTGAATGAAAATATTTAACTTTAAATTAATTGAAGCAAATATTTAATAAAATTACATACCTCAACATGTAGACTAGTCTGTCTACGGAATGTTTCGATACATAATATAAACAATATTGTTTAAACAAGCATAAGAAAAGAAAATGTCATTTACCATGATCAAATGCCTTTAAATTTATTTAAGAGTTAACATGATATATCAAACTCTGTTTATTTGGATAGAGGAGTTGCCCAGGGAAGCATCCTTGAACCTCTCATATTCTCCCTGTATACTGCAGATTTTTCTAGGTTCTTGAGCCATTCTGAGATCAATATGCGGACGATACACAACTATATCTATCATTTAATAGTACATTAGTACATTCCTTGAAACAGTAGCTGATCAAGTTAACAATGATTGAAAAACTATTATCTTCATATCGGAGGTTGATGGATTGGTTCTTAACGAAAACCAAACACAACTGATTTTATTTGGAAAGGATAGTGTAGCCCTTGAAAATAACCAAAACTTTCAGATCAAAATAAACAACTCGTTACTGAAACCAGGTACGGATGCAAAAACTTAGGTCCCATAATTGACAATAACTGATATTTTCAAAGTCTATTTCTAATTAAAAAATCGTTTTTTTAAACTTAAACTGCTTTATAAACATCGTTAAATATTTGACACTAACCTTAAATTAAAATTATCTGACTCCTTGGTTCTATCAAACGTGTCTTAGTGTAGTACCGTATATTGGCCTGCTCTAAATCAAAGAGACAAATATAGCATTCAAAAAAATTCAGAACGTATGCATAAGGTTTGCCCACAATTTTAAAAAATTTCGACCAGATTTCTCTCAGTCTCAGAAGTTCTGAAAGGTTTAATATTGATGAAGGGTACACGCTTCAGATCTCTCGTTTGGTTTACAAAATTATCAATGAGAAAACGCCAGTCTACTTGTACAATCTACTTAAAAGAGTTTCTTATATTCATAACGTTACAATTTGGTACAGAGAACTGTTTAACATACCTAGGCACACCTCTGCTATTTTTGAGAGATCGTTTAGGTACAACGCTGTTGTTAGTTATAATCGCCTCCTACTAGACGTCAGGATGACTCCCGGCCTCGCAATATTCGACTGCATTTCTTTAAATCTACTAGATGTCAATAAATCTCTGTAATCTTGCGATTATACTACTCTACATTACAAATATTGTTTATTTCATGAACTTTTGTTTTTTAAATAATATATATTAAGCTGTCTACCATTTTCTGTCGTTACTGTTATTATTTTATTAATAGTCTTTTGGTACTAATATACTAAATGTTATTTAGCACATTTATTTTTATAAGGGTGGTTGTATATGAGCAACTCTGTTGGATACCGCCACCCATGTTAGGTTTCTCTGCAAAATATGTTTGAATTGGAAAATAAATTTTTGTTTGTTGTTTTGTTTATGTATATGTGTTATTAAACGGCTATACATGGAACTAAATTTGGTCGCAATTCACTATTCCTTATAAAAGGAAAAATTCAAACGAGGGAAGTTCAAGGAACGAAAACGATTTTTTATGTCTTATAATAACAGAGATAATAAACATTATTAGTCAGCTTTGGATCACCTTGTACATCATATAGGTATGGGAAAGCATTTACATTTTCGAACTTTCCAATTTTAATTATTCGCCAAAACTCCGTCTTTAAAAAAAAACTCTGAATAAAAGCATAGGTACTGGGCTTTCATTATATTTTGACATATAGTTACCGCTTTATTATAAGACATACAAAAAAAAATAAAAAAGTTGTAGGATTTTTCTTCATTATCTATTAAGAATATGGCACATTTCTACAAATTATTGAAAGGCAGAAAGAAATTACATAATGCATTTTTTTAAATGGGACATCCTGTATATGATTATATAAATAGAAGGGTCTTCTCATGCCCATGATAAATATGTCACCTTTTTTCTTTAAAATCAATCAAGAAAATAATAAAACGAAATGTGTCAGATAGAAAGGGAAAATTTTCTTCTAAATGTTAAATCAATAGGAATGCATTGCCTCTAACGTCATGGTTTTTGTCAGTTTGCTCGGTTGCGTTTAAACATAGAGGTGAAAAACCTGAGATATTTATAATCGGTAAAAAGAGACACAATTAATGAAGTAATAATATACAGACACGATTTAAAAAAATATAGGTTAGGTAATTTTTTCTACTTTTTAGCTGTTTTTAGAAATATTTGATATTCTTAGAAGATAATAAAACATTGGTAAATTTTCTTTACTCGGAACTTCCCTCATTATGAATATTTTTTTTATATATATATTTATATTATATGTGCCTTAATTTTTGTTCAATGAAGTCAATTAAAGGCCTTTGAAGTCAATCTAATGAGTGCTTTTTGGAGCTATGCCGCCAACTGACATACAGGCAAACAAACCAACAGGTGGAACTAAAACCTGCTAGGGTGATTTTTTGAGATTACAATAATTTTATTTGACCGCCATTTTATTCCGCCATCTTGAACTAGTACCTCACTTTTACTAGTATATCTCTATACTACAATTAGTTATGGTACACAATTTGAAATCAGTTCATTAAGTAGTTTTTTCGAGCTGAATTTCTAAATAATTTATTAAGCCGCCATTTTGTTAGGCCATCTTATATTTGTACCAACATTTTACCAGTTGATTCCTACATAATACGTCTAGATTTTTGTGCAAATTCGATAATTAGTTTTTTTAGTAATACTTTTTTAACGTTTCATTAGGCCGCAATCTTGTTTCGGCATATTGCACTTTTATCAAAATATTACCAGGGCATCCTCATAGAGCCTTAATTTTTGAGCAAAATTTGAAGTCAATCTGATGAGTAGTTCTTAAGCTATGCCGCGATCTGACAGGCAGACAGACAGACAGACCGAGAGATGGACCTACGGAATTTATAAGATATATTTTTTGGCATCTACGGACGCGGAAACGCGAAGATATGTAAAACCTGAAAGGGTGATTTTTTCAGATTACAAAAAAATTTATTTGCCGCCATTTTGTTCCGCCATCTTTAGTTAATGCCACAGTTTTACTAGTTCATCTCTATACTACAGTTAGTTATGGCACACAATTTGAAATCAGTTTACCAAGTAGTTTTTTCAGGCTAAATATTTAAATATTTTACTAAACCGCAATTTTGTTCCGCGATCTTGGATTCATACCAAAATTTTACCAGTTGATTCCTCCATAATACTCGATTTTTATAAAAAAATTTGAGATAAATTGGATAATTAGTTTATTTAGTAATAATTTCTTTAACGTTTTACTTGAGTCAATTTGATGAGTAGTTTTTAAGCTATGCCGCGAACTGCCAGATAAACAGACAAACCGACAGACGGAGCGACGGATTTGATAAAACATATTTTTGGCATCTAGGAACGCCAAAACGCGAATATATGTAAAACTTGAGAGGGTGACTTTTTCAGATTACAAAAATTTTATTTGGCCGCCATTTTGTTTCGCCATCTTAAATTAGTACCACACTTTTACTAGTTAATCTCTATACTACAATTAGGTATGACAAACAATTTCAAATCAGTTCATTAAGTAGTTTTTTCAAGCTGAATTTTTAAATAAATATTTTATTAAGCCGCCATTTTCTTCCGCCATCTTGGATTCATACTAAAATTTTAACAAATAATTCCTACATAATACTTGATTTTTGTGCAAAATTTGACCTAAATTGGAGAAGTACTTTCTTAGTAATATTTTTTTATACTTCACTAGGCCGTGATTTTGTTTTGCAATATTGGATTTTTACTAAAATGTTACCAGGTCATCCCCATATGACCCTTAATTTTTGATCAAAATTTGAAGTCAGTAGGGTAAGTAGCTTTTTAGCTATGCCGCGAACAGACAGACCGACAGAGACAGACCGACGGAATCGAGGAAACATGTTTTTCATCATCTAGGGACCCTGAAACGTAAAGATCTGAAAAAATCTGGGATGATAATTTCCCTTTTATGAGGGAAGTAAAAAATCCAACAATTTTTGTACTTAAATTGTTTTTTGTATCTCCTATAATTAAAGTTGTAACCAGGTGTCAAAATATAAATGAAAGCCCTGCCCCGTATCCAAGGATTACGTCTGCCGTGTTGTACGGACACGCATATTAAACTAGTTTTCAATTTATTTGATGCCTTAGTATTAAATATAATTTCCATGCTACCCTGAAAAATATTGCGTAGTTAGTTTTGTTCTATTTATGAATTGCATATGTGTTAATAGAAATAAATTATAATCTCGAGACTAGTTTGCAAGTTCATGTTATAGCAATAATCTGCTTTTAATTGAGAAATTCCTTTTAACCTACTGTCTAAGCGAACTCTTGCAGGCTCTTTTGAAAATTCCAAGTTCAAATTCCATCGTTTGCAATATACGTTATGTATGTTTAGCTGCAATTAGTATTCGAATAAATAGCTTTAATTACATCTCTGTGAATTTCAAAAGTTTTATCGTTTCTGGCACTTTACATACGGATATGCGAAGAAAATTATTATATTCTTGAATATTAGATAGTTAAACTCAGAATTAAAAAAAATAAGTTGTTTAGATACAATAAAATTATATAAAGGCCCAAAGTTTCACACAATTACTTGACGGTTGATCGAACTATTTATGCGCTTACTTTCCCTGTAACTAAACGTTTAATTTTGCAGAGTGTTTTCCAAGTATTAAAGGTAAATAGTTTGCAATATTATCTTTTTGTTTTATTTATTGAGTTAAAACTTAGTTAGTTAAAATTGTATAGTAATATTAACATATTAACACCGAAAGAATAACTTAAAATATACTATATCCACCGTATTCTAACGAATTATTATCTGGGACCACACAAAATATTAATGGCATTGGCGTCTAGAATAACTTAAGACACAGAAAAGACCGACGAGAAGAATATCTCAATTCGTATTTCAGTCAAGGGTTATTTCCTCTGTGGCATTTCTCGGCATTAAATATTAATCAGTTTCGATCATGTTCAAATCTTGGCTCCGATCCAAGCTTTTTAAGTCCTACAATCACTGAAACAGCAACTGATTCCCGCAATTATAAGCTTAAAATAACTTTTTGGTTTATAATTTCAAGACAGTAAAAGCTTTATTAATAATCGTGAAAATTAGTCGATGTTTTTATAAAACTTAATTTGCGATAATACGGAATTTTGCTGTTTATGAATAGTGATATAAAATGAAAAAATCTGACAGCTTCCAAAGTCAGAAGTGGTATTTTTTGCGAGAAAAAAAGTTATAAAAAAGGTGTTAAAAAGATCTTCTGGGTTAGGGTCTCTAACTCGCCCTTGGCCATATAGTGTGCAGTGCGGCTGACTAACAGTCAAGCCGGAAAGGCCTCCGGGCAGGTTCCAAAAGAAGTTGCTGAATGACTCAAAATATTTGCAAGCCATAAAAAAACTATGAAAATTTCATTCCTGTTATGACTATCCCACCTGACAACGACAGGAAAATATACATTGCAATTATTACAAAAAATTGATTTCACACTGAAATTACGAACTTTACCCAAAATATTAAATATCTTATAAGAGAAAATCAAGAACTTACAAATCAGTCATTAAAACAAGCCCAACAAACCGTAAATAGTAATAACAGTTTACTAAGCACTTCAGACGATACGAGCAAAAATATTTTAGACATGAATTCAAACTAATAACACTGACTTTTGTTAAGTGACAAAGAAAATAAAGAACAACAAAAGACACTCATACACTGTACCTACTAAATTAACTAAAACTGATACTGATAATTACTTTCCTAATTTACTCAAGACGAATCATTCACAATTTAACGAATATTAATTAAGGACAAAAACCTACACAAGACACTACTAAGACTAGCCTTAGGCCACTTTACATACAAACACTTCTGAGTTTATCAACAACCACAGATATCTAAGGACTCTTTGTAACGCAAGATAAAAAAGTCTATTCTGCCGACAGCAATTATTTTAAGATCAAATAAATAACCAAAACTACTTTAGAATATATATATATATATATATATATATATATATATATATATATATATATATATATATATTTATTTATATTGAAAATATTTCAGTTAATTCTATATTCTATATATATATACATATATATATATATATATATATATATATATATATATATATATATAATATATGTATATATAAATATATATATATATATATATATATATATATATATATATATATATATATATATATATATATATATATATATATATATATATATATATATATATATATATATATATATATATATATATATATATATATATATATATATATATATATATATATATATATATATATATATATATATATATATATATATATATATATATATATATATATATATATATATATATATATATATATATATATATATATATATATATATATATATATATATATATATATATATATATATATATATATATATATATATATATATATATATATATATATATATATATATATATATATATATATATATATATATATATATATATATATATATATATATATATATATATATATATATATATATATATATATATATATATATATATATATATATATATATATATATATATATATATATATATATATATATATATATATATATATATATATATATATATATATATATATATATATATATATATATATATATATATATATATATATATATATATATATATATATATATATATATATATATATATATATATATATATATATATATATATATATATATATATATATATATATATATATATATATATATATATATATATATATATATATATATATCTTCTGGGTTAGGGTCTCTAACTCGCCCTTGGCCATATAGTGTGCAGTGCGGCTGACTAACAGTCAAGCCGGAAAGGCCTCCGGACAGTTTCCAAAATAAGTTGCTGAATGACTCAAAATATTAGCAAGCCATAAAAAAACTATGAAAATTTCATTGCTGTTATGACTATCCCACCTGACAACGACAGGAAAATATACATTGCAATTATTACAAAAAATTGATTTCAAACTGAGATAACGCACTTTACCCTATATATATATATATATATATATATATATATATATATATATATATATATATATATATATATATATATATATATATATATATATATATATATATATATATATATATATATATATATATATATATATATATATATATATATATATATATATATATATATATATATATATATATATATATATATATATATATATATATATATAGGAAGCGTTATAGGGATGAGGATAATTACCAAATTAACCTATCAGTTAATCAAATTTACTGGTTATAACCAATTACAGGTTGTCGATTATCAATAATTAGAACTATACGTGACCCGAATATTCCGCCGTGACTGGCGCTCCTAATTATTAGTTTATGCCTAATTTTAGACATATAGGATATATAAATGTTGACTTATGGAATCAAGCATATTTGAAAAATATAAAGTTTTTTAAATCAATGGCAGTAAAAAAATAAAAGGATATATAATATTCTGCATAACAAAAATATTTAAAAATTTATTATTGGGTTTTATAACTAAAATATTTATTTTTATAAAGGTAACATTTTCTCTTCAAATTCATTATTTTGTCTGAAGTAAAATTTATTGTATTGAATTTGTGTAATAACGTAACAGAGAATTAAAATGGCATGAACCTTTCTCGAAATTGATATTTTAATAATGTCAAAACGTTATATAAAACCACGGAGTTAAGAGTAAAAATTCATATTACTTTTAAATATTTAGTAAATGTAGAACATATATTGAAAATATTTCAGTTAATTCTATATTCTTATATTGACTCCTGCCATGTTGAAAACTGTTTCATTTTTAATATTTTAATAAATGCATTAAAACTGCAATACTACGGTTACGGAAAATATAACTAACTATAGAAACTCACCACCCTAGAGAAAATATAACCTGGTAATGCTCTTAGCGAACTGATCCTAAAAGAAGAACAAGGTAATATTTTTTTATGCAGAAATGAATTAACAATAATTAAATAAAAATGTTTACAGAAATAATCCAGAGTAGCTTAAAAATTAGCTAGGCAAAGGGAAAAAGGTGTATGGAGAGCCTACAGTACAAAAATCAATGATTGCTGACAGGATGTCAGGCTGAAAAACATAAAAAAGATAGCACCACCGACCGACGTGAATGTCCGGAGCTACACTTGAAGGTATTGCACCGGATTTGTGCAAACAGAATGGCCAAAAATTGGAGGAACACCCTCAGACCTGAATTGGCAAGGTAATCTGCGAGGATGAAATAAGGTGGATTTTCACACTTTAAAAACGCCAAGCATTACTAAAAAACATACCAAAATGTAGTTTTCTAAGAACGTTGCCATACGATGTCGTTAATCTATTATTTTAGGACCCGGATTTGAATTTATGATTTAACATTGTATAGACGCAACTATTTGCAAATTTATTTAATAATAAATGAATGAAAACTACTAAAACTAAAGTCAAATATTTATCCGGTCGGAATCAGCAGGAATAGTTCCCAACACCAAACTGGCATTCCCTCTATGTATTTCCAAACTGATAAATTATAAGTAATAAAAATTCTAGGATGCTTGTCTTTAATTCGCCCACCTAGGTAAAGAACAAAATGCTTCGCTGCCCCAACGATCGAAAATCTCTACTCCGAAAGGAATAAAAATAAAGCGGTCTTCAAAACGTATTTATTCCTTTTTTGAGATGAAGGTAGACATGCAGCCACACCTGCTTTAATTACAGTTGGTTCAATATAGGATTCTGTTAGGGTATATATACAGGGTGGTCGAAATTGGTCTGTTTTAACAGAGAAAACCTATTTCCTGACTAGATAGAGCAAAACTGACTTAGGTGTCATGGGCTCGATTTCTGAGAAATGTTTAATGGCAAAAACCGCCTGCCGATATTTTCACTGCCAACTGAGATATAGGGCGTTTTTCAATTTTCGGCCATTTTGAAAATTGTCCATAACTTTTTTATTTTGCGGAATATTAACATTCTGCAAAGACATTCTAAAGGCACTTTTTTATGTGCAATCCAGTGGCATACTCAGATTTTTTCTATAGTTGTCCGTTTTATCATAAATAGGCAAAACTTTTTTTTTTCAAATGGAAATCATAGTTGGCTATAAATTATAAAAAATGCTCGCGTTTAGCCCTTTTCAGTGATATAAAGATGTAGGTACTTATTTTCAAAAATAACGAAAATATTAGGTGTTTTTGGTTTACATCGAAGTAGGCTTTGATTTGTGATGACAATATCTCAATTATGTATTGTTAAGATTTATAGTTTGTTAGCAACTTAAACACAACTTTAAATAACACTAGCTAATGTTATTTTAATTATTTATTATTAATTTTTTTTATTTTTTTTTGTTTACATAGCAAAGTTGAACAAAATTAACAAACTAAACTACTATTTACAGCTACAAGTGAAAATAAAAAATAATTATGAAAATCTAGGTATTTAGTTAGATAGGTTTCTGATAAATATATTTAGAGAAGTTGTTCAAATTGAGCCCCTCCCTGTTGAATACAAACTAAGCATCTTTTGCGTACCGAGTTGCAACTATTTATTAGTTCAACTGGGCTAATAGATGCAAAAGCTTGCCTAGTGGCCTCTTGCAATTCTTCTTTTGTGTGAAAGGTTCTTCCTTTAAATATCAAGTCCTTCAATCTTCCCCACAAAAAAAAATCTAAGGGAGTTAAGTCACAGGACCTAGCAGGCCAAGGTATGGGGCCCCACGTACCAATCCAATTTTCTCGAAATTCGAAGTTTAAAAGATCAGTTGTGATCCTTGCATTGTGCGGGGGACAACCATCTTGTTGATAGTAGATATTTCTGGCATCAGCTAAAGGTATGTCTTCCAACAAAGGGACAATATATGTGCGCAAAATATTTACATAATCATCTGCAGTTAAATTTCCATCGTAAAAATAAGGTCCCACAAATCTTCCTCGGAATATCCCCACCCATATATTGAATCCACACCGACCTTGCCGGTCTTGTTGCACAACTACGTGTGGATTTTCAGTGGACCAGTGATATGAATTATATCTATTAAATATACCAGAAGTATCTACTCTGGATTCATCACTCCAAATAATATTTAATGGAAAATTCTCATTCTCCATGAATTTTTGCTCATACCACTGACAAAATCTCAATCTTCTAGCGGCGTCCCCTTCACGGAGTTGATGAACTCTTCTCGTTCTGTACGGTTTGAATTTATGTTTTTTGAGTATTTTTAAAACGGTGGTCTTTGGAACATTCGTTATATTAGCCAATGTTCGAGAGGAGGTGCCAGGATGATCTAATACCTCACCAATTATATTTATCTGCTGGATTTCCTTTTCTTCCTTTAGTTCATAATGTCTTGTTCTTAACTTTTTAAAACTTCCGTAATTTACTAAATTACTTTTTAATGTTTGATAAATTCGGTTATCCGGTTGACGTCGCTCGGGAAATGTATTAAAATATAATTCACTAGCTGCTTCAGGAACTTCGTTAGATAATATGTAACATTTTAACATATCATACTTTTCATAATTCTCAAACATATTTTGTCAGCAACTTAACACAACTTTATAAAGATAACACCAAAACGCAATAATTACACCAGACTACAGTAATCTGACAGCAATATATTCAAAATATTGAACGCGCGTCATTATTCCAAGGCCTACTTCGATGTAAACCAAAAACACCTAATATTTTCGTTATTTTTGAAAATAAGTACCTACAACTTTATATCACTGAAAAGGGCTAAACGCGAGCATTTTTTATAATTTATAGCCAACTATGATTTCCATTTGAAAAAAAAAAGTTTTGCCTATTTATGATAAAACGGACAACTATAGAAAAAATCTGAGTACGCCACTGGATTGCACATAAAAAAGTGCCTTTAGAATGTCTTTGCAGAATGTTAATATTCCGCAAAATAAAAAAGTTATGGACAATTTTCAAAATGGCCGAAAATTGAAAAACGCCCTATATCTCAGTTGGCAGTGAAAATATCGGCAGGCGGTTTTTGCCATTAAACATTTCTCAGAAATCGAGCCCATGACACCTAAGTCAGTTTTGCTCTATCTAGTCAGGAAATAGGTTTTCTCTGTTAAAACAGACCAATTTCGACCACCCGGTACATGTAGCCTCCCAAAGTAAAGCCTTGCCTGCCTTCCAAGAAATCAAAGACATTCCATCTGCACCCTCCCTTTCAGTAGCCTCGCCATAAACCTAGATGTTCAGCACTTGCTGAAATTTCAGCTCAAACAAGAACTCTTTTTATACTAATGCTAATCAGCCTATGTCTAAACAAATGCCCTGCACTTTTATTGCAGCTTAGTCCGTGAAAGCCTAATTGTCAATAGTTTTATTGCAAATAAAAGCATGTTAATAGAAAAATGTGTTTTACTAAATCAAAAACATCTTGATTATATCGTAAAAAAACTGAATAACAAACTTAAGCATTATTGTTAAGGGTACAATTGCGACAAATTATTTAAGAGACTCATGTGCTCTTCTCCACCTAGGCAAAAATAAAATTCATAGAGTTGCAAAATAACTTTTTGTAATTCCAAATGCAAAAATTAATCTTTGAAGCTAAAAATAAGTTTGTCTTTATTTGAAAAAGAAGAGCAAGTAAACTCACAGAACCTGAATCCAATTTTATCGTTTCTGAACTTATATTTTTAAAATCAGAATAAATATATAATAAAATATATTATTATTACTTTGAACTGAAATTTCACATTTTATTGTAATTTATTGTCCAAATTCGGAAGAAAAATTAATAACTTTTTGAAAATCATCTAGGACTATAGCCAATTATTTCATCATCTGGGTGCTCTAAATTAATTTCAGATTTTCAACTTTTTACAATAGAGTGTATTACGAGACAAAATAAAGGAGGCCCTAAAATATGTTCTTGCTGAAAGCCAATTGAGGATTACATAATATTATATCCAAAAGATAAAAAACTAGGCTCTGACTTAAATATGAAAAAATTCAGGTATATTGTATTTGACTCTAGAAAGCACTATATTATTTTTACTTATTTAAAAGCATTAAAAAAATCAACTTTTAATTTTTTTTGTGAAGAATGTAAATGCAAAACAAAACGACGGCGACGCTTGGAATGACCGCAGCTTCAGCCCCATATTTAAACTGGTCAACAAAGATCGGCAATTATAATTTTCAGCACCATGTTCAAAGTGCTTGGTGTGAAAACGAGTCAACGAATTTTGACGAGCCTTTCGCATTTTGAAAAATCTTTTTATAAAAATTCTGTTTCCAGATTATTTTGACGTCAGCCACTCTTACCACGTTAAACAGGGTCTTGACTAAGATGATGCTTTTGCATCCAAAACTTTCTTGTGGCTGACAATACGTACATTTTTTTTTCGCGTCGCTCTCTACTCGAAAATAAAAGACTAAAGTAATTTTCAACAAAAGCCCTCTGGCTTGAAAAATCTTTCAAAACCCAATTGTTTAGCTTTTTTTGGAAAATGTCCCAATTTGGTAAGGAAGAATAAAATACGCCTTTTAACTTATAGCGATACATTTGTGTCGATATTAAAAAAAAACATACATTGGAGTATCCAGATTCCACACAAGTTGTCCCAAAAAGGTTGGATAAATTTAATAAACTATCCAATAGATTTTTTGAAATAACGTGTTTATCACACAGCGGTTTTTCGATAAAAGCCCACTAGCTTGAAAAAGCTTTTTTTTTAAAAACCTTAATGGTTTAGAGTCTAAATTTTAGACTTCTTCGGAAAATGTACCCATTTGGTAAGAAATAAAATACTCCTTTTAACTTATAGCGATACATTTTTGTCGATATCAAAAAACGTTTTAACGGCAGTTCAATTCAATCAACAAACGCCCTCTGTATTGAAATGCAGTATTTTTCCAAAAAACTCAATAGTTGGGCCTACTTTGGGAAGTTGGCATTTCATCTTATAGCGATACATTTATGTCGATATTAAAGAAAACACAATTTGGAGGATCCGGATTGCATAGAGGTTGCCCCAAAAACTTAATAAATGTAATAAAACGGTCCAATAGATTTTTCTAAAATTACGTATTTATAAGATTCTCAACAATTAATTTTAACGTAATTTTTTTTGATTTTAATTATTTTGAACAAAAACTATGGTCATTTTCGACAATTTTTAGATTACCGGCTTGTAATATTAAAAGAAAACAAAGCTGATTTTAGACAAAAATAATAAAGTATGCAAATCTAAACTTGCTTAACGGTGAATTTAAGAACATTATTTTTTATAGGGAATTCTTTCACGTATACGAAATATCAAATAAGGTAAACTCTTCTCTACAAATTTTAAGAGTGTAAATAGATAGTATTTCATTAATTTCAGCAATGGTTGTAATTAATCATCGGAATACCATCATGAACGTAATGTTTTAAATGCAGACCTGGAATCTTTATTTCTTTTTAAAAACGTAATGTTTTTAAATTTTATTTTCAACAAAATGATTTTTCTCTTTAAACTAAAAACTCTTATTAAAAAGACTATTCTTTTTAATAAGACGAAATAACAATTTTATATTTAAGCCTTATTTCTTAAGCCAATGCCTCAATGCTGTTTTTGGACAATATCTACCATTTCAACAAACTCTTTGTATATTGCGTCAATAGTCGGAATTTCATTATTTTTATATTTATTATAAACCAGACTTTTCAAAGGTTTTGCAGTCGACTAAGTCAGTTCTTTCGGTTTTCTAGCATCGAACCTTCTTTTCCTTTGGTTAATACCTTTACTGACAATATCGCGCATTGTCTATAGGAAATTCCAGTTAATGTCGCTGTTTTTTAATCATACTCCCTTCGCCGTTATTTTCTCGATCATTCATGAAATTATTATACACATTCAGACAAATCTGCTTTGCTTATTCGTTAAGGTGATACTTTTTTCTTTCATTTAATGTGTTTTTGTCGTTAGAGTCAGAGTCGGTATTTACCGAAATTTCACTAATATTGTATTCTTTATCGCTACTGCTGTCATAAATATTTTTGTGGATGTCAATAGTTCAACTGAGTTACTACTGCGCTCCCACGGACGAAACATTGCATTTAGGCGAAGTTTAATCCTCCCAAGGCCGAAACATTGCACAATTACTAAAATTATTATCACTACCGTTGCTACCATTAATATACAGGCAATCGTTTAACATGAACAAAATGTTATAATTATAAAACGAGTTAGCAGAAAAACACAATTTCAAACTCCACTATTTACGATCACTAATAGAAAGAAAGAAAGAAAATATATATTTCACCACATTACAAGATGTTTGCAGACAGTCATAGTGTAAAAAAAATCCTAAGATATAAATGTATAAAGTACATCACAATAAAAATTTCAATACATAATACATATAATATTCACTTAAAAACATACAAAATAAAACAAACTAAAAGCATTTCGCAAGATAGACAAGTAAGGCCAAAATATAATTTTAATAAAAAATTCAAATACAAACCTAAAAGGTTACTCTCCGACTGCGTAAAAACAATATTTCAAAATGTGATATTATATTTTTATCTTATAGTTTGAGCGACCAAGACTTCTGATTTCTAGAGGTAGATAGTTAAACAACTTAAGGTCAAGTGAATTTCTTTATGACATTTTTAATTTATATCGGGGCAATTTAATCAAGCAAGTAGATCTTGTGCTGTGGTTATGCACTTTCGAATGTAAAGCCAGTGAGGTTGAATGAACTAGAATGAATCTCCAACAATGAATTAAAAATATATTTGGAAGGTAAAGGCATAACTTTAAAGTGTTTAAAGAGAGGTTGACAGTGTTCCCCAAATGGAGCGCCTGCCATTATTCTCATGGCTCTCTTTTGCAAACGAAATAACTGCATCACCCCAGAGAACAACACCATAGGTGAGATGCCTATGCAACAGGGCAAAGTATACCATTCTTAGTACATCTAGATGAACAATATCTCTCAACTGCCTGAGAACAAACAAAGCCGATGAAATCTTTCTACTTAATTTATCTATATGTGCTGACCAGCTTAAAACATCATCTAAAGTAATACCCAATATTTTGCAAGTCTTTCCCGAGGTAAGTCTCCTGTTACTACTCACAACAAGAGATTGTGTCTTTGCTTGATTTAATTTTAAGTTGTTTGAACAAAACCATTTCTCAGCCCTGACAAGAGAATCATTGGCGAGATCCAAAAGACCCTCAATATTTGAATTCGCATTTGACATATGAAAACACAGATCATTTATATAAACAATAAATAGGACCGTCCTCAATACTGACCCTTGGGGCACACCATGTAATAGTTGTTTGAATGCCGAGACCTTACTATTTGCACCAACACACTGCATCCTTCCAGAAAGGTAAGACCTAAAAATATCCAAGACCACATCCCTAACACCATAATATGTCAATTTTTCCCACATTATGTTATGGGGGACACAGTCAAATGCCTTTCTTAGGTCGCACTGTGTAATAATAGAGTGCTTTCCACACTCAAGACCCTCGACAATGCCATCCACAATGCTCAAAACGGTCCCAGTTGTTGATCGACCAGATCAAAAACCAAACTAAGAGATGTCGAACAGGGAGTGCTCCTCGAGATACTTCACCAGTCTTTCCTTTAATAACACTTCATCACCTTAGAAAATATCACAACCACGGAAATTGGGCGGTAATTATCAAGTAAATTTATGTCGCCCTTCTTAAACAAAGGTGTTATTTTTGAAATCTTAAAACTACTGGGAAAGACTCCAGTACAAAAGCATTTATTTATTAAAACAGAGCAATCAAAATATCTAAAGTTTCCACTAACAACCTTCTATTTAAATTATAGTAATCTGTAGCATTAGATCGCTTGAGATTTGTAATTGTATTAAAAACTTCAAACTCTGTAGTAGGAAAGAGAAAAAAATTCTGTCAAATCCCTAATTGTTTATCTGAGAAATGTGATGACTTCCAAAATTTACTAGCTTCAAACAATCTCTTGATTTATTTTGAGAGTTTAATAAAAATTACTCGTAAGCTTTTCCTTTTGCTGTTTTAACAATTGAGATAATCTTTTTTAAGGTTTTTATAAGTTCTCTAAAAGGAGGGGTCATCTTTATAATTGCAAATGTTTTTTACCACAGACAAAATGTCACGTTTTTCCCTCAGCTCAGAATTAAACCAGTTAACTCGCGATTTTTCGTCCAAGCACTTTTTTAATGGAAAACATTGCTTAGCCAGTAACGAGTATCTTTGGACAAGAAACGTAGCCCCATATTCCACATCGAGGTCAGGGCTGTCAAACATACTCCAGTTTACATCACCCAATATGAGTTTTAAGTTATGAAGACCAGCTCGAGTTATTGGTCGGCAATGAACTGTAGTATTGTTTCCTGGCTCAAGTTTAATCAGAATATACTGACTCAAATGATCCGCAATGGAAATACAAACTAAAGCCAAACAGTTATGAAGGGAATTTCCTTAATACATCCTCGATTTACAGAAGCGCTAGTCGGCGGAGAGATCAAGAAACGGCTCGAGTCCGAGATGAAATGGCATTACACAATAGAGACCTACTTTTAGGCATTACTGATCCATATAATAGTTAATTTGAAATGCAAATTCAGGGCTCCAGTGTTTTGTTTTAAGAGCATGTACTAAAAGCGGCGATATATCGATGACGCCTACTTTAAGACTTAGTTAGTTCGTAAGGGAAACCATGGATGCTGAAAGGTTCCGGGATAGATGTGTAAATGAAGTTATTGTTTTCTTATCTTGGTAGTAGATCCACATAGGGCAAAAATCATCCAACAGTATTGAAAGAATGCATTGGCTTGCTAAATTGCCGGATATGGATATTATAGACTACGTGTGGAGTGAGCAAAAAGTGAGTTAAATAATTTGGATGAATTTGTACTTGCAATACGGGTAGGGTAGGACGCTATTTCTCAAGAGTTTATTGCAATCTTGGTGGACAGCATGCCAAGAAGGGTTGCGGATGTGCAACTTGTTCGCGGTGGACCCAACAAGTATCAGCTCTCTAATTAAATATTTATTTTTATGATTTTCTATTTTTGAAATGTAAAATTATTTTCTTATTGAAACTAAAATTTTACATTTTTGAAATGAAGTAATGAAGACACGTCTGTATTAAAAAAATCGTTAATTTTTGTCTAAAATCATTTTTGTCTTCTTTTAATTCATGTTTTTCCACAAGGTGATAAGCTGCATAAACGTACCATAAAATAAAAAAAATTGAGAATCTGATAACACGTAATTTAAAAATAATCTATTAGGCCTTTTATTAAATTTATTCAGTTTGCCCCCATATGCAACATAAATTATGTTTCCTTTAATCGCCATAAAAGTGTCGCTCTAAGTTAAAAAGAGTAGATATTTTACTCCTAACCAAACTGCCAACATCTCGAAGAAGACCCAACAACTAGGTTTTTTGAACAAGAAGTGCTTTTCTAGACAGAGGGCTTTTGTTGAAAACCTCCGCAAAAACGTTTCAAGATATTACACTAAAATTTATAATCCGTCTGAAAAACACCGTCAAAATTAATTTTTAAGAATCTGATAAACATGACAAATTTATCCAGCCTTTTTGGGACAACCTGTATGCAATGTTTTTTTTATATATCGATACAAATGTATCCCTATAAGTTAAATCGTATTTCATTCCTTACCGAGTTCGCATATTTTCTGAAAAACGCTAAACAATTCAGTTTTTAAGAAAAGGGTCTTTTCAAGCGAAAGGGTTTTCATTGAAAAGCCGCCGAAAATATTCCGAGATATTACCTTAGTCTTTCATTTTCGAGTCAAAATAATTTGGAAAGTTTCATGAAACGATCTTTCAAAACCCGAAAAGCTCGTCAAAATTCATTGACTCTTTTCAAACCACAGCACTTTGAACATGGTACTAAAAATTAGATATGCCGAAGTGTGTGCCACTACAGGTTTAAGGTCACAAAACCCGCAGAAATTATGTCTTTTACCTTAACTGCTTGCAAACGAACTTTTAATGGATTGTAAACCAGTCATAAATTTTATATTTTGAGTTTTACGCTCTATATTACGATAATAAACATCTTTGGGGCTCGCTTCTACTGATAGATGAATATTTTGATGTTTTATTTTACACATTTTCATTACCTACAATAAAAAATATGTTTCAGTTAAGGATTTATCAATGGACTCTTATCTTGCTAGCCCTATGTTATAACTTTAAATTATAGTTGTATTTATTTGTATTACTCAAAACGAAACGAAATGTCGGACTTAGAGACGAGACATGAAATGCTCGATATAAATTATAAAAGCCTTAGTAATCCTAATCCGACGTTTCACCTTCGATTGCACGAGACATCTTCAGGGATCTTTACTCCACGAGATCTGAATAGTAAATGAGCTCGGAGAGATTCAGGCGGGCTTTTATACTCGACGTGTGCTCTCCAATGCACAATATGTAAGTTTTATTTATTTAGAAATTCGTTTCGAATTTTGTAAAAATAATCTCTAAAATTTAATTATCATGCTATATATTTGCAATGACTTTTATGGTAAGCAATGTAATGTAATAATGTAAAAAAATAAATAAAGTAATGTACAAAATGATCAAACTTAATAAGTTCCATAGAAGATCAAACACTCCAATATTCATTTGAATTGCCACGTAACTCATGTTCGTATAGTATTGCCGTATAGCAAAATTCTTTGATAACAAATTGTATATGATATTAGGTTTACGTTATATTCTTGCACCCTTACAAGGAACATAATACTTTGGTAGTATTAAACACGTCAAGAAACTCATTATGCATGCACAGGTAGTTCTGATATTAGTCCATTTAATGTGCCACGACTCTTAACAGTCGAATCGTTCCCAAAAGCTTGCATGTGAGATGAATTAGTCAGCATGTTTATTTAATAAGCGACTAAAGGATTAAGAGACTTACAGCGTGTTCGAGATAAGGAAGCACACAACAGGAATATGGGAAACTCTAAGAGGTAAGACATCAGTTAAACACATTTTTGATACTGGTTTTTTAAATATTTTATTGAATTTTTACTAAAATGTTACCAGTTTATCCCCATATGACATATGAACAAGCAGGCTGATGAGAATGGAAGGATATGTTTTCCAGGATCTACGGATCCTGAAAAAAATATTCATTCTGCTTTATCATTAAACAATGTTAAACTATTGTAAATATCCAGCACAATTTTCGTTGGGTATTGCTTAATTAGTAATTAGGTTATTCGATCATTTTACAGTATTTTGGTTACGTGTACAACTAACATTTGAATAAATTAGCAGCCAGTCAAGAGATACAGTGTTGTTATTCACGGCTTGTTTCGGGCATACCCCGGGTACATTATATAGCGACTATGCCAACCGCGCTTCTGCTTGTCGAAAAAATATTGTTGTCATTTTGTGTGTCTACAAAGAACGTGGCATTCTTGCTGATTTTTGGCGCTGTTGGAAAAAGTATCATGGGCAGCAACCAATACAAAGAAGAAATTGTTATCCCACAAGCAGGTGTAACAGCAAATTTCCCACTCCAGTAACGGCGTATCTCTGTTGGAAGTGTTGGCATTCTGCTAGTAGTAATCATTACTTTGGTAACCGCTAGTTATTGCTAACTACGTGAAAGGGCCATACGGCAAGAAATTGCAAGAAATCAAGAAGTTGTATAAAGAAGAATGCCAACCAGATAATAAATTTGGATCGATTATTAAGATTGGTCCCATCAGGGAATTCCAACTGGCCAGTGTACCCAGTGGTTAGCATCGAATAGTAAGACGTTGACAATGCCTGAATGGCTAAAGGAATGGACCAAGTAATGGACGAAAGTTATTAAGGTTTGTGTAACCATAATAATTTTATTTTTTTTTCTATTTACATGTTAGATATTTATAGATGGGTAGTATAGGAATTATTAGTTTTAAGGAACTATACCTATCAATATAAAAAGAAAACATTTTGAAGGAACCATTATAGTGGCGATATAAGTTAGAGCGATCAAATAACATATTAAAAACTTAGAAATTAAATTTAGCCGAATAAAATTGGAATATTTTGAGATAGAAATGGATTTGGATGAAATCCAGAGACTTAGAGCTTGTATTAAAGAAAATAATTAGTAATAATTATGACGATTCAAATAATTGTGCAATTCCGGAAAAAATCAATTTGAGAACTGCAGCGCCTTTGTTGCCTATCAAGGACAGCCCAGAGGATGCAACAAAGTAAATTATTGACGTGATCGCATTTTATATAGTGAGTTGTTTGACGACGACGGTAAGTAACTTTTAATAACATTTGTCATAAAAACTCGGTTATCTCAAGGTGCAAAGATGCCCTTAGACAAAACAATAAGTTAAATAATTTAATTGACGATATGAAAAAATAATTACTGACAAGAAAGTCTGCTGCAGCGTTGGAAACTTAGCTATAATTGGTGAAGCAAGAGAGAAAATGATTTAATGACTATGCAAAGAATATAGAAGAGCTCTTTCTTAACTTAACGTTAGCACCAGCAGCTGACTCTAACAATGATAGGTTATCGATTCTGTGAAAAGTAAATGAAAAGCACGCTATCCACGCATTCTCGAAGGGGTTAAAAAATAATGAACTCCGAACAGGAAAAAAACTAGAGATATTCCATATTAAAAGATGCCATTACAAGGGCCAAAGATGAGGAAAAATTAAACTTTTTCCCATCCAGATAAAGCGCTTTCTATATGCGATAAAATTTTGCTAGGTTTCGAAATCGCGGTTATAAAACACGATTTTCAAATAGAATTAGACATTGGTACTAATAATAATTACAGTAACAGAACATATAACCGCTGTAATATAAACTATAGCCAGCGAAATTTTCGAGGCCAAGGGCGAGTGTTGAGATATTGTCTTTCTAGTTTTTGAGGAAGTCGGCGAAATGGCAAAACAACATCGTGTTTATCTCGATATTTATACGAATGTGAGAGATAGTCAAATCATAGTTCGAATGAAATAGACCAAGGCAAAAGGTTTTTTCGTCCCTAATAAAATTAATAGTAATGAAAACGAATTGCTGAATGTGTTTTGAATTTGAATAAAATGGGTTTTGAGCAGGTTAAAATTTTAAAATTAAAAATGTGTGCAAAGTACGCGAATATCTTTTACTTTGAAGAAAATCCTCTTACTGTTATTAACTTATATATACAAAAACTGCATTTATAGGAAAATGCGACACCTGTGTATGGAAAACTTTACCGGTTACTTCATTCTCAAAAGGTGGAAATTCAAAACAAGGTGCATAAAATGGTAGACGAAGCTTTTAGTGTAGTGCCTAAAAACCTGACAATACGTTGGCGTGCTGCAATTGACTACTGTCTTGTAAACCATGTATTAAGGGATGAAAAAATGGTTTTACCGTGCATTTCGGAGATATCAAACTCAATGTCTGGTACGTTACACTTCTTACACCTCAATTTAACTCAAGAGTATTATCAGCTAGAATTACATAAAGATAGTAGGCTATACACAGCTTTTAGTACTAACAAAGGACAGTTGGAACTGAAAAGATTATAAATGGGATAACAATTAAATCATAGTTTGTTTTCTAGACTCATGACTGTAGCATTTCAGGGTTAAATTATGAGTCATTTTTCATATATTTAGACAATTTGATAATATTTGGCAATTCCAAGACAAATCTAAGGTAATAGCTCAATATCATATCCCCAAAAAGTGCTAAAGAAGGAAAACGTTTTGTAGCTTTGGCGAATTATTATCGTACATTTATAAAAAAATATTGCGGAAATAGCGCAAATTCTTAATGAACTACCCAGGAAGGTCCCAATTTTTGTTTGGACTGAGAAATGTTAAAATGCGCTTGTGCACTCAACCGTGATACGATATCCCGATTTTTCGGAAAATAACACATTTATTTTTAGAACTGATGCTAGTGAATATGCAATCGGGGCTTTTCTATCCAATAAAAATAACAGACCTATTGTTTTTGCATCTAGGGTTTTAAATATAGCCAAAAAAACCTACTGCACTGTAGGAAAAGAGTTATTGGCGATAGTTTGGAGTGTTAAACATTTTAGACTGTGTTTATATGGTGGAAATTTGAAATTTGCACAGATCATCGACCCTTTCTATATCTTTTTGGAATGACGAACTCTTATATTAACTAGAGAAACAGTAAATCAACAAAATTCAGGATAATTTCAGAAGATTATGACTATAATAAATTACATAAAAGGTTCACAGAATGAGGTTGCAGATGTTTTAATGAGTACAGAGATGAGTCCAATTAAAACTGATATCCAGTTTAATGTTTATATTCTAACAATTCAGTGTGAAGTTACAAAATTCATTGAATCTTATCCATTACGTAGCAAAGAAGCCTCTGTTGTTGCAGAAAATTTCCTGCTACAATACCATACTCCACAGGAAACGGTTACAGATCAAGGCACGGCAAATATCTTTAAAGAATCATGTAAATTGTTAGGAATAGATACTTTAAATTCAATTGTATATCACCAAGCGCCTCTTGCTTATTCTTAGCCTTAGCCTTAGAAAATTCACATAAGCCTTAGCCTTAGAAAATTCACATAAGCACTAGGGGCATATTTACGAATTCAGGTATCAAAACACACAGATATAGGTAGATAGGATATAGAGTAGGCCGGTTTCATATTGGTGCTTTGCGTACAATAATATAGTATATTCGTACACTCTGAAACCTTATTAAGATTACTATAGACCCTATGTACAATTTTGACGACTATCCTAGAGAACTGAAGTACTGCCTTGTAACCAGGCAAAAAAATTAGTGTTAAACTATTACAAATGTCCTGCTCAACTTTCGTTGGATATTGTTTAATCACTTATAAGTTTAATCGATTATTTTACAATACTATTCAAACGCATTTTGGTTACATGAAAAACTAACACTTGAATAAAGGAGCAGTCAACCAAGAGGTACTGTGTTTTGTTAATTACGGCTAATTTTGGGCTTACTCCCTGGTACATTACACGTTGTTGATTTTGTAAATCTATTCGTAACTAACAAGATATATTTTTCTTCCTGTTTTCGATATTGCTCTGCTATAACACGCATTAATTGCAAATATAAAGATTAACGAATAGTTCTTCTTTGCGCAGTTATCAGCGTACCGGGTATACAACTAAGAAGGGAGGCCGGCCGTATCTCAGTAACCACTTGTCTTATGGTTTCGGGAAAAAAAATTATGTAGTAAATCGGCCAAGAGAAATTGCTGGAAATTATTTTTAACCTCGAAAAATTAAAGAACTTCAAATCGTTAATGTCGATTTTTTTGTGAATTTACATAGTTAAGGTGTGTCGAAAATATAAGCGTAGTATTCTTCAATAAGTTGCGCAACTTTTTGCTATTTATAATTTTTTTCTATTTTGAATAATAAAGTGGTGGAGGAAGGTCAAACATTTTTTGTTTCAAACGTTGATATCTCTGTTTTGAACCGATGTTATTGAACTTAGTCTTAAAAAAAGGGTTTTTTTATCGCTCAATATGCGGTGCTATTAACGGTTACCAAATTTATTCTGCTACTGGTCACTAGATGGCGTTTTTCTGGAATTCTTCAAATATTACGGATTTTTTCAAAAAAATCAAATAGTATGATATGACTTTTTTGTTACATTTTCTTTTGTGGTTGTGAAGGGTATAAGATAGTGAAATAAAAAAACCAGATCCATATTTAATTGAAGAAAGTTAATGATGATCGATCAAATCCGAAACGTCCGATTAAAAAACCAACTACACCGAATTGTAGAGGAAAAAAGTGCCAATGGTAAAGTGATAGTTATTTTTATCTATTATGATGCAAATTAAATCTCTACTTCCACATCATCTTTAGATTTCCATAAAACATTAAATTAACTCAAAAATTGAAATCTGTACACCCGAAAACCCATAAATCCACATATTACTTATTATATAGCTACTTTCTGCTCTGATGGGAAAGTGAACTTGCATAACCTGCATTATTGGCCGGACCACAATCCTCTCTGGATGCGAGACTCTGGACTTCTCAAGGTCGTTCGAGCGTCAACGTTTGGTGCGGCAAAATAAACAACCGAATTATCGGCCCAGCAATTTTCGATAATTCACTAAATGGACGGACTTTTTAGATTTTCTCGAAAAACAGCTGCCAGTTTTGCTTGAGGGCATCGACTTAGACACTCTATTCTTCCAACATAATGGCTGCCTAGCTCCCTACTCAAACAATGTCAGACGGTTCCTAGATGGGCGTTTTCCCGGAAGCTGGATAGGTAGGGGCAGTATATTTCTCTGACCCCTTCGTTCCCCCGATTTGACGTCTCTAGCCTTTTACTTGTGGGGTTGCCTTAAGGATTTGGTGTACCAAAATAAACCAACAACAACGGAGGACTTCATCAACCGAATTAAAAACGCAATCCAGATGATACCAGCTGCAGAAATAGAAGCTGCAGTAAATTCTACAGTAAAAAGACTCCGTCTATGTATCGAGCATGATGGTAGACATTTCCAACAGTTCACTTAACACCAACAGTTAATTAATAAACAATTTCTTGGCTATTTATAGCATTTTTTATATCATCCCTGCTTTTTTACACAACAATAAACGGGGTAGCAGGAAATAGCACAGCAAAGAATAAAGCATAAACTCTTTCTTTGGTGTCCTATTTCCTGCAAATTATTAACTGTTTAGTTTTTTATGTTCTGGCTTACAATAAATATAATATCATTTAATTTCAATATACTTTTTCTAAAATTCTAGTAAAATTTAAACGATGGATAAAAATAGCTCGCACTTCACCATTGGGCACTTTTCCTCCTCTAACAGTTGGTGAAGTTATTTTTTTAATTCAACGCTACTTTTAGATTCGAGAGACGGAGAGAGTTTTCGGGGAACTCATTTTGTCTTTTTATTTGACCAAAATAACAAAAATAAATAGTAAGGTTGTAAAGTAGAAGGGACGAAAATCCAAAATTTCGTAAACAATCGAGTAATATGTCGATTTGGTTTTCGGGTATATCTACAGTTATTGTATATTTATATCTCGTAAAAATGATGTGGAAGTAGTGATTCAATTTGCAGCGTTTTTTTCTCAAAATTTCTCAAATTTTTCTCAAATTTTCACTTTACCATTGGCACTTTTTTTCCTCTACAATTCGGTGTAGTTAGTTTTTTAATAGGACGTTTCGGATTTGAGCGACCATCATCAACTTTCTTAAATTAAATATGGATCTGGTTTTTTTATTTCACTATCTTATACCCTTCACAACCACAAAAGAAAATGTGACAAAAAAGTCATATCATACTATTTGATTTTTTTGAAAAAATCCGTATTATTTGAAGAATCCCAGAAAAACGCCATCTAGCGACCAGTAGCAGAATAAATCTGATAACCGTTAATAGCACCGCATATCGAGCGAAAAAGAACCTTTTTTTAAGACCAAGTTCAATAAAATCGGTTCATTTAAAACAGAGATATCAACGTTTGAAACAAAAAATGTTTGACCTTCCCTCACCACTTTATTATTGAAAATAGAAAAAAATTATGAAAAGCAAAAAGTTACTTAACTTATTGAAGAATGCTTTGCTTATATTTTCGACACACCTTAACTACACAAATTCACCAAAAAATCGACATTTACGATTTAAAGTTCTTGGGGCGCCCCCTAGCGGCATTTTTCGAGGTTAAAAATAATTTCCAGCGATTTCTCTTTGCCGATTTACTGTATAATTTTTTTTCCCGAAACCGTAAGACAAGTGGTTCCTGAGATACGACCGGCTTCTCTTCTTAGTTGTACACCCGTTACAGTACAGTAAGGTGCCACTCCTTTTGTAGCAAATAATAACAATATGAATATTAATTATAAATCTTAATCAAAAAACAAGAGTTCTAACCACACTACACCACAACTTGTTACGTTCTGGACGCGCGTTTCGCTAACCAAGTTAGCATCATCAGCAGATGATATATCATTTTTTCAGTTCAGTTTATATCATCTGCTGATGATGCTAACTTGGTTAGCGAAACGCGCGTCCAGAACGTAACAAGTTGTGGTGTAGTGTGGTTAGAACTCTTGTTTTTTGATCTATCTTCCACCACAGGTTCCAGTGTTAGGACATAAATCTTAATGTTTTTAATTTGCAAAAATCAAAATACAAAATATGTAATAAATGTTAAAGTAAGCTGAACCTTGTTGCAGTCAAACTTTTGGCAACTACTCCACTGAACCAAGGGTATAGAAACTAAAAATTACTTCGGAAAAAATTAAGTACGAATAAGCGTATTTTATAAAATTTATAAAATGGGCAAATCGAATAAAGGAAAAAAAGTTATTAATTTTTATATTCAGATTTGAAGGTGACATTTAAATGCAACATACCTTTAGGCAGTGAATTAAGGCAGTTTTAAAACAATGTAAGAAAAAATACGCTGGAACAAGGCACCGCGATTATAACGCTTGATTAAGCATTCAGAATTCCTATCATGACTATCGAGACGTTAACTGAAGAGAAGACACATCAGAGACGGGCAGCGGAAACTTACCGTTTTTAAAAACTGTCTAATTTCGGACACTTTCCTCCTGCTTTTCAAAATTTCCATAAATGTTGTAAATGACAGTATTTTTAGTTACTAACCTAATTTTTTAACCCTTAAACAGTTTTAACAAAGCAAACAAATTAATTAAAATTATTTGATATTTGAAAATTTTAAGAATTTTAGGTTTTGTTTTAATTTCTAAATGAAAGGTTATTTTCTGTTAATGGGTTACGTTAATAAACGAAAGAAGGCTGTGTGATGCTGTAGGAACTTTAACACTCAGCATCATACACAAAAATAATGTTTTTCGAAATCCAGACGTTCTGATTTCTGGTATATAGTTTTTATTGCTATGCTGGATAACTTGTAGTAAATTGCTATACCAGTACACTTTATTATAATTAAAAATCCTTACACACTATCTTTAATATTTAATACAACCCTTTTATTTAAATTTTTAATTTCATACTTTCGATAACATGTTTTACCTAAATTTTTAAATTGTTTAACATCTAGTATCCTTTGCAATGGTTTTATTTTTGCCATTTATTTCTATAAGTCATGTTTTATGGTAATTTTAAAGACTGTCGAATTTAAAAATTGTTATTATTTTATAATATTCTAGTCTAAAAAATATAATAATAAAAATACAATTTTTTTATTTAATAAATTATTTACGAAATGAATTAAACCAAATAAAGTACTCCATTAGAATAAAATGGAATGTTTTTATTTTATATATGGGTTAATAAATGTGTAAAGTATACGAAAGTATAATATTTGGTATAATTACGCTTGCCAATTTAACAAAAAAAAATTCTGATAAGACCGAAATAGAAAAAGTTCATCTACTATTACATGGCTCTATTAGACCTGGAAGCAATAATTTTTTTTAAAAGACCATCTTTTATTAATACTACATTTGCCTTCTTCCTGTTTAATATATGCCTGATTTAAAACAAAACAGAAGTTTAAAGAATTTCCAATATTTTTCTTTCGAAACTTACCTAAAATTTACACTTATGTTTTACGAAGCATGGCTAGGAAACAAGTTTTTGTATAACGTCCTGAGGTAATTAAGATAATGGTAACCTGTTTTCCTTTTAGATTTTGTCCTCTCTGATTTATATTACTATAAATTTGCACAATGTTTCAGTCCAAGATACGCCTACTTGACATAGGACTATAACTTTATATTATAAATACATAATGCTGTAATTCTACTCGTTTTGAAACTGTAATTAAACCACATTTTCTACTTTTCTAGTACCTGATTCTATCTACAACTGATGTTTAATAATGATAAATTTAGCTTACCTTCCCATGTAATCGTCTTTCGTTCTGTCTTTGTCCCAAACTGTAATTTCGAGTTGTTGGTCACCATCGTCATATAAATGAAGGTCTAGTTGTTCCAACCATCGTGGATTTAGCGATCTCCAAATTATTCTGCTTTTATATTTCTCATTACCTAACCTATCAAAGAAAACGTCAACATAAGAAAACGTATAAAAGCGATACATTTCAAACAATATACCTGAGGCAGCAGCAGCGAATGCTACTAACTGTGTATTGAAAGCACAAAGTGATATTTTGCCACTTCAAAGAAAAATGGATGGCTTCAAACTTATTAAAATATTCTCAAAACCTCATATATAAGTTATAAGAATTTCTTAATAAATTTACCCTCCCTGTTCATAAAAATCAAAAATTCAACAACATGTGGGGGTTTTAAACTTAAATGTGATACTTTTATAAGTCACACTCTCTCCTTTTTTGCCACATTCTATATAGTGTTTAAATCCAACTAATTTTAAATTGTAACCCCATTCAATATGGATATACCTTTCAAGATATTAAAAATTATAAAAAACAGTAATCAGAAGGGTTATTTAAGTACTAGCTACGATTGATTGTACTTCGAATAGATGATCAACCAATACAAAAAAAGTCTTCTTTTTATTTACCAACTTTAACAAACAAACAAACAAAAGTATGCTTTATTGTCGCAGGAAAGCTGTTGCAATTTTATGGACAAAGCGAAATTTACGTTAAAACAAAACAATGAAAAAACGAAATATCGATCGAAAAAAATCATATTTTTCGATAGGTCAATGCAAATAAATAAGTTGTAAATATAACATTCGTTATATTCGTAATATTACCGTAAAGCGGTTAATGAATCCAGGTGACCTAACAAAAGTAAATAATCAATACATATGAGAGGTGAATAATTTCGATGACATTGAAATTAAAATTACGCGACCTTAAACTCTATTTTGTTATCGTTATACAAGGAAAATAAGTGAAATTAAACAAAAAGTGTCTGAACCTATATAGTAATTAAAGTATATTAAAAAAAAGGAAATGTATAACTTTAATCTAATATGTAACAAAAATAATTAATGTTAACGGACTATCAGACAGTTCATTTCTTATAAAATATTTTCAAATGCCTTGCAGCAATATGATTTAAGTAAACAAGCAAATAAAAAACATTTTAATGAGACTTATTCATTATAAATATTATTAACGCATTAAAAAGGTCTTTCAATGAGGTACGCTTTGGTTTTTTTCGGAAGAGTGCAAACATAGGGATTATTTTTAAATGTTCTGGAAGATGATTGTAAAGTTTTATGGCGTTGTAAATAATAAATTTTTTTGTTAATTGTGTGGAAGGAATGGGAAGGTATATATCATGCCTAGAGTTTCTGGTAGGATATACGTGTTGTTGCCTTTTAGGGAATGTGCTTATATGTTTTCTTATCAAACAGACGGTTTCTAAAATAAATAATGCAGGAAGTGTTCATATTTCATGTTTTTTGAAATAGTATTGGCAGTGCGCTCTATTATTAAGACTGAACAAATAGCGGATTGCTCTCTTTTCAAGCCTAAAAATACTAAGAAATTGCTCGATGGTACAGCAGCCCCGTCTTTCAGTAGAGTTGAGATCCGTTGAGAGATTTCCGCAGAGCTCATATCAGAGTCAAAGTTGCTAGTACGCGACATCCTTTGATTTAGAATTAGTAATTTTTTTTGTCCCTTTAAAATAAATTTCGTTACGCATTTTAACTTTCGACAACATTAAAATATTTCCAAGAAAGTAGACCTAAACCGTGCTGCTGGCAACTATGCACCAAATCTTACTGAAAGTGAGTTAAAATTTCGATTCAACGGCGTTACTAGCGATTATTTATTTATTCACTTTATGAATTAACCGTTTTTACAAAAGAGCACTAAGCCAAACAATTAAGATTATTAATACATTATTAAAACTAATTAAATTAAAAAACACACATAAGTCAATCAATATCAAAACACGCATAGTAAATTGTAAGCAAGAAAGGTTACGATAATGTCAATCGTCTTATTGCAATTGTAAAAGCACTAACGAGCTATGAATTGGTAGATAAAACTTGTTGAAATTGCTTTGTATTCGATTAATGGGGCTATGCAAGCCATAGTTTCGGGTGACATTTTCAGGATAAAATAAGGGATTAAATCGGATTCGAAGCCCAGCATGTGACATAATCTACTTAATAATAAGCGCAGTCAATACGACCATTATGTAATTTAAATGAGAAGCAGATATCAACCTGCAACCTCCTGTACTGAAATGTACACCAACTTAAAAAACTAAGGACATAATCAGGCCATACGGATACGCATACTCAAAAATCGATCTAATATCTACGAACAGTACAATATCTTCAGAACATTAAAAGAGAAATTATTACCAAATCTAGAACAATAACCCCCAAATACATAGTTGCTTGCTGTATCACACTCATGAGAGAGAGAGAGAGATATTAATTATAGACACATCAACCCATGGGATTTTTTAACGTCTTTAGTTGCGGTTTATTATATGTGTTCAAAGAGTGACGTTTCCTTGAGAAAAGTGATAAGTTTTTGCGAGTTTTCATAAAAAAGAATTTCCTGTAAAGGTTCTGTAAGTTGTAATCTGACAAGTGTTCTGTCATAGTAAATGCAGGAATTGAATATATGTTTAATTGTTAGTAGTGAATTAAAATGTGTACATACAGGAGCCGCTGTCTTCTCAATTAAATATTTATGTGTTAATTTGGTATGGTCTTTGCTTAGTCTAGTTATGACTATAGAGGTTCGTCTATTTAAGTTTGAAGTATCTTTATTTTCAAAGTATGTCTGCTTGATCTTATGAAGTTTATTTTCTTGTGTGAGTAGGTCCCATTCCAGTTGAACGATGTTGCGTATTTTCCGGTATGAAGTTTTTTGACTGTCCTTATGTCAGAAAATGTGATTTATTTAATTTATTCATTCATTTCATTTCATTCACATGAAGACTCTCTTTTTTAATATGTAAATTCTCTCAATTTTGTTATGTATTTCCCGTACAAGAGGGTGAGAATGGGTTAGTGATTTAATAGCATCAATTGAGTTAAAGGAGTCTGTGGCTATCTGATTTGGATCCGTCAGTGTATATAATGTGATAGTTGTGATTTAGTTTGTTGGGATTACAATTTATCCGACTGACTGCTGATATGTTTGGTCATTGTAGAGTCTATGTCCAATGGGGGTATGTTCCAGGGAGGAAAGAGAGATTTATTGATGCTAAAGATGTCTGGGTATGAAATTTGTAATCTATGGACAATATGTTGATATCTGACATCTGATGCTTGATTTGTGGGGGTTCCGGAAATGGTTTAATTATTTATTTGAGCTAAAAGAAAAGATTTATGATGAGTAATAAATGGTAGGAATCTTAAGCTATTGGCATATTTTAACAGGAGTAACTCTCTGCGGGTTTTGGAGTGAAGAGCATTCAGATTCGCAAAAAAGACTGATAGTAGGACTTGTCCTAAATGAACCAAGAATTAGTCTTAGAGCTGAATTATGTATAGAATCAAGTTTTTTGAGAGACGAAGGAGATGCGGATCCATATGACTGACGGCCATAGTCAATTTTAGATAGGATTACAGCTTTATAAATTCTCATGAGTGTGGGTCTATGTGCACCCCATTTCAAACTAGATAGCATTCTTAGAATATTTAGGTCTGAATTGCATTTTGTCTTCAAGTATTCAATATGGGACTTCCAATTTAGAGTAGAGTCGAAAATTAGTCCTAGAAATTTGTGATTTGGCCTAGAGGAGTTTATTGTAAGATTGGTGATTTTAGGTCAAGTTCTCTTCCTACATAATTGTTGGTGATAGTGAAAGACCGTTTGCCTCGATCCAGTGTGAAAGTATTTTTAAGAATTCGTTATGGTGTGATTCACTAACTTTGTAATCAGAGGAAGTGTGATATATTAATATATAAGTTTGGCGGGGTAATTTTTTTTGATAGAATCAATCGCTATTATAAACAAAGTAGGGTAGTTGAGTATTGATTGGAGAAAAAGAGACCTTCTAAGGGTAAGTTTCGGATGAATGGTATTTTATCTGGGCCTGGAGAGTTATCACTGCAAGGGTTAATAGCTCGTTGTAGTTCCTTAATTGAGAAGGGTAAATTATACGATTTTTGTGTATATTGAAAGTCTAGGAAGCTGTCTGTATGAGGAAAAGGATTTTCTGCATAGGAATTAAATGATGATAAGAAGTATTCGCCAAATATTCTTGAGAGGATTTCAAACTTAGTAATGAAGTTTCCATTTATTTCAATACTAAAAATGGTTTTTGAGGGTTTGCCTCGGATGCGTTTTGTTTTATCCCAGATCTCTGAACTTAGTGTTTGTGGGGTTAGATTATAGGTAAATGTATTCCATGAATTAATTTTAGATTGTCTAATAATTTTCCCAGCAATCGCTCTAAGCCTATTGTACTTTTTTTTAATTAAATTTGTTTGATTAGGTACATTGCGAAATTTATTCAGAGCTCTTTTACGGTCTTTGATCGCGGCTCTGCATGAATCGGTCCACCAAGAAACAGGCGCTTTGGTGTTTTGGAATTCCATTTTAGGAATGGCTGTAGAGGCAGCAGGTAATGAGAAGTCTTTAGCTGATTTGTCAATATTATTGGAAAATTTTGGGGTTGTGAAGCACGACTTATAAAAGTCCCAATTTGTTTTTTTTTCATGTTGTAAGTTATTTTGGATGGATGTTGATATGACCATGAGAGGTTTTCTAATGTAGTGGGCAGATGATCACTACAGTAAGTGTCATTCATTGTGCTCCATTGATAGTTGGAGAAAATCTGGGTAGAACATAGATTTAGGTCTATGCATGAAAGAGATCCAGAGGCAGATGAAATATGTATGTGGGCGCCATTATTTAGTACGAGTAAGTCAGAGTTTATGATGTTGATGTGTATAATTTTACCTCTACAGTTGGTTGTGATCGATCCCCAAGAAGGATGTTGGGCGTTTAGATCTCCCATAATGATTAAAGGAGAGAGGAGTTGCGAAATTCGGTTAGACCATCGACTTGATTAAAAAAAGTAGTTGGGAGATATGTAAAGACTACAAAAGGTGATTCTTTATTCTGGGAAATTGACAGATATTGCTCAGAATTCTAAGTCAGTAGTAAGTCCTTTATAATAATTGCTACACCACCTGAGGCTTTGATGAGATCTTGTCTATCTTTTCTGATTACTTTATAATTATTAAGTTTGGCTATATCAGTATCTTTGAGTTTTGTTTCCCGTATAAGTAGGATTGACGGGTGAAACAAGTTCGTCATAATCTTCAAATCTTCATAAAGACATTTTAGACCATTAATATTCCATTGAATAAAGTGGGGAGGCATTTTAAAGGTATTTATAGTTTTAATATTGTTAATCTGATTAAAGATATTAAAATAGTGAGTTGTACGCTGAGTTCTTCGTCGACGCACAGGTCAATAATGGATTCATTCGCATTTTTAGGAGTTGAGGTTTTTGATGAATTGGGGGTTTTGGGTAGAGATTTTTCTCCGGGGGTCTTTGTATTTTCCTTTGTGGTTTGAGAAGGGGTAGTTTTAGGTGGGGGGGGAGGAATTTTAATATGGGATTTAGGCTGGGAGAAAGACGGAGATGAGGTATTGGAGGGGGAATTAGAAGAAAGGGTGGAGTCACGAGGAATTTTAATGGAGAGGTTGAGAGGAGGGGGTTCTTTTGGAGTAGGGCTTATGATACGTAGAGGATCATATTGGATGCCTACAGTGGCTCTTTTAATCATTTAAAAATTTGATTGGGCGGCTACTGAGCTAAATGCTGAAATAAACGTAGGGTTTGATAGAGCGTATTTTTTCTTCGCTTCAATGTATGATACCTTTTCAAATATGCGAATGTCCGCATGAGGGGCAGGAGGGCGGATTCGAGCATGTTTTTGTGGTATGACCAAATTTGATGCAGTTAAAGCATCTCAAAGGACTGAGGATATGAGTTCTCACTCTAATAGATAAATAACTTGTCTCAACAGTCGATGATAAAGAATGAGATTTGAAAGACAGAATAAATGTATTTGATACTTTATTTGAGTTCTTATGGGATTCTAAAGACTTGTTACTAAGGTCTTATAATATTTCTTCATTACAACAATTAGCTAAATCGTAACAGGTGATAAGTCCTTTTAATACGTTTAATGTGGCATGGGGCTGAACTGTTAATGATCCTTCTTTGTTTTTAATAATACAATACCTATCATAATTATTGTTTATCAGGTAATGAACTCTCGGTCTTTTCGACCCGTAAATATTTTTAATTCCAGTAGTTTTTACCTGAATTTCGGCCTGGTTTCCTACTGAAGATGCTGCATAGTAGCAGGATAACGGTCGAGAGGGGCCTACGCGACTACCCGCTGCATCGACCGGAACTAGGGATCCGACCCCTTGCTCCGTAAGGTTTCTTACTTTGAATAAACTATCCATAGTAAAAAACTTTTAACATAAAAGGACAACACTAGATATACATAACGTGACTGGTGCCCCAGGATTGTCACACTCGTAACTGGTAAGCGAACTCACCAGTCACCCTGAGGGGTCAAACTCATGAGATGGCTATTGAAAGACAACATACAATCGAAAAGAACACCAAGATCTTTGAACTCATGAACTCTGCTAGATGCAGTCTTGTTTATGCTGTAATTAAATTGAATTGGATTACGAGATCTCGAGAAAGTTCTGTATGAATAATTATTAGCATTTCAGCTTAATCCATTTAAAAATGACCAGTGAGCAAATATGTCAACCTCTGATTAGAAACACTGACAATCGAGTGAAGTAAAAAGGTCTCTAAATGTTTAATATTTGGCGTACATAAGAAAAGAACGGTGTGATAAAAAGATAAATATATTGGTATTGCAATTTGACTTGGTATATAATTATTTATTCTAATAATCTGCTTTCGCTCCGTTAAAAAAACTACTTAGTAATCTAAGAATTTGATAACCCAAGCCCATTACCCTAAGTTTTACCAGCAGTAGACTATGTATAAATATCGTCAATCGGTATCCTCCTCTTGAAGGCGTTCTAAATGTGGTTCTCATAAGTTAAGCTTAATCAAGGTAGATCAAAATAACTTGTTTAACGATAATTACGCATTTACAATGTCTGGTCCGAGAAAAAGATACCAATGAATCGAACAACTTTGGAATCGCTAACTGGACACAGATACCTCTATAATTTGTATTATGGCTGCGTATATATGAATGTTTTCACAAATCCGGAAATATTCCCGAATTCAGTAAGAAATTACAAAGAAAGTGTAGTAGTTTACTTAGTGTACAATGTCTTTATTTCATTTAACTTTAATACCTGAGGAAGAGAAGTATCTAGGTATTTCGAATGAGCATCAGTATACACAGTTGAGATATAATCGGGAAATAAATCTGTGGTTTCTTCGCTATTATTGGTAACCCTGTCATCAAAGTGCATAAAGTTTTCATATCCGCTTTACTGTTTAAAATTAGGAACATGCTTTCAAAGCTCATTTCCATTAGGAATTGATTTGGATTTTATTCTCTTCAAGTAAGATTGGTAACACTCTTCTTCCATAATCTTATATTCATTCCTCTGTCAGCTGAGAAAACAGCTTGCAATCTGCAGGTAAATTTGAATGTTTATATAATTTGCGTGTAATTTTTTTCCTAAAAGTAATTTGTCTTGGACGAGAAGAAAACCAGACAGAAATTCCCTAAATTACATTATAAAATTGATTAACTGCCTCATCTAAACTATTTTAATTGAGCAGAATTTCCCATTCGACTAAAGCGAAGACCTCATTTAAAAATAAGTCACAATATTCTAAATAAAACTTTAAATCTTTAGAACACGCTAGACGAATTTCACATTAATAAGAAATATGATGATGACTATTATTAAACAATATGTGAAATAAATTAAGAAAAATAGTGACCCACAAGGCATTAGGGTTATAGTGGTGGGGAGGCTATAATCACCAAACAACAGAACATAATTATCGGGATTCACCTGGACTACATTACACAAAGCCAGATAATGGCCATTGTAAACCTTCCGAGACGAATTAGCAGAAATAGATTTAGATCTCGTCTTAAGGTTTCAATCAGTTCAATCAGAAATTTTCTCTATGATTTATACATCGTTAATACTACGGCATACTCCTATACGTAGGTTATTTAATTTCGATGAAGCGTTATGAAAGAAACACCTTATTCGTTTTTGGGAAAACGTCTGTCTTTCGTTTTTTTTAGAATTCCATGAAAGTATTATATTGTGGGATCAGTTTCCCCACTGAGAGTTCTAAATCCAAATTTTTAATGTAATTACGTTGAGAGATTGTGGTGCCGGCACTAGTACCTAGAGCAGAATCACTCACTATTAACTGATTTCTGCTTAGTTTTTGGGTATTTTTGTTAATTTTTCTTTCATAATGTTAACATTAACATTAAATGCTTAACAAAAATATTTTAAAGAAATCTAAAATTATTAAAGTGTTGGATTATTTATAAATATTATATAAAAATTGAAAATATTGTGCCTAATGGAAATTTAAAATTAGATAGAAACTATGAGATAGAGAAATCAAGAATAACCTTGAATCAACTCAATAATATTACCAATTATTACCGAAATTGTTAATACTGTCGGCTATAACACATTTAAATAAAAATTGTAAAAATACTTTTTAACACAAATCCTACACATCAAAATTTTTACTTAATTACATACACCTATTTTACAATCTATAATCTGTCTCATTATGCACCGTTAATAAAATTAATCCCTAATTATTTAAATCGGGGTTTCATGTGATGCATAAATTGGATAATGTCACAGGTCCCAAGCCCTTGTATAGGCGTGCACTGGCATTAATACAGTATATGTAGTTTTTATATGAATTTGCATATTTGGGTTTTCAGTACAAGCTTCAATGATTATTCCAATATACTCGGTATCTGTCAGTTACTCTATAGAAGGGAAATATACAAATATAAAATGTACATAATAAAACGAGTATCACTTTTTATTCATATACAGGCTGTTCCTAAATATCATGAGGTGATTCTTTTGCTTTATTTTATGACTGAACTTTCAAATTGACTTAGGTCCGCAAACGCTTCGTTACCGATCTACAGAGTGTTGTAATTTCAATATGTTTTTAGTTTTTTCTTTATTGTTCCTGCAATATTTGAGATATTTACTTCAATTTTTTGAATAGTTACACAATGGGAGTTACATGATTGCACATGTCAAACGGTTGTCAAGCCCTTTTTTCTCTGCCTAAACTTGCGGTGCACCGCTGGTAGATTCTAATAAACAAAATCATTTTTCTATCTTATTTAGAAACTTTTTATGCTCATGTAGTTTTTTCATAACTCCGACCCTTATCGAGAAAAAAATAAAAACCATTTTCTGTAATTAGCTAGATGAAACTAATTTATTTGAAATGGTCTAGTAGGCTATGGCTTTATTTGTATAATTTTTCGTTTTATTGATTTTGATATTTTATTCTTCACTATAACCCAACAATAAATAACGATTAACAGCAACAAGGCAAAAAAACTACTTTACAAAAATTGTTGGAAGTGACTTCCTCCAATCCTTTTATAGGTCTCCGATCTTCTTCGCATTCATTCTCGCACTTTTTCAAATACCTCGGGAGCGTTTCTTAAGTTTCAATTCCATCTATTATTCGATGTCGTAGGTCATAGACTGTATTCACTGGTGTTGTATAACTAGTGACTTGAAATGCCTTCAGGAAAAAATCTAGACTATTTACGGCAGATGATCTAGAGGGCCATGGCTGAGGTCCACCTCGCCCTATCCACTTCTTTTGATATACTTCATTTAAATACGCCAAAGCCAGGGGCGTCATTATGCATGTAGCACATTTGATTTCTCAACATAAGAGGTAAGTCTTCAAGTAATAAAGGTAACTCGTGTTGCAAAAAGTACATATGAGTCACCAGTAAGTCGACGAGGTAAAAAGAAAGTACCAATTAAATGATCCCCGATTATACCACCTGTTATGGAAATTCGTAATAGAAGTCCTTGAAAAATAGGCTTCGTCAGTAAAAAGGATGATGCATCAAAGTTGGGGTTCGCTGCTAGCGTATTAATATATATATTAATATATATATATATATATATATATATATATATATATATATATATATATATATATATATATATATATTATTATTATATATATTTATTATTTATATATATATATATATATATATATATATATATATATATATATAAATATATATATATATATATATATATATATATATATCAGCAAATATCTGGCACGTTCTTGTTAAAACTCTGTTAGATTCCCCATAGATAATAAACAAATTCAAATAATCCTCGTGTGTGTAATTTAATCTCCCCGGCATGATTATTAGTTTATTAATTATTATAATTACTATAATAAATAAATAATATTTTAGTAGGTAATTGTCAAACGACAATAAATATTACGTTTCTATAGTAACCAATTGGTTTTGTTCTCGCCAGGCCTCCTTATCATGGCCAACTAACAAGAAAACTTAGAAGCCTTCGGGCATTATTAAAAAAAAAAATGTTAAATCGTCAATAACTCAAAAACTACAAATTTTTGGAATAGACAACTTTAAATAAAGTCACCCTTAGTTTAAGTGTTAAATAAGATAAAATTATAAAAATTGGGAGTTTCTATTTGAAAAAAGTAACTTTTAATGATTTTTTAAAGTATATTTATAATGTCAGTTTTTGATCACCCTATATTTATCCATTATAAAAATATCAGCACAGGCCACTAAAGTGGATTCTTTTGGACAAGGAAGCCAACCGCAAATAAATAATAGAGACTTCGATAAGCAGATATTTATAGTTATGTCTAGACCTGCAAACGTCATTTTTTACATAAAAGTCAAAATATCTCAAAAACAGTTGAACTTAGGTATAGGATATTATACATGAAATATACCTAGAATTTTTCGAGGAATCCAAATATTCAATTATATACAGGGTGTTTTATTTAAAATAAGAATGTTGACGTCTACATCCGGTATAACCGGAAGTGCCGCCATCTTGAAAATATTTTGCGCGAATTGCCCCCATCAACTTTAGATAGCTGTTCGTCGTGGGACACCCTGTATATATATATAATATAAATATATAAATTTCATTTAGAAAAGCGTTTTCGATGTGTGGCATTCCAACAATACGTGGTTTAGTAACCAGCATTACTGCTGTTCTTTTAAAAGTCCAGTTTCTACAAGCCGCTTATGAATATTCCAAATTATTCGGTAATGAGGTATTATTCCATTTGGATAGCGCTCCATGAGCAAGGCCATAGATAAATTGCATATCAGGCATTTCAGAATTCGTATAAATTGTCATTGTAACGAGATTATAGCGAGTATTATAGAGAACACTTTACACATCTCTTAATATTGACAGAACTTACGGTTTGAAATGGAAGATGTCAAAATCAATAAAACAGAAGATTATCCAAATAAAGCTGTAGCCTACTAGAGCCCATTTCAAAGAAATTAGTTCCATCTAATTACAGAAAATCGTTTTTTATTCCCAATAAGGGTCGGAGATAGAAATAACTACAAGAGGACAAAAAGTTTTTTAGAATCTACCAGCGGCGCACCGCAAAAAAAGTTGAAGGGAGTATCTTTTTTGCTTTATTGATCAAGTAGTGGCCACTGTTTAATACAACAGCAGCTGCACACCAAACGATGCATTCTCTATAACTCTCTATTTTCAAATTGTTCCAGCAAGCAGTATTGATGATCATGATGACACAACCTAAGTGCTATTTGGTGCTAGCCTAGAACGGACCAGTACGCGCCTTGGGACTTGATCCTGCGCGAGACTGTCCGGCGCGTGCCGGTCTTTGCTCGTCTTTAAAGCTTGGCTCGACCCGTAATATGACGGGCCGTGGGACCTCACCTTTAGCGAGTATATAAAACGTAATGTATATATCTCAAAACCTAAATATAGAAAAAACGGCCGCCCTTGCTAAGTGCCTAAATCAAGATAGAACTAATTTGCTTTACGGTTTTATAAGTGCAATTATTTTTATGTAGAAGAGCAAAAAATTTAGATATTTCGTTCTAGCGTATTTTTGCTATGTATATTTGCTGGTGTTAAGATTTTCTACTGAGAGCATATAAAGACTTTTTTGACTCGTTTTTAATAAATATATTTTCATTTTACACACATTATGGATGCATTATTAGCTCTAAGGAGCAGAAAAAACGCAAGTTAGCATAGAAATAACTTTTATATATATTTTTTTATATTTCGTCTTTTGAAGGCAAGGTCACGTAGTTTAAAATATTTAAATAAGTAACCAGTTCCGATTATGTTTCCCTTTATATTAGCGCTGTACAAAGGACAATAACCGACCCTTTCAATGTTTATTGCTTAAATCCCGATGTCAATTTGGATAAGTCACGAAGTGTTTGTGGCGGGAATGTATTGACTTCAAAAAGAAAATCGTAAATAAAACAAACATTAGTTAACAATAATCATATAGATTGTGGTATATAAGAAAATAATCAAATCGCCTTCAAAAAATAATTAAAAGTGAAAGACGAGTCAATGAGGTAGTCTTGATAGGCAATTCTTTACTAACTTGAATGCAGATTGGATTCTCTGTAATAGCCGTTTATCATAACATTTTATTTTTTTATGTATACAACTACGAAGGGTTTACCATTTATTCTAATGTACAAATGGGTAATATATAATGGTTAATCTCTTATTTAATCTAGGAAGCATCAGTGAACTAGATAAATTAAACAAGAGAGAGATATGAGACTGATTTGAAAGAGTGAAGGGTTTACAAGTTGGCAGTAGAAAAGTAGTTTAGAGCTCGGAAAACAAAACCCAATTTCTTCGCACGTGTTGTGACAGTTGAAGTGATGTGCTCACGCTAGCGAAGACCTTTCTCTGAAAAGTAATACCGACTAGACTCAATGAATCTTTGGTTTAAAGAATTATATTATTCATTTGAATGGTATGGGTACAGGAAAATAATTTGTGAGATAGTAAACAAGACGGTGTCTTAGTGGCGTTAAACTAGACAAGGTTCTTTGCTACCCATTCTACCATTTTAATGGGGTCCTCAGTTAAAAAAAGTACGTCTATCATCAATTTCAGTCTTGGAGACAGGTTTGGAAAATTTTATATTGGAACGGAGTATACTAACGTCAACAGGGCTGTGAATAAGATTGCTGCTAAAAGAAAGCAGATCATTGATGTGCAAAAGAAATAGGGTAGGTGCCAACACTGAACCCTGTGAAATACCTGCGTTAATTTGTTGAAAGTTTGATGAATGGCTGTCAACCACTATAGAATTATTTCTGTTAGACAGAAATTAGCAATCTAAGTACAAAGTTTTGGTAGAAGACCATAGGCAGGAAGTTTGTTAAGAAATACGTCATACCAGACTTGATAAATGCTTTGGATATGTCCACGATAATCATTTTGGGTTTCTTCGTGGAATTCGATGGATTTATTCCAGCTGTGGGTTATGAAGGTAAGAAGATCTGCCGTGGATCTTTAGCTGTATTGCCTGGGGGCAATTCAGAAGCGCACTTTTTTAAGAATATGGATGGAATACCATCAAATGTTTTGAAAATACGTCGCACCTTATATATATGAGTATTTCTGTCTGCAAAAAGCGATCCATAATACCTAGTAGAATACTTATTAAAGTAACACTTAACTCGATATTAAACTAACAAAATAAGTATAAAAATAGACTTAATGAACTTACCTAAACTTAACATAAGGGTCGGAAGTTCCCGTTTCAGGATCACAGGCTAGAAGGTTTTTGCCTTCTATCAAAACTATCGTAACTACTGAACTCCATATTTGCGACTTAAGTCTTTTATTTACATCTTGTATTCTACTATTTTTTTGGAAGTACTAAAAACAAAAAAATAATGATATTAGATATTTATTTGCCAAATAAATACATTGCCATATTATTAACTTAAATTAAATCAAATATTTTGACAAAAGAAGAACTTTCATCGTTAAGGTTGAAGTGAGTAATTTAATTGCTCACAAAATCTTTTTAGGTATTTTTTTAATGAGGATGGGGTAAAACTGGTTACTAGACTTTCTTTACAATCCGAGTATAAGATTTAGTTAACCTCCCAGGATATTCAGATTTACGCAAACCCAAAAAGTTGGAGTTGAAAAATGGATTTGCATCCGGACAATAGAGTACACTTAATAAAACTATTGCCTCACACAAATTATTTCAGGACTAAAAAATTCAGTAAGCAAATGTATATGTACATTTTGAACTACAGCTCTCTTTAATAAGAGCGCTTTTCAAAAACTAGGTACTATTGCGTCCAAAAAAAAGTAGGATACAATATTTTGCTTCGATCTCCTGGACTTTTACAAGGTGCGTGTTACCTTATGCACCTTTATATAAAATATCTAAAAGTCGTGAAATTGTCGTTAAATACCCCAGCAACAAAAAGCTATAATATACACCCGGCTGAGAGATTGAATAATTAAAAGAGATATAGGTAATAAACAAAACACAAATAAAAATAGGATTTTACGAGCCAAAATGAAAATACGGGATTATAGAAATATTATTATCCTTTTCATATAATAAAAGCAAGAGAGGAAACTCGTTTTCCATGTTCTGTAAATACTAGCCGAAGAAAAATTGGGCTTTCATATTTCGAAAAAACGATGCGGCAAAGCAAGGGTTGTGCAAGAATTACCATGGCCTTTAAAATGCCCGGATATCAATCCGATAGAAAATGTGTACGAGAGAACAACAAAAATCATGTATCAATATGGTCGCTGCTATATTGTTATTGAATCCTTGTTAGTTGTTTTTCGATTATTACACACACACACACACACACACACATATATATATATATATATATATATATATATATATATATACTATGTCTAAGTGTTGGCTCTTCGCTGCATTATCGCTTTAATTTTTCCACACTACTAAAGGTAAGTTATTATATTTATTACAAAATGTAAGTCGACCTGATACCTTTAGCATAGTGCATTATTAACATAATTCTTGGAAAATCAGAACTTCTATTGGATATATTAAAAACCAAGCGCATATCCTGCACAATTAATTATTTCAGCGGTTCTGTGAACCTTGTTCTTAGATCTATAATTGAGCAGGTCCTAAGCATTGTTTTGCATCTAATTTAGAACAATACTTCCTACAGTGCTACCAAATTAGAACCACATCGTATAATTAGATATACTAATTTAAATTTAAAAAATGTGCAATAGTTGCATCTTTTATGTAATGTATTATATAAAATTAAATTCAGTAATACATTTTTTTAAAACTATTTTAGAAGAAAGTAATTACTATTAAAAACTAAAACTGTTGGTTGAAATAACAAAGAAAATTATTATATTAATAATATGAATTTAACTATCATATGAATATTAACATTAATATTTCACCTGCTCTCAAGCCAATATAAAACACACAAAACTTATAAGAAGAAACTTATGAGTAGGTACAGTGAGACATATTTTTCTTAAATTATTCCATAACAAGAAAAAATATCAGATGATATATTAACCTGTTCTTTATCCTCTTGGGTTTTCGGATAAAGTGTGGCAGAGATAAAAATTTCTCCAAGGCAAGTATCTGGTCTCGAGGGGTCTTGTAAGGTTAATGCCAAGTCGTTGCTTCTTCCCAAGTCTAAAGTTGTTAAATCTAGTAATGCGGTACCCATAAAATCATCCTAGAAATATTAATAGAACGTTTGCAACTAAGCAATAATTTTGTCAAAGAACCACATACGCACTTTATAGAATACAGGCTTTGGTGACCTTAAGTGAATTTTATTATACGTTATAGTTTTTGACCTCCTGAGCAAAATATATTATGGGCACAATCTAATCCTGAGACTAATTTTTTAACACACATATTTGCTTAAAATTAGTTTTTAAACATATGCAACGTTTAGTACGAAAGCGTAGAAGCGCCAAAAATTTGAAAAAATATGTTTTGTTGTTAAAATCCGATTTAGGTCTCGGAATTTAATAAATTCCGACTTAGTAACTCGGAATTTAATAAATTCCGACTTGTATCTCGTAATTCATTAAATCCGGACATACTAACTCACAATTTGTTAAATTCCGACTTTCGTCTCGGAATTTATTTAATTCCGGGTTCTATCTCAGAATTTATTAAATTCCGACTTCTTAACTCGGAATTTGTTAAATTTCAACTTTTATCTCGGATTTTATTAAATTCCTACTTAGATTTCGGAATTTATCCAGTCAGATTAAGATCAGGACCGGCGTGAAGCATGGACAGGACAATAAAAAAGACATGACTTATTTTTACTTTTAAGGAGTAAGAGGGAAGTATTGTAATCGTGAAAATATCAGCCTCCAAAATTGTTTTAGATCTTCAGCTTTCATGGCGCCTGGATGCTGAAAAATATATTTTCCCCCCTCCCTGTATTGTAAGCAACCTATTTGGATACTGCTTTGACAGACGTAAGTAAAAGTTACTCAACAAGGTATTGGTTGCCCTTAACGACAGGATGTAAGTCAACTTACATCCCGAGGGAAATAATAATCTAAAATTGTTATAAGTAGCTTTAAATTTTGATTTCATCAACATATTACAAAAATCCGGAGATATTAATTGAAATTAATATTAATGGTACAATTATTCACATTATTAACACAATTTGGAAACACGTTTTCTCGTTTCTTCTCGATGTGTATTATATTTTCTGACTCCATAGATCCTTCATTTCTAACCAATGTTTCTGTCACTGTTGCAGCACTACAAGAGACTTCTGGCTGAGTCTTATTGTATAAAATTTTATTCTTTTATTCACTACTTCCTTTTCATTATTAAGGCTCTCAGCTACGTAACTTTCTGTAATAGTAGCGGATTTCCATGTCGCTTAGTAGCTATTACATCAACTCCAGTATTTGCTAATAAAGTTGCCGACGTTCTTCTAAAAGAGTATCCAGTATACATTTTGAAGTTCTCAAAATTTGGAAATTTCGAAATTTTACTTGGAATTGACGAAAACGTATTTTTCCCGACAGCCTGGTTTAAGCACTTTCCATTTTGATATTGCATAAAGAAGGGCGGATTAATAGTCGTCATGTGGGATCTTGTATCAATGTACTTTTGAATTATTTTGAAATGACAAACCTGAGTGTCATCACTTTTTGTCACTGTAAATGTACGTGGTATTCCATTTTTGGAGTCAGGAATATATAACTATATATCATCGAGGGCTTCAAGCATGAACTTATTCACATCTTCCCTGTTAAACACATTCGATTTTTTGGGTCTATAATCATCATTTTTTTCTTTTCAAAAATGCTCCAAGTTTTGGATACTTAGAAATATCTATATATTCCTCTATAAAAAGGGTGGACTTCAACATCGAATACTCACACTATAAGTTTCATGGGAGCCAAAAACAAGGTTTCTGAGACTGCAGTAGCCGTCTTGCTTTGGCACCAATTCTTAAAGGATTTATATGCTGCTTCATACCTTTTCTTCGACTTTTCCGGTAGTAGAGATAAACAAGCAATATTCGCTGATTCTTCTATGTCTGAAACATCCATTTTGTCCACATAAAATCAAACAATTTGACTTCTTCAAACTTTTCACTATGAATTCTCGACTTGACGTTGTTGGTAAAATAAAAACTGCTTATGTTGCTCTGGCAACGGATCACGGCTGCCTTTATAATTTAATGAAAAATAGTTATTTATTTTATAAGGGGTGTAAGTAACATTTAGCGAGCGATAGCGAGGGCTGGCAAAAAAGTTCGAGACTGGTTAATGTACTTATATCCCATACAGTATATAACATTTTTCCCCCTCTCTGTATTGTATGTTCACAAGAAAATGCTAGATATATTTTTGGATTTTCATTATCATTATATTCGGAAGCATTTTCATTCAATTATGAAGGCAGCCGTGATCTGTTGCCAGAGCAACATAAGCAGTTTTTATTTTATCAACAACGTCAAGTTGACAATTCATAGCGAAAAGTTTGAAGAAGTCGAATTGTTTGATTCTGTGTAAACAAAACGGATGTTTCAGACATAGAAGATTCAGCGAATATTGCTTGTTCATCTCTACTACCGGAAAAGTCGAAAAAAAGTTATGAAGCAGCATATAAATCCTTTAAGAATTGGTGCCAAAGCAAGACGGCTACTGCAGTCAGAAACCTTGTTTTTGGCGTATTTCCACGAGAAAGCTTATGGTGTGAGTATTCGATGTTGAAATCCACCCTTTTTATAGAGGAACATATAGGTATTTCTAAGTATCCAAAACTTCGAGCATTTTTGAAAAGAAAAAATGATGGTTATAGACCCAAAAAATCGAATGTGTTTAACGGGGAAGATATGAATAAGTTCATGCTTGAAGCCCCCGATGTTATATACTTATTGATGAAGGTCGTAATGAAAATGGGAGTTACCGGAGCGTGCCGTTCTAATCAACTCTGTAAAATGAACATGGACAATATTAAAATAAGTCAAGAAGTCGTAATTGTGATCATTCCTGACTCCAAAAATGGAATGTTACGTACATTTACAGGGACAAAAAGTGACGACACTCAGGTTTGTCATTTGAAAATAATTCAAAAGTACATTGATACAAGATCCCATATGACGACTATTAATCCGCGCTTCTTTATACGATATCAAAATGGAAAGTGCTTAAACCAGCCTGTCGGGAAAAATACATTTTCGTCAATTCCAAGTAAAATTGCGAAATTTCTAAAGTTTGAGAACTTCAAAATGTATACTGGACACTCTTTTAGAAGAACGTCGGCAACTTTATTAGCAAATACTGGAGTTGATGTATTAGCTATCAAGCGACATGGTGGATGGAAATCCGATTCTATTCCGGAAAGTTACGTAGCTGAGAGCCTCAATAATAAAAAGGAAGTAGTGAATAAAATTTTATACAATAAGACCCAGCTAGAAGTCTCTTGCAGTGCTTCAACAGTGACAGAAACATTGGTTAGAAAGGAAGGATCTGTGGAGTCAGAAAATGTAATACACAAGAAAACAGCAGAAGAAACGAGAAAACGTGTTTCCAAATTGTGTTAATAATGTGAATAATTTTAATAATGATACCATTAATATTAATTTCAATTAATATCACCAGATTTTTGTCCGGATTTTTGTAATATGTTGGTGAAATCAAAAATTAAAACTACTCATAATAATTTTAGACTATTATTTCCCTAGGGATGTAAGTTAACTTACATCCTGTCGTTAAGGGCAACCAATACCTTGCTGAGTAACTTTCACTTACGTCTGTCAAAGCAGTGTCAAAATAGGGGGGAGGAAATAACTATTTTTTTCTCCGTTCCATCAGCCTGCTCTTTATTCGCAGCATGGATAAAAACCTACTTCCCCAGATCACTTCAAATTTTCGTCACAATTTAAAGTCATATGGGTATTACATGGTTATATTTTGGTAAAAATCTGATATGGCAGAACAAAATGGCGAACTTGTAAAATGTAAAAAAAAATTATATTACTGACGTTAACCTTCAATTTTTGACAAGAATCAAATATGATATAGAGATAAACCGGTAAAATGTTAGTGAGGAGCCATTATGGAGGAATGAAGTGGCGACCTAATGATATGTTTAAGCTATAGTTAGTTAAATATTTATTTAACACAAAATGCTACATATAATTTAGTAACATATAAACCATAAACAATCAAAACCATTAATACTACTTATAATTTACTTTTTTTAACTTAAAACTGTTTTTGAAATAAATACTCCGGTAACTCCTTTTTCAATTATTTAACCTTTTGTTTTAATATAAATTGGCAAATTATTAAATCCTTCATAAAAAATTAATTTAATATTTTCAAACCAAAATTTAGATAGAGATCAAAGTAATGATCTTTATCTAAATTTTGGTCTAGTTTGATAACTGTGGATTTCACAATTTTAAAAATTATATTTAACAATTTTAATTTATATAACATGAGAAAAATTTCTGTATAATCATTTATATTTAATATTACACGCAGTGCCTTGTTTCGTAAGATTTGTAAACGATCAAAAACATTTTCATTCGCTAAATATAAAACAAAGGATCCATAAAAAATGTATATAGATGATAGTGTTATATATAATATTTTTAGAATAAAAACCTAAATTTGAACTAATGCGTTTTAAATAACCATTTTGTCAGCAATTTTAGTACTAATATGTACAAAATGCAAATTGTAATTTAATTTATTATCCAAAATTATACCCAAACATTTGAAAGAATTTACTGTTCCTAAATTTCTACCCTTTCCCTATTGTGATATTCAAATTATCAACAGAAAAATGTGTTCCTAAAACCATACATTTTGTTTTTGTTGTATTTAATTTTAATTTATTTACTTTGGGTCACTCTGATAATAGTTTCCACAATAAAAATATTTTGCACCAAAACTTGATTCATATTTTTTCCTAAAAAAAATGAGCCGCCTGAGAAATTTTTAAAACATTGCCAATCTCATTTATATATAAAAAAAACTGCATTGCGCAACTCCAATATTATCTATATTATTTTCTCAGAGGAATAGATTGGTAGGATACTTTTTATATTAATCTACAAATTTCTAAAATAGTTTATATACCACAACTTCTAACAATTTTTCTACATACCATATTACCTTGACTAGTCTCAATTCACCGTACTTTAATTTGTCAGGAATTTTGCCAAACTTCAATGATGTATTTATTAAATTCAGTAATTGATACCCAATATTTTTAAATGCCTCTTTAATTATTTTTTTAATAAGTATCTTACTCTAATTTTTATTAGATTTTAAATTTGAAATTTTGATGTTTAACTGGTTTAAAGAGATTTCTGAAAATGTAGTTAAGCTGTTTTTGTGCGCACATAAGTTCAAATCAAATATAAATTCAGTCAAAGGTTTTTTTGGTTTCTGGACTAACCAAGGATTTCAAAGGTTTTTATATCTTCTTGCTATTACTTTTATTACTGTCAATTTTGTTTCTATAACAAATAGATTCCTCTTTCCTTAATGTGCTAACTACGTGATTCCTTGTTTTCTTGTATTATTCCCAATCATACATTGATTGAATTCGTTAAGTTGTATTTTTGATAATTCAAATTTCTAATTTTAATCTAAAATATTTTTATTGAATCAATGCGCTGGAGCTTATTTTCAATATTTTTAAATATGTCATTAACATTTTTGGTCTGATAGTCCCAAAAGCATAAAATAAGTTCTATATTTAATATTCGATAATCAATATACATAAAAATGTTCTTTGTTTTCTCAAATATTTTCCGGAGGTCTTTAATATTTACAAAAACCCAACAATTGTCACTAATTTTTGGCAAATTATTTGCACCACAATTTAGATTAAAATCATTGGATATAACTAAATTGGGTATGGATTTGGATTTGTCACTTAATCTTGAATCATTTGTTTAAATCTACAGAAATGTATAATTTTAATTAGTTTTTTAGCGAAAGTGTCGTCAATTAGAATATTTATGTTAAAATTTCCCAAATGAATAGTAACATTGTCTTGATCCCAACTGAATCAAGAATGTTTCCACTGGGTGATCTATAATAGAAATTTAAGGAATATATGATACATTTTTAGTGCGAATCCTATATTGCACAACAAAATGGCGGCCTAATAAAATGTTTAAATATTCGAATAAATTCCATTTCCTGGAATACAATCTTCTTTTTATGGAGGAAATTATCAAAGGATATAATTTATTTTTTGCAGACTAAGTAACTAATGTTATGAAAAATAAATATTAATATTAATAATAATAATAATAATAACAAATAAATTAAAAACTTAACAAAAGCATATAAAGTTATTACCAATCAATTATACGCATTTGTAAACTGTTAATTTTAAGTAATGGAATTCTTTACGAGGTGTGGGCAAACATGAACTAATCGTATTTTTTTAAATTTTTATAACGTTATTTACAGAATTCATGGAAACATCAATTATGACATTGATTATTTCCCTTTATAAAAACAAGGTTTCCTTCTTAGAAACAGAATTTTATCAATTTTTTAAACGTTTAATCCGGTTTCACACTTAATTTTTGTGTAAAACTTGAACTCATTTGGATAAGTAGTTTTTTGATACTGATATTTTAAACATATCATTAAGTCACCATTTTATTCCACCATAAGGGCTCCTCACCAAAATTTTAACAGTTTATCTCTATATCAGATTTGATTTTTGTACAAAATTTGAGGTAAATTGGAAAAGTAGTTTTTTAGCAACATGTTTTTATTATTTTACTAGGCCGTCATATTGGATTTTTACCAAAATATAACCATGTCATCCCCAAATAATCCTTAATTTTTGACCAAAATTTAAAGTAATCTGGGTTTTTTACTACGCCGCACAGACCTTCCGATTGGCAATCTAGCGGGACAAAATTATTTTGCTCGATGTTTTAGAAAAGAATGCTCTAAAAATAAGTCAACTGATGAAACTTATAATGTTTATTTCTAATAAGGTTAATAGACATATCCACGCATATAAAGCTTTTGTATTAAATACATGTTTAATTTATAATTATATAATATGGCATACTTATAATAAATATATTTTATGCTATGGAATATAAAAAAGTTTTCTTTATCCATTTATTGCCGAATTAGGAAGACTATGACAATAAAAATTAATAATAACAATAACAATAATAATAATTATAATATAGAAACAATAGAATAATTGCTAATTAATTAAAAAAAAACTAATATTTCCTAATACTAAATTTGTCACCTATGAAAAAATGTGTATAATGTAAAAAATGAATTTTAAAATTCATTAATATTTATGAGTTCTGTTTTGAAACAATTTGTTTGGTATTTCCTTAGATTTGACTTTGGTTGTAACTTTAGCTCCTTCCTAAAAGAGACAAACTAATGTTATAAAGAATTGTAAATATATACCATTGTATTATACCTGTTTTTATTCTTTATTCAAAATTGGTGTAATCTTCAAATTCGGGTGTACTTAAGAGTCTAAGTACATCTAGTGATATCGATGTATTTTTCTTCTGAAGCTTCAAGCGGATACTGCTGAAAACAGGATCAGAAGAAATCAACAGTAAACGTATTAAATCTGACATGGTATCCGATCTGCTAAACTTTCGAGTATGGTGCTCTCTGTACTTGTTATAATCCTTATTTCTCGCTTCTTGTACTTCTTGAGAGAGCATTCCAATAGGCAATAAAGCTTCCCTTACGATATTTCCTCCGTGGATTAACAATTTATGTACAGACTGTGGCATATAATACCAACTATATTTCTGCACATATCTGCAGTATATAAGCAGTAAATGTTGAATTCTGTTATGTTAATATTGTATTTAGAAGAAATGTTTTTTAAAATTACACCAAAACGTGTAATTAGTTCTTCACCTACGCCCGTTATAACCGAGGCCAACGTTGGATTATTAAATCATCGCCGTGCAGTGTTGCCATCATTACTTGTCCCGAACCCTGGCTTAAGAACATCCACCAAAACCCCCATGTCACATCGCATACGATCCTAAATCACACGTGTTCGAGCAGTCACTTGTTCCTTATCTTCTTTGCAAATTTGCCATCTTTTAGTTTCTAGGTGGTTCGAAATATGCAAAATGCATTCAAAACACTTGATCTATGCATGCAAGTTAGACAAACTATATGCATGTTTATTTATGGGATTTTGTCTTAACACATTTAAATCGTTTATCTGTTTAGGTTTAGCTTCACATATATATAACAATTTTGATTAGATTGCTTCATTAAAACACTGCAAATTTTGCCATCTATCATCGTTGAAGTCAAAATAGGTTTTATCAGAATTTGTCGTTCTTCAATTATTACACCAGTTTGGGTTAATTTTGATATTTCGTTTTCCACGTTTTCTATTTCTGTTTTAGTTAGCTCTGCAGTTTCTTTTTTTCGAAGTATTTTTATGGTTGAAGAAGGGCGATTATTATGCCATAAAATTAGTTTCTTATTTTGTTGTCATTACTAACACCATCACCAGATGAAGAATGTGTAAAAAGTGGTAAGGGTACTAGTGACATAACAAATTCATAGGCATCATCACAATTATTTTCAGTTGCTTGAACACTAAACTGTTGCTTATATTGACTCTGTCCAGAAGCACCATCACAACCCCATTTAAAGATTATATTTAAAGGTGAAGAGGTGTCTAATCCAACTTTCAATTGTTTAAGAACTTCATGCTGTACTAGGTACTAGTCAATTAACGATTGAAGATTTATTTCAGCAGAGAATTCGGTTATAGTTATTTGGTCTGGATAACATAGTTTTTTAGCAACAAGAAGTAAGTGATACTTTAGGTAAATATCAGCATTATGTGCTTTGTTTATTTGACGCATTGAAATGTATTGATCCTTTGTTAGTTTTTGATCGACAAAAAATGCTAGGGCATCACCCGGGGTAATTTTAATAAGCGGTTTGCTATTAACATTTTTAAGGACTCTCTTCAGTTTTGTAGCTCTTTCTCGTGAATTTGAAACTACTTCTTTTAGAATATGAGCAGCGTCACGCCTTCCCTGAGAATGCAGGCTCATTTGCGCAGCAAGAATTAATTCATTAGAAGAGTTTGTTTCTAGCAGTGATTTTAATTTTCCTTTTTGTACACTTGGAACACTCCTGAAATTATTTTTGCGGTCTTCCTACAGGATTAGGAGAAGGTTCAGGCCAATTTAAAAAGTCAAATGATAGTTGGCCTTTTAACCAATCACGTCGCGAGAGATTATGTACAGATTGCGACATGCCGTAAAACACAGGCCTTTTTTTACTATCAAAAGACGCAATTTGGTGTTGTATGTAGTCTATAGAAATGTTTCTAATACAAATTGCGTATTTTTTCATACTTGATATTTTTACCTTTTGGGATGCTATATTGGCAATCGGAACGTCTGTGCGCCGTGAATAGACAGAGAAAACAAAACATGTTTTTCGGCATGTAGGGACCCCGACAAATCTCGGAGAGTGATATTTTCACTACTTCCCTCTTACTCCCTGGGCTGTACATGCCTTTCGCCGGCCCTGACCCAGTTTGTATTAAATTCGGACTTCTAACTCGGAATTTAATAAGACCCGAGATCTAAGTCGGACTTTAATAAATTCCGAGCTAGCAGGCCACAATTTAATAAATTCCGGAATAAAAGTCAGAATTTATTAAATCCTTAATTATGTCGGAACTTAATAAATTCCGAGATAGAAGTCGCAATTTAATAAATTCCGAGATCTAAGTCGGAATTTACGAATTTCGAATTTTAATATGTATAATATTTAAAAAAAATTCAAGTCCTTCTACGCTCTCGCAGTACAGTAATTGCCAAAATAAGAAAAAAGGTTTATATGATCATGGATCCAAAAAGTCCTGAGTTTCAAGATATAGGGCGAATAACGTTTACAATATAACACCCTATATATCGAGAATGAAAAAATATTTGCTGACCTTTATTCATATAAAATTTGTACCTTATGTTTTAGTTTGCTGTTCTCTCCAAATATTTTGTAAATAAAATGATTAGTAAAACTAACCTCCGTGCCAGTAAAAACCATATAAAACACAATATTTTTATAATACCACCTCTTTTTCCTTTTACATTTTACTCACTAAAAAAGAAAATATTTTGTGCCAAACATAAATATATTCGATTCGAAATTTAAAAACAATGTATTAAAGTCTTTCAATTTGTTAGTGGAAACTATTAGATAGAAAAAGATTTAAAAAGACGTCATTCCCCAATTTTTATTTTTATTTTTCAATAACTTGGCTATGGGATCACTCCGGCACTATCCTGAATAATTCCTGATAATGTCATCCGAACTGGTCAAACCAACCAGTAATAATCTACATACCTACTTAAAAAAAGAAAAATGCATAGGGTGGAATTAATAACCTCTTCATTTTCGATTAAAAATAATATAGTCCATATTAAAACTTAAATAAATATTTTAAGTAGGTCTTGAAACATTTGTCTAAATCCTAACTTGCATTATAATTTAAGTTATTTATTAATTATTATATTTTATTATTGCAATCTAGTGAGTAATAAGATAAAAATCTGGGTTTTATTTGTTTTTATTACGAATGGATTTTTAATAACGCGTGTTTGAAGTTAGAAAAATTGGTCATTTTACTATAAATACTCAAAAACGGTTAATATTTTTACATAGAACATGCTCTACAAAATTTGGATAGTTTTTTTTGTAGATACTAAAAATTTAGTAAATTATAGATTATTACATTACAAATAATAAAAATTGTAATATATTTATATTTGTTCTTTGAGAATCAATTATCCAATCCATCTAATTAAAAATAGCAAACTAAAAAATATATGTATACCTTTGTAGTCGCGTTTTCTGGAATATTATATACTATATCATGGGGATACCTACCTGCAAACCCCAATCATGGTCAAATACTTTAATTTTAAAAAACCACTTATGCAACTGATTTAAAATTTTAAACAAAAATTAAGTGTTAAACAGAGATAGACTGGTACATCTTAAGTGCGAATCCTATATGGCACAACAAAATGGCGGCCTAATAAAATGTTAAAATATTCGGTTAAATTACATTTCCTGGAATAAAACCTTTTATTTATGGAGAAAATTAATAAAGTCTAGAAAAAAAATATTTTTTTTGTAGACTACGTAATTAATGTTATAAAAAAATTAAAATAATAACAAATAAACTAAAAAAAAAGTATAAAGTTATTACCAAATAAATATACGCATTTTTAGACACTTAATTTTAAGTAGTGGAATTCTGTACCAGGGAAATGATAAGCAAAGGCGAATTTACCTTTTTTTTTAATTTTTAATAACTTCATTTGCATAATTCTTGAAAAAATCAATGAGGACATTAATTATTTTCCTTCATAAAAGTGAGGTTTTCTTCTAGGATACAGAATTTTACCGACTTTTTATTTAAACATTTAATTAGGCTGCCAGTTTGTTTTGCCATATAGAACTGAAAAAGTTTTACCACTTTAATCGGTTTCACACTCACTGGTTTTTGTGTAAAATCTGAACTCTATTGGAACAAGTAATTTTTTTGATAGTGATATTTTAAACATATCACTAAGTCGCCATTTCATTCCAACATAGTGGCTCCTCACCAAAATTTTAACAGTTTATCCCTATATCATATTCAATTTTGCACAAAATTTGAGATTAATTGGAGAAGTAGTTTTTTGGTAATAATTTTTTTATTGTTTTATTAGACGCCATATTTATATAAAACTTTTAACTTATTTTCCTGTTCCCCTATATATTTTGTATGGGATTTGGGCAAGTTAAACACCCTGTACGTCGGAAACTAGTCATATAAGATTGTCTCCATGGTATCTTGTGTTCAGGAGCTCAGAAACCACAATATATAAAGTGCGGGTCACGAAAGAAAACCGGGCGGAGTCAATCGGTTTAAGAAGGTCGGCCACCAAATCCCTTTAAACCAGTAGTGTCCCGTCGTTCTTTAAATAATATGGCACTCATTTTTGACTATACACACTTCAGATAATTAAAAAATGTAACTATGCTTAATGAACCTTTATCTATATTTGTCTGTTTTCTTTCGTGTACCGCACTTCTACATCTCTTTTGTGTTGCAAAAACGGCGAACTTTCGAATTTTAAAATGATTTAGTTTTGATTTTTCTTGATCGATTTACCTATAAATATATTTTTTCTTGTGTTCTGTCATTAACGGTTCCCGGGCTACTGCCTACGTCCACTATTATTGAACCACCCAGTACAGTGATACACGATTTACAAGTCCAGATTTTACAAGGGCAGCCAGCATCAGATCCAGTGAACGAGATTTAGCAAAATTTTAATTTATGCAGTTCGACTTTGGCCTATTCGGGTATGCCAAAAGTGGCCGTCTGCCTCCGTTTGTCATATTACTTTATACAGTGGCCGTCATTGTGAAGTACTATACAGAGCGTTTCCTAATTGCGTGCTGATGTTAAAGGGGGTGTTTTTATGTCCTAAAAGTCTTAACTTTTGAGATACAGAATGGTAAAGTTTAAAAAGAAAACATTTTTTTTATCCCAATTCTCATGCTATTGTAGATAACTGCATGAAATTTGATACACGTCTTCTATGCATTAAGGAGCATATGGATTTACCCAAGTTAATTACATATGCATGCCACTGGTAGAAATTTAAAAAATTGATTGTTAATAAAAAATGCCTTTTTATGCGTAAAAGACCTGAACCAAATTTCACACAGTTATTTATCTATAATAACATCAGAATTAGGATTTTAAAAAAAATGTTTTTTAACAGGGTTTTAAAAAAACATATCTCCAAAGTTAAGACTTTTAGGTTCATATTAAACTTTTTTCTTAAAAAGGTCCAAGAATCACCCCCCTTTTACATTAGCACGCAATTAGGAAACTCCCTGTAGAGTACTTCACAATGACGCCCCCTGTACAAAGTAATATGACAGACGAAGACAAACGGTCACTTTTGGCATAACCGAATAGCCCAAAGTCGAAATGCATAAGTTAAAATTTTGAAAAATCTTGTTTACTGGAATCAGTGCTGGCTCCCCTACTATAACTACATTGATGTGTTAATTTTGGAAAAATATGAGTTCTGTAGTTTTTCAAATAATAATTGCAATATTAGTTAATTTTTGACACCGTATTGAACAGAAAATTAATTATTTTGAAGCAGTTTATTGACAGCTACTTTATGAACAATTTTAGAAAATAGATGAAAAAAAACTAAGCCATTTTTGAGGCTGACGCCTGTGATTCTAATGGTTCGATTCCTTCTAAATCGTTGTCTTCCTCTGAAAATGATGAAGTTTCGTCGTCAATAACCGTTACAATTTTGCCATCTACTTCCTCATCTTATCTTATCTTCAATAGAACGAACATGTTTAACATACGATTTCCAATTTTCAGCATATATTGAGTCAATCGCTTCTAATGTTATTTTAATTAAATCTTTAATTGAAAGTTCACCGGTGTTGCGCTCTCAAATATATTTTTTTACTTCTGCCCATGCAAGTCCAATAGAGTTGAAGTCGCACTTGTATGAAGCAGCCTTAATGGTGTATGACCGAGGTTACGTAAAAGACCGTCAATTTTATACTTTTTTCTATAGGCTTGTTGGCTGATTCATATCATTGATATTTTCTCCATGTTGGATCACATACAAGATTGTTCGATTTAAGCCACGATATTATATGAGCTTTTGTAGAGTATTTAGTTGGCACTTTATCTTCTACGTGAGAATGATAAGACACATTATCCATTACCACGACTAATTTGGGAGGAATGTTAGGTAGAAGCTTCTCGAGCAACCACTTTTCAAAATTATCTCTATTCATCTGTCCATGATAGTCTCCAGTGTCAGTGTCAGTGTCAGAGCGAAAAACTAAAGCAGTACCTGGAACAAATCTGGCTCCTGAACCAGCATGAACTATAATAAAACGACTACTAGAGCGGATTTCCTGAACAACACCTGTAACACTTTCACTTTGCCAGCATTTGTTCACTGTCATATCATTATCTACCCAGGTTTCGTCTAGATAGAGAATATTGCGTCCTTCTTGCCTATATTACCTTACAGTTAAAAGATATTTCACCCGCCAGTGAAAAATATTTGGTCTCTGAATGAGCAATTTTTGTTTATTTTGGCACTTGCACCAAACAAAACCATTTGATCGTAAAAGCCGATTTAAGGTTTTATACCCGTACGGAAAATCTATTTTGTTCTTTACAGCACGAAGTAGTTTGTTTGATTTGTAATATTACAGTCGGTGACCCAAAATTACATAATATAAAACGTCACTATGATATTCATAAACTATGTTTGACAAGTATACAGGCATGTTTAAAAACGAAAAGTTAAATAAGTTAAAATCACGGTTGAAAGATCAGCAGCTTATGTTTACACGTCCAAAGCAAGAAAATGAATCTGTCCTTCAAGCGAGCTACGTACTGTCGGAGTTGATCGCGAAACACTCAAAACTAATTTTTGTTTATTTTGGCACTTGCACCAAACAAAACCATTTGATCGTAAAAGCCGATTTAAGGTTTTATACCCGTACGGAAAATCTATTTTGTTCTTTACAGCACGAAGTAGGAGTTTGCAGGTCGGAACCTTCTTCAAGTTTGTACAAAAATCCTCTATTGTTCGTCGCATTACTTGAAAATCACCATCGTCAATTTTATCTTTGTATGATAATCGGGTTTTTTTTTTACCAGGAGATTTTAAAGATGAAGTAGAACATGAACGATCATTATGTTCTCTTTAATTTTTTCTTAGACTTCTTTCCGAAACACCAGTGTAAAATGCAGCGCGTTCTGTTCGATTTTGAATTGGAATAGTCAAGCTATTATTTTCGGCTTCTCTAGTACAGGCCTCTATAATGCTCGCAATAACTTCACGTGCACCGCTTCGAATTGTTTTTCTTTTTTTGCTCGCCATCGTTACTTCGAAATAATAATTCAAATTCAACTCAACGCATTTATATAGAAATGAAAACAAATGCTCGAAATGTATAGCCGCCACTGAAAATAGCTAGAACCTTCTAGCGGCAATTGCACATCCCAATTACAAGTGGACCTGTGCGAAATTTACTTTAAATCCTCGATTAATTTTCCGTACCGCTTAGCTGGCGCACTTTATTGGTGAAGCGCCAAACTATTACAACAAATAAAATAACATAAATTTATTTGCGTACACAAATTTTACTTTTCTGCTTGCTTAAGACTATGAACCTTTATTTTAAGGACCTCCCGGTTTTCTTTCGTGTCCCGCACTTTAAAAAATCAGCCCATTTCACCAAAGCCATTTTCCATGAGGTTTGTACGTTGGCCTGAAATTTTTACCACCAGAGATTTAAATACCACATTTTGCTTGGTTTTGGTACATTACATTTTGTTTGGATTTGGTACAGGAAAAATTAAAAAAAAAATGTAATTTAATTTTCTGTAATTAAAAAAAAATAAAACTGACTTTAAAAAAATGCACTGAAAAGTAAAAAATATTTTATTTCATCTTGAAAGTTTGACTTTGTGTACTCGGTGCCAAACTAATTCATAGAACAAATGAAAATTTGCCAGAATCACAGTAATAATATTATATAAAAATGCGATCTATAAGTATCTATAGAAAATCAGTTATACACTTGTTAAAAATAAATTGATTAGTAGAACTGAGCATCGGGCCATTAAAAACCATGTGAAACACAATATTTTCAATATTTTTATAACACCACCTCCCTTTCCCCTTACCCTTACTCATTGAAAGAGAAAATGTTTTGTGCCAAAAATAAAAATATTCGATTCGAAATTTAAAAGCAATATTAAAATTTAAATTTGTTAGTGGAAACTCTTAGGTAGAAAAAGATTTAAAATTATGTCATTCCCCCATTTTTATTTTTCAATATTTTGGATATGAGACCACTCCTGCACTAACCTGAATACTGTCTGATAATGTTATCCGAACTGGCTAAACCAACCCGGAATAATCGATATACATATAAAAAATAGAACAATTAATTGGATAAACATATTAAAATTTAAATATATATTTTAGGTGGGTCTTGAAATATTTCAGTTATTTATTAAGTATTATATTTTATTATTGTAATCTAGACAGTAGTAAGATGTTTTTATTACTTATGGATTTTTAATAATAATAATAATAATTTTACATAGAACATGTTCTAGAAAAATGGCATAGTTTTTTCCGTAGATATTAAAAATGAACATCTAGATTATCACATTAAAAATAAGAAAAGTTGTGAGTGGTTCAGAGTTGTTTTGTGTGGATCAATCATCCAGTCAATCTAATTAAATATAACAAATTAAAAAATATATTTGTACCTTTGTACTTTGTAGTTTTCTGAAATATATCATACTATATCATGGGCATACCTACCTGCAAACCCCAATCATAGTCAAATACTTTAATTGAAATTGGAAGAAACGGGTCCTCAATAGGCACTGTAAAGCTCTCATCCCAAATAGGATTCAAGTCCCTATAAATTGTTCGTGATTTGTAAATGAGTCTGCCCCCTATTTTAAATTTCACGTAAGGGTCACTCAGACCTAAAACAGGAATATAAAAATAGGACCTGGTAAGTATACTAGAACAAAATATAAATAATGTTTAACATAAGAAGTAAACCCAAATCAGTATAATTTATCGTTTCTCAATTTTAACTCCTCCATAGTCATAACTCAAGCTTTGTATTAAGTAAGCTTTGTAGTTCCCCACAAAACAGCCATAAAAGAGAAAAAGATGATTTACAGGATTTTTATCTATACCTTGGCACCTGCCCACAGTTTTACCTTAAGATACAAAAAGCCTTCTTGTATTATATTTTAGAAATATCAAAAATATTATAATTTTACTAAAAAGTAGAACCAACCATTATGTTTTAAAGAAACACGTTTTATATTATTTTTCCAATAAATGGGTTTCTTCTTAAAAGTTTATAATATACCAAAAATGACAAAAGCGATCCCTGAAGCTGAAGCAGCTAACAACAAAAATAAATGAAGATGGTCATTCAATATTTCCAAAAAAAACCTACTTATCCTTACAGCCCATGACAATGAACTCTATATTACGTAGCTGGAATAATCCCGACCATTGCCAAGATCTTTTAAAATAGCCATGCCCGGTAAGCATTTTTCTGCGGCCCAAATCAGTTTTGAAAACAGCCAGATAATGCGGCCCGCGAACAAGTTGAAAACCGTTTTTGAAAGCGCGCGCCGCTGCAGCAACCGTTGGTATAAAAAATGTACAATTGTACAGGGTGTTCCAGCGAGGACTGAACAGGAACCTATTTTCGACCTTCCTTGTATTTTGGAAAAATTCAAAATAGCCAATCGATGTATTTTTTCTTGTAGAATCCAAAAATGTCATCGAAAAAATATTTGAACCAGAAACAAAAGAGTTACGCTATGCATCAGGTGTTTTTTAAATGGAATGTATCGTTTTTTATACGATTTTTGGAAAGAGTGATTTTTTTTATGTCCGTTCTGATTAAAAGATTTGATTTTGCGATAGCTGTTTATATTACATTTTAATGTTTTACAAACTAAAATTTTGGCTTCACCTGTTTAAAATATACGATAGGTTGGTATAGGTGATGAAGGTAAAATGACGTTTGAATGCTTTGTCAATAAAAATTGACATTATTTTAATTATTGTCGAAGTCTTCACCTAAAAAATATATATTTGGCTCTGATCGAAATGAAATACTCTTTGGACGAGAGACTACAGATTGTTATGCTATTTTACAAGTGCCAAGAAAATGTAAGAGAAACAAGAAGAAGATTTATTGCAAATTTTCATAGAAATATATCCATCAATACAATTCTAAGGATAAAAAAACCTATTTGAGGAAAATAAAACTTTACATGATAGAAAAAGAAATTCAATAAAAAATAATTATTAAATAATAAAATAAAACTACTAATAACATAAGTTTTCAATGTGACCGCCGTTTTTCTCGAAACAACATCGATAACCCCTTTGTAGCCTTTCTAAACTTGCGGTTACAATATGATTTTCCTGGTTAAGGCGGTTTATTTCATCGACAATTTTTCCCATGATCTCTTGAATATTTTCGTTTCGTTGTCTGTATACGACGTTCTTCAAATGGCCCCAAAGAAATGTATCCAAAACTGAGAGGTCGGGGCTACTGGGCGGCCAAGCATATGCTCCATTTCGCCCTATCCATTCGTTATGGCGCCGATTTAAAAATTGAACCACATCATGCACAGCATGAGGAGGCGCCCCATCATGTTGCCAAATTAAATTCTGATATTCTGCCAATGGTAAGTCTTCCAAAAAATTTTCAATTTCGTTTTCTAAAAACTCATAATATCTGTGCCCATTTAAAGTCCCGTTAAAAAATATTGGTCCCAAAATTTTATTGTTTTTTATCCCACACCAAACATGAATAGAATTCCTCCCTTGAAATTTAATAGTCTGGAACTTTTTTGGATTTTCAACGGCCCAGTGGTGACTATTATGTCTGTTGAATACTCCCGATGTTGTGAAAGTAGCTTCGTCGGTCCACACAATATTTTTCAATAAATCAGGGTCTTCGTTTTCTTGCCGAATTACCATTTGAGAAACAAATTGGAAGCGAAGTTCTTTTTGTGCCGGTGTTAGGTGCTGAAGTGGAAGGATACGAAAAGGCCTAAATTTATGAATTTTCAGAGTCGTGTGAACAGTCCCTCGGGTAACTCTTCTGCGCCTTGCACCGCCACCGTACTGAACTTCCCGAACTGCATCCGAAATAGATTTGGTTAGATTAACTTGAAAATAATTTATAATGGCCTGGTCTCGATTTCTTCTTCTTTGTATATTTCTTTTTCTATCATGTAAAGTTTTATTTTCCTCAAATAGGTTTTTTATCCTTAGAATTGTATTGATGGATATATTTCTATGAAAATTTGCAATAAATCTTCTTCTTGCTTCTCTTGCATTTTCTTGGTACTTGTAAAATAACATATCAATCTGTAGTCTCTCGTCCAAAGAGTATTTCATTTCGATCAGAGTCAAATATATATTTTTTAGGTGAAGACTTCGACAATAATTAAAATAATGTCAATTTTTATTGACAAAGCATTCAAACGTCGTTTTACCTTGATCACCTATACCAACCTATCGTATATTTTAAACAGGTGAAGCTAAAATTTTAGTTTGTAAAACATTAAAATGTAATATAAACAGCTATCGCAAAATCAAATCTTTTAATCAGAACGGACATAAAAAAAATCACTCTTTCCAAAAATCGTATAAAAAACGATACATTCCATTTAAAAAACACCTGATGCATAGCGTAACTCTTTTGTTTCTGGTTCAAATATTTTTTCGATGACATTTTTGGATTCTACAAGAAAAAATACATCGATTGGCTATTTTGAATTTTTCCAAAATACAAGGAAGGTCGAAAATAGGTCCCTATTCAGTCCTCGCTGGAACACCCTGTACATAGTGCCGTCTATGTTTAGGAGGACGAACTACACATACTCGACCTAAAACATAAAGCCAAACGTTATCTTGCTTGTTGCATGAAATTATATCGCGTAAAAACATAGATGACGCTATCTGAACATTCTGGAAAGAACTCGAGAAATCACAATCCGTATATAAGCAGTTTTCGATTGAGTTTCGAGTTGACTTGCGCACTTATTGTTACAACACTTAACAGTACCTATTATAATTTATTTCGGATACAGTTTTTAACATGTCTCTTTCAAAACCAAGTGAAAGTAAGAGGAAACTTGTAGATGAGCATCGTATCTTTCAAGAAAAGTGGAAATTAGAGTTTTTTTGCTGTGAAGTGATAGAAAAAATTATTTGTTTGATTTGTAATATTACAGTCGGTGACCCAAAATTATATAATATAAAACGTCACTATGATATTCATAAACTATGTTTGACAAGTATACAGCCATGTTTAAAAACGAAAAGTTAAATAAGTTAAAATCACGGTTGAAAGATCAGCAGCTTATGTTTACACGTCCAAAGCAAGAAAATGAATCTGTCCTTCAAGCGAGCTACGTACTGTCGGAGTTGATCGCGAAACACTCAAAACCATTTGTTGAAGGTGAATTTATAAAAGAGGGCCTTGTAAAGACCGCGGAAATTGTAAGTCCCGAGAGCGTGGAGGCATTTCAAAATATATCCTTGTCCCGGCAGCATACTGTCGCTGAAAGAGTTACTGAGTTGGCTGCCAATATAAGTGATCAGATAAAAACAAAATCAGACTCTTTCATTGCATTTTCTATTGCCTGTGACGACAGTACGGATATGTGTGGTGTGGCGCAACGCGCTGTTTTTAGAATTAGTACCATCGCATGATACAACAACTGGGAAGGATATTTTCGATGATGGTTATGGACTTGCAAAAGTACAATTTAGATTTGTCCAAACTGTGTTCCGTTGCAACAGACGGAGCTCCTTCAATGAGTGGAGTAAAAAATGGCTTCGTTAAAATACTACAAAGATCAGAGAAACAGGCAGTGACAAATCAGATTTTCATCATATTCATTGTATAATCCACCAAGAAGTTTTATGCTCAAAAGTGATCAAGTTGGAAAGTGTTTTAAAGTCAGTAAAAAAAATTATAAACTTCATAAGGTCACGAGGCCTTAATCAGCAACAGCGACAGTTTTCTGCATTTTTACGTGATTTAGAAAGTGAGTTCACTGGTTTACCACATTACGCAGGGGTGCGATGGCTTTCGTGTTCTATGGTACTCGACCGGTTTTGGAAACTCAAAGAAGAAATACGCGTTTTCATGGAAACAAAAGGAGAAGATGTCAGCTTATTATGCGATGTACCTTTTTTACAAGATCTTTCGTTTATGGTAGATATCACAAAACACTTGCCGGACTTAAATACGAAATTGCAAGGACCACGTTAAGTTATTACAGATATGCATGATGATGTGAAAGCTTTCAAGTGTAAGATGATGTTGTGGGAAAAACTTTAGCACAGGATAATCTGTCACATTTTCTGACTTGTAAGGCATATCAGGAAAGCACAAGTGTTCCAATATCATACAAAATATATTCAGAGAAAATGAGAAGCCTTCTGGCAGAATTTGAGAAACGTTTTCAGGATTTTAGGACCCAAGAAAACAATTTTTGTCTATTTACCGGTCTTTTCACTATCGATATTGATAAAGTTCCTTCTCATTTGCAAATGGAAGTAATTGAAATTCAGTGTCAGACCCATTTAAAACAAAAATTTGATAGTGTTGGTACGCTCGAATTTTATAAGTACTTGCCTGTTCAATACCAAGACATGAGAAAATTTGCCTGTAAAATCCTGTCAATGTTTGGAAGTACCTATAAGTGTGAACAACTATTATGATGATTGATGAAAGGAAACAAATCTCCTGCAAGATCGCGATTGACGAACACACACTTAGACGCAGTTTTAAAAGTTATTTCTGCAGATAAATTCGCGCCACAAATCGACAACTTAATTAAAGACAAGAGATGTCAAATATCTGGCAAAAAAATTTATTGTTTGTAGTTTTTTGTAATGTCCTTTTTATTGGAAATTTAATAAACAGACTTGTCCTAAAATAGTACTTTTTCTCAAGATTTTCAGTAGTTTGTCTTCTTTAAGATAAGGTTTTGCGGCCCACCTAGTCGATGGTCTTCATGCTTTTGGTCCACCAGTGACTTTGAGTTTGACATGGCTTCAGTTTCAGAGGCAAATGTGACAAAGATAGCATTCGTGTGTGGGTGTCTTGCTCCCACTCGTAATATTAAATGGGTTTAGTTACACCAAAAAGTTCTGAGCACATATTTCAGGTACTTTCGTTGTTTTTTTGGCTAAAAATGCGCTTGTGCGGGTAAAATAGTCATTAAAGCTTTCGAGTGTGCTGAAAAATTTAACAAATCTGTAGTTTGGTTCCCGTGGGGAGGTAAGAACTATACATTTTAAAGTGACAATTATTGGTATTCTGTGCTGATGCTTTGCGAGCGGGCAATAAGATTTTCAGCAAAGAAAGAGATTTTAGTGTAAATATTTACCTAATTCAAGACGATTTTTTTGTTTCGCCAGCAGCTCTAACATGGCCGATTTTGATATGTGTTTGTTAAAAGTACACCTCTTTACCTACAGATGTGGTGATACTACACTGAGGTGAGGCAATATTGTGAAAAATGTAATAACAAAATCCACCCCTTTACACACCCGTAAGAGTGGATTTTAAAAAATCCAGAAATCAGTTTTTAGAAAATATTTTTTAAAAACCTCTGACTTATGAACCGTTTTAAATACTCATTTAGTTAAAAAGTTATTGTAAATAAGGAAAAATTAATTTAACACCATTTTCAAATGAAAATTTCAATTCCCTTTTATCAACGTTATTTCTTATTATTATCTTCTCATACATCTGTAAGCCTTCCGTTTGGTTACAAAAGAAACAATGTTATTATTTTTATTAAAATAAAACTCTATGCAGTATATTTTTTATATTTTAAAATATGATCTATATGTGCTGTTTTTATTACAGAATTTACTGTATTATCTTCTTCCAAACTACTTCAAATACTTTATAAAGAGCGGTTTTTTTACACCAAATGTTAAGACGATATATATTCTACAGTATAAATGACCTTCTGTGCATTATTTAAATTAAATAAATTAAATATTAATCCTTTATACCCATAGGAAATAAACGGAAAGCCCACAAGACCGCGAATTGCATCAAAATGTATTTGCGTCACTTTTGTAGTTCAAAGAGGCTGTTTCAGTTACGTAGAATAGGGTTCAATATTATCTAGTCATTTACACATCTGCTCATGTACATGGTGTTTCACAGAAGCGTGCCACTCGATTTCATTTTCCTTTGGTTTAGTTAAAATAAAAATGTAAACCATAACTCATACTTATAGTTTCTTTCGGACTATCGGAATATGAAATAAAAAAACAATTCAATTTCAAACAAATGGCAGAATTTTTTTATTGCAATTTGTGTATTGTTTTATGAAGTATTTTTGTTATATGGATTGTAAACATCATTTCCAGTTTAACCAAAAACAATACCTAAAGTAAATTTTTTTCACATAACCCCATGAAAGTTTATACAAATGGATAGAGCTGTTTTCCTGATTTAAAAAATATATAATTCTTGAGGTCTACTGACCAAAAACTATAATATTGCTTTAGATTTATTTTTGACAATAAAATCCACAAGTAGATATGAAATTAAAAAGAGCGCAGTAACCGGCGCCTTTCCATACTTTCTGAAAAAAACCGAGATAATAAAAATCTTATATTTTAAGTTATATGTACTTTACTATACTTAGAATACTATAGAATAGAAGTAAATTTAACTTTAAGCCAGAAAAAAAAGAAGAAAAAGTAAACAACAATTTTCTCTTTCTGGTTCTGGATTTTGTGAGGGTGCAGTCAAATAAAAGAGGACGCCTAGTGTACGAAACTCTATTGTGTGATCCATCCTTTCTCAGGGACTTTCTGAATTAGGAACAAAGAAATACATACGTTAGAAAAATTGCTTATACATTTTGGTATGACTCTTACCAAAGTGTGTTAAAATTAAACAAATCCATTACGCAACATAGATGCGCTAATGTAGAACTTAAATTACTTGATGCGTGGAAGGACACACTTAAACATTAAAGCACATGATGTAAATTATTCTTAAGTTTTAATTAACATGGTTTATAACTACACAAACTAATGAGGAGAAGTAACTCTCAGTGCTGGTACGTCACCATTGCTATAAGAAAAACTGGTGAATCGTAGTAGATAAAATCCAAAAAAACAAGAAAAACTTTGTATTTCGAGCCTGCCTATTTCTATGGATCAATCTCTACGGAAAGCTACGGCTTCAGGCCCATAGAAAACTATCATGTCAGCTATGCTAAAATTTCAAAGGATTAGGCACAGAAAAAATTGCTTCCTTTGCCGTTTTCTGTTATGCCAGAAATAGAATTTTAAGTTAAATACACAGAAATACTGCTTATAACTCTAAAATCATTCTTTTAGCCATATTTTATTTATATTTGACGTTAAATTGTTTTTTAATGATATATTCCGATAGCATAGAGAAACCTGAATAAGTTAAGTTTAACAAACATAGAAAAAGACTCCAAGTTCCGGTCTCATTAAATTATTATTTTACAATTCACAACAAACATTACACGTGTTTCGCCCTTTCGAGCATCATCAGACCTACAAACAACAGAGAGAACCTTAGTAAATAATCACACTCACAAATCCTAAAACAATAACTTACAACTACAATTATTATTACACTAAATTGTTAAATATTATTTTATGTAATAATAATGTAATTAATGTAATAATAATTGTAGGCAACCTTCATTTCATTCACTAATTCATAGAGTGAGAGTTTTTGGTTCTTTTCTTCGACTAGTCCAGTAGCCTGTGGGTGGTTGCTTCGGTGTCTCACTCGGGTGGTCTGGGTTCGATCCCGTCTAGAGACATGAATCTTTTTTTAATACTTTTTTTAATATTTTATTTTGTTTATTCACGTGAGACTTAACCTCATTTTAATGTCCATCAAATATGTATAAGTAGTTGTTTGTTTTGTTGTGCTTTAGTGTGTTTTATTCTATTTGTAAGTTATTGTTTTAGGATTTGTGAGTGTGATTATTTACTAAGGTTCTCTCTGTTGTTTGTAGGTCTGATGATGCTCGAAAGGGCGAAACACGTGTAATGTTTGTTGTGAATTGTAAAATTATAATTTAATGAGACCGAGACTTGGAGTCTTTTTCTATGTTTGTTATTAAAACTAGGTCTCTTTGAGCAATATGGACAATTTCTTCGATAAGTTAAGTTTTTAAAACATAAGAGAGTAAACTCGTTTTCGTGATACTTCCTCTGTACAGTCGAATTTAGTTTTTGAAAGCGAAAATAGATGTCGAGTTAATTGTAGATATTTCCATTTATTTATTGACCATCGTTTAAGCACATACTATCCTATTATATTACAGAAAAACCCATTTGATTGCAAAATCGACAATAAAGCTATTATCAGCTAGTATAAGCCCATCATATGTTATTTCAAGCAAATACACCCTCTACACATTATCAATAATATTCGGTGATCCAACAATCAATCATTTTTGTGAAAATGCACATCCAAAAACACATTTGAATAGAAAAAGGAAATCAATTTTCTGATTAAAACCATGCAGTCAACACAAAGGCAAATCCGTTTTTTGTCGCAGTAGAATTGAATGACAAATTGGTCTCTTTAAAGAGAATTTCAAAACAGCTATTGAATTTCCCTTTAAGCGAAGTGAATAAATTTCAGATTCCATGACGAAAAAGAGTTTGCTTATATAACGATTTTTTTTTAGCTATTTGTTATCTTAACAAAAAAATTGGTAACTATATATTAACTAAAAAATATTTACAAATATTACGCATCTTGCCATCTACACTAGTCTGTCTAGGGTAACTTTCGATACATAATTATAATAATTCCATAGAGAACAAATAAACTGAATACTTTTTAAAACATTTTTGTCATATATTATTTTAATTTTAAGATTATACTATGTGTATTTACGAAGCGTTAGTTGTAATATAGCAGGATAATTAATGAGGAATTTAAAAATATAGCACTCCTATTTGACAGTAGTTCAGGATTTTTATGATTTTTTTTGTACGGCTGGTGCGATATTTTTTGAGCTTACCATTCTTGTCCATAGCTACCAACCCGTGTCCTCGGCGCAGATAAATTCTAAGTTGAAAAAAAGAGTGTTGTCGTAGAACTGCCTCTTTCCTCCTGGTGATTTCATCATTAGAACTTAACTGAAAATTAAAAAAAATGAATGAATGAAAAATTGGTTTCGAAATTAAAAAAATAAACGGGCTGTCCCTTGGTTCTATCCTAATCTCCTAGATTAAGAGGCTTGCCAGGGGAGAAATAAAAGTATCCCGATAGAACCAAAGCATAGCTCGTCTAATGTCCAATATTACAAAATATGTGATGGCCAAATGCAGGGTTGTAAAAAAATCATGATTTTTTTTAAATAATCAAAAATTCAATATCTGATCGTGGTTTTTTGATATTGATTGACTTTTACTGATTTTTTTTATTAAACATGGCCATAACAGACAATTAAAACAATTATTATTAAGTTATTTTTCTTTTTTTTGGACAGACATACTTTTTGTTTAGACTTGGAATTCAAATAACTTCTCTACACACCCCAATAAACTTGTCCTTGCATGAAACTTTCCCTCCAGCAGAAAAAGAAACATGCAGAAAGTGGTAGTTTAGAAATGCAAAGGATTGTGGAAAGAATGAAAACCCACTGGGAGAAATGTGAACATAAATGAAACAATTCCAGAAAAAGAAACTGATAGTAGTGATAGTGCCAGTACTTGTTCAGGACTAGTTTCAAACGTACAGTTTACATTACCGTATTATTTAATTCATTTTAACGTATCGTATGATTCGTATGCCTAGATCAATATACGAAAATTTCTCTACGAAAGAAAAGTAATTAGATTCAACTTTGAATAAAATACCCTCAAACAAGAAAGAAATAAAAAAGGGGAAAATGTGTTTATTTTTTCTTTTACTTTTCATTTTTGTTTTTGTTTTTATACAATAAGTAACAAGAATGAAAATAGGTAACAAAAGATTTTTCCTGTCGAGCATATTTTCTAGCTCAATGTTTTGCATGTATAATCATATTGGCTGTCTAGTATTTTTGGAAGGTAGGAGCTATAATTTTTATAATGTAAGTACAGGACTCACAAGAAGATAGTGTTTCACAATCGCTCATATCTTCAACGCCATTAATTAGGAAAGAAAAGGAATATCTAACTCAAATCCTGGATCTGTATCCTCCTTTGTTATCCTTACAATCAAGTCTAATGATGTGTCGAACCGACTACTCATAGAGGTTTATGATGAGGAAAAAAATAAATGTCTTAAAACCTTGTCAGGTAGCTCAGTTTGCTTATCATCAGATGCATGGTCCAACGTGCACAACGAACCATAATTTATGTTACGGTCAGTGGCGGCTCGTGGTGAATTATATTGGAAGGTCAATAACAAATTTAAAAAAAGCATACTTAAAATAAAAATAAATATCTTATCTTCAAATTGAGCTCTAAATTCTCTTGAAGTTCCGGTGTACTCTTCGTTCTTAAGAATTGGAAACATGCTGAATGACACGTTCGTTAAAATTGCACGCACATTCCTTTTATTAACGATTTCTCGATTCTTAACATTGCTAAAGTGGATAGTCTATCTTGGCCCAACTCCTCAACAATAAGCTGTCGAAAAATCCCTGGATTTTCAGACAACGCCGTTTCATCATGGCCACGTAGTGCCAGCTCGAATGCCCCACAAAATTTTACACAATCTAGAATTTTGTTTAAAATATAACGATTTTTGGATACACTTTCATTAAAATCTCTAAGGGATTTTCTATAAGCTGTGTCTAGCTGAGTGCGAATATAAACACTTCCGACAGTAGCATAGTTCACCGAACATTTCATGTGATCTGTGGTCAAGTGTGTTTTAAGTCTTTAACAGTGGTTTTGCAGCTTAATGAGTCCGACGAGTCCTTAGAAAACAACAAACAAACATAACAGTAAAATGAGTTAGAGACTTCACAACCACATATTTAGTTAGCTAAATCGTACATACTTTTGCGAAAGTTTCGATGAACCTCTTTATTTTTGTCTTTACTAGTTTGCCGTATACTAGGTTCTGGCAAATTGCGACCACTTACCTTGAATTCGGTTTCAAAATTAAGTTAATTATTAAGTTTTTGCACTACCGATATTTTATTTCATCTACATTCACAATTAAACATGACTACCTTGAAATTAGTTATTTTTGCAAAATTACGTTCGTAAGCACTTTTTAGTTTTTTCTTGTGCACTACTCACTACCAACATTTTATTTCCTGTATATTTCCAACTCACACATGGATCATAAAAATAAAAATATATATATATTACAAAAACAGTATATAAGTCAATTTTCATCGATTAAAAACGTCCGAAACAATATCGCGTTAGAATATCGACCGCGCGAGCTCTGAACAATTGAACTTCCACATGCCGACGTGATGCTGCGACCGATCGATCCAATTATGAGAAGAGACGGGCTAATGACCCAAATCGCGACGTCATATTCCATTTACTAACACGTTCGGCTGCCGCTCGGTAGCTGTGAAATCTTAGGGTACTTTCGTCAAGTTTTAAGGTAATCAGAGCAATTCGGACTGCCCAGCCTAGCTTAGTATAGCGTATTTTATTATGCCTAAGGAACGCAACGAGACCATTCGAACCGCCGCGCGCGGCTAATAGTGTAGCATATTTAACTTTTTCCAAGGTTCGCGTTCTATTACAACTATTACGAGGGACGGTCAAACAAATAATTTATTTTCTAAATATTTTTGGAGAGTCAGTGACCAAATGACCCTATGGATGAGCCGCCACTGATTACGGTTAATACAGAAAATGGAAAGTCCTTTCTGACACATCTAGCAAGCCCCATACATTTGTGTACTTAACAGAACTAGTAATAAATTTGTTAAAAATATTGAAGACCTTCCATAACTGTGAAATAAGTAGCGTTGTTGCGGATAACGCAGTGAACATAAACTCGATGAGAAAGCAAATAAAAAGGTCAGCAGAAACAAATATTTCTACATTGCCCATTTTCCACATCCTAAATCTAACGCAAAGTATTTCAGGAACAATCACTACTACAATCACCACATATGCAAAATAAGGAGGAAACAAATTTGACGTAAGATGAAATTCACTGGCTGACTGCTTATATTATGGAGACGTAGTCCAACCTTTTAAAAATTTGCGGGGAACACAAAAGTGAAATTGACACCATAATAAGAGAAAAAATTTCGAATATTTATTTAAAAAGATCCGCAGAAAACTACTTACCGATTCTTAAGACTATTTCTGTAGCGATTGATAGGCTTCAAGTAAATGATACAACACTATCAGATATCGTACACCAATTTTAAATACTTGAATCAATTTTGAGGAAGCTGAAATTATTTTAAGACACATGCAAAAGTTTTGACTTGAGTGTATCACTCCATATCATGTGTTAGCTTTTCTTTTAGACTTTACCACAACATAATTTTACTTTAACAAAAGAATGTGCTTTAAAAGCCATCAAAAAATTACATCTACCGGTTTCTTACCACTAATAATTCAATTTGTGGCATAATCGGGACCTTATACTGATATTATGTTTGATGAAGACATTCTTAAATCCACAAAACCTCTGGATAGGTGGAGACCTCAACAAAATGTCGATGTTTTTATAACATAATTTCCCACCATTAGACAGTATTTTCTGCTACAGCTTGTTCGGCATCTGCCGAAGGAGTTTTTTCGACATTTGGTTTGGAACATTGTAAACTTGGAGACCGAAAAATATGTATTTGTATATTTACGCTTTTGTTGATTTTTATTTGTTTATTGTAATTTACTATTCAATATTAATAACACTTTATTTTTTCTTAATATTTATATAATATTGTGTTGGTATAGAATATAAACTGTTCTTATTACCTTAAGTTTTTGAAAGTTCAATTTCCTAGGTTATTTGATAGTAAAGTATTTAACTTTATTTTTGAATAAACTGATATTTTTAATTTACTTTTCTGATATTTAATTTGCTTTGGCAACTTATTTTATCAACAATTTATTCTTTGAAAAAATCAGTTGAATTAGATCATGATTTAAATCGTCGCAACCCTGGCTAAATGCATTTCTTTAAATCTGATGATTTTATAACAGAGCGCTGCTCTTCAGAAAACATATCTAGACCAATGTGACACCAGAACAGTCGCAAAGTCATCATTTTATTGTTCGCATTCTCCGTAAAAGGCGGGTTACTTAATATAATATTGTAAAGGTGTTTTCTGAGCTGACAGTACACAAAAGGATAGTTAAACAATCCAAAGGGTTAAATAAATTTCTAGAAACTATTAATTGAGCACAAAAAGCTTAATGTCAGATGAACCTTAAAACCGCACTGATGATAAGAAACAGCAGTTTATGTTGTGATAGGTTAAATGCAAGTAAATCATATCGACCCTACACTGAGACCCTTCGGTCTGCTGTGGCTTACACCTATAAAAACATTTCCCCAAGCAACTCTAATGTCTCAACGAGACTTATAAATAATAATGCATTTTGGGGAGGCCACTTTTCAAGTCCTTTGGTAGTAGAATATACTTAACAAATATAGAAAATCTGATCCTGCCACTCGCATAGCACATGTATGTCCTCCATACGTTAACGGTATTTTAATTATTTTTCAGGTCCCATTACGTGCATGTAAAGACAATAGCCAGTGTAGAAGCCTGTTGCAGTTTTGAACTTAATGTTGTTAATATTTTAACAGATTCTCGGTGGCCCTCTTCCTCATAGAAGAGGGAATAAAAGCATAAGACAGGTTCGACAATACAAGCGAATATTGATTAACGTTTTTAACTATCCGAATCACTTGCTTGGTCATTTTGCGGACTGCATCCAAAGCTAGTTTAGGGTCCGTACATTTTATTTCTGTTTGGTTATCTGTCACTTTTGTAAATCCTTTGCGCACTATTTGATAGCATAAACTTCTAACAGACAGTATATTTATATGTGTTATTAACAGCTCACTCAAAAAGCTATGTTTCACCTTAATTTCATTAATTTTAGCTTTCATGCCCATACAGGTTTTGGAGCCACCACTCCTCTCTTCCTGGAAAAAGCACAGACCAAGGTTGACGTGTTCTAACAGTTTTTGATATCAGGCATGGTATTCCCAGTGTAGAGCTTTCCAATATCCTAAATGTTGAAGAAAGCACATTATATTACATCTAATTTTTGTGCAAAATTTGAAATGAATTTAACAATTAGTTTTTCAAGCTCTTTTTTGAAATAATATATTAAGCTGCCATTTTATTTCGACATCTTGGATTCGTACCAAAAATATACCCGTTCATACCTACATAGTATTTGATTTTGGTGCAAAATTGGAGATAAATAGGATAAACAGTGTTTTAGTAATCATTTTTTTTAAATCTCATTAGACCGTCATTTTGTTCCGCCACAATGGATTTTTACCAAAATGTTACTATTTCATCTCCACGTGACCCTTAATTTTTGAACGCTATTTGAAGTTACTCGGATAAGTAGTTTTTTAGCTATGCCGCGAATAGACAGACAGACCGACGGAATTAAGAAAACATGTTTTTTGGAATCTAGAGACCCCGAACCCCTCTTACGAGGGAAGTAAAACCAATAGTTTCTGAAAAATTATTTACTGCCACTGAACGACTCAATTGTAACAATCCACTTCTGACAGGTCGTAGGAGGGCCGAAAAAATCCGACCCTTGATTTCATCCATTAATATTTTTTTACCCTCATTCAAATTTCTAAAATTGACTTTTGAGGGCTTAGATTGTTCAAATGCCTATGCTATGCACTGCTGACCTGTGTCAGTATTTATGCTTTACTTTGACATTGCTACGCAGGTTATTATCCTCTCCTTGCTAGCGTAGCTTAGGAAAGCAGTTGCCAACCCGTCGATCGCAATCTACCGGTAACAAGCTTCTTTTAAATGGGTATCATATTTTAATAAACTTAAACACTCTTGAGCTATTTTGTAGATTGAATCTTAGGTACAGTTACATTAAACAATATTTAACTTTTGGTAAAGATGGCTCTGTAAGATAAAAGGAAGAGGTAAGAGGGGAGCATACACCCAACTTCAATAAATATATTCCATAAGGATTTTTTGTTAAAGCATTATATGATTAATGGATTCAATAATATAATATACTACACTCAAACATTTATGTTCATCAATAAATACTTATTGATGCAGAGGAACAGTTTAAAAATTGAGAGGAATGAAGAATAGGAACCAAAAGATATTTTCCACCTCTTTAAATTAATAAAAAAGTAATCATTTACAATCACTACATTTCTCCCTCTTGCACCACGATGAAACAGATAGTAAAATATAGAGCAAATCTCACCAAATAATTCTCGAGGTCGAAAAAGGTGCCTAGAACATTCAAATGAAGTTAGTAAAAGTAGTAAAGTAAAAAAATCTACCTATTCAATTCACTTCAAATTCTGCACAAAAAATAAATGTGATATAGGGATAAACTGGTATCAATTCAACAGGACGAAACAAAATGGTAGACTTAAAAAAATCAATGTAAAAAATACTATTCAATTTATTTTAAAATATGCCCAAAAATTAAGTGTGACTTAGATAGAAACTGGTAATATATTGGTACGATTCCATTACGGTACAAGCTGGTAGGTGGTCCAGTGCGCTATCGTACTGGTCGTTCTGACGTTGATTCCGGCGAGCCAGGTTCGAATCCTGGTGGGTACACATAGACTTTTCTAAGTCTGCAGTCGACAATAGTAGTAATAAAATCCAACACAGACCAATGTAAAATGTATGTACTTCATGCGCTAGCCCATTCAGGCGCCGAATGTAGGTGGATAGGGGTTGTTGATGCAAATACATACTTGTCAAAGTTCAAAGGCTATAAGGTAACTCAAGGCTCGACAGCTTGTGAGCTCGGTGTGGGCGCCGGGGATCAAAGAGTGACCAAGGACCGTGGTTCGGTACCTCGTAAAGTTGTAGGTCCAGTCCATATTGGTCAATCCTATGACGGGAAGGAGACGTTAGCTAGGAGGCTAGCAATAAGGTCGGACAAAATTTCGAGCATTTAAATTGTTTGAAGAGACAGTATATTTATATGTGTTATTAACTGACTATAAGCGGAAATTAAATGGGTCCCACTTCACTATTCCTAATAAAAGAAAAGATTTATAACGAAGGAAGTTCCAGATAAAGGAAATTTAGCAAAGTTTTATAATATATACGGTGAGAAACGTAATTTTTTTATTTTAAGTCAATTTAAAGTTAGCTATTTTTATTGAATTGCGAAAACGTCAAAATATAGTACTACATTCATTAAAATAAATATAAAAAGAAATCTGAAAGAGTATAACGCAAAATTTCGGGGCACTATTTCGTTGTAAAATTGCAACTTTGAACTATTATAAAAAAGAATGCATCAGGAATCGCTCGGATTATGATGTGCAGAGGCCCTACTCCACTACTTCATATATTCTGTCCTTATAACCATAAATATTTCACTAAAGTTTTTTTTTTCGCTTTAAAATCTAGCCTCTTTTTTGTTGTATACATTTTATTTCACCCGATTCGCCGGGAACGATTGCACAAGCAATAAAAAATCCCAATTTTTAAGCGCTTTTTTTATGCCATACATTCGAAACTATTAATCGCATCGAGTTATGCAATCTACCTTCTCTTTTACTATTAAATAAAGAAAATAAATTTACAGTTCAATTTGGGTAAATTTTTGTAACGCTTTGGAGCTATAAATTAATGAACGTCTCTATTCCTAATTTTGTAATGTTTTATGTTTCTGAGAACTAGCCTACTAAGCTAAAAAGAAACTTTGCAATAAATATGCAAAAAGTTATTCTTAAAATATATAACATAATTTACTAATTAAATAATATTAACTTTTTTGTGGTTTAGGAGCAATATTTTTGGTTACTAATTAATTTTAACCGCGTGTCACGTCGGGCTGTTACCAAGGCTATTACACAATCTAATCAAATTTTCTTTTAGGAACCCTTAATGGATAAACATTGTAAATGGCTAATGTGTACACATAACACTCCTTTATTAAAACCTGCTCTGTTTGATTTAACACGATATCCACATATACGAGTCTGCATGTTTCCCTTCTTAGCTCTCACTATAAATTCGGAATTTTGCTAGCACACTAGAGTTATTTCTAAACCGACTTCAAAAAATGAAAAAGTTAATAATATCGTAAATATTTACTTTTTCAAGTTACCCCTTATATTTTGTTCCATAAACTAAATAATGTATTTCAAAATACAAGAGTTCTAACCACACTACACCACAACTTGTTACGTTCTGGACGCGCGTTTCGCTAACCAAGTTAGCATCATCAGCAGATGATATAAACTAAAGTAACTTATCCTAACCGAGACTATTTATAGGTAAATGTGGTCACACTTGGTTGCACCCGACTGCACCGTTGTCAAGTAAACAATAGAGGGGACTATAGGGAATAGGCCCTCTGTCTTTATTTAGTGCTTTCTTACCACATTTAACTATTTCTATACTCTCAAAAGCATCCAATAATCTATTATTAGATACATTTTTAATCAACTTAAGATTATTTATTCCTATTCGGTGATTGTTTTCCAAAGCATGTTGGGCAACGCTTGACTTTTCTGTTCTTCCGTATCTTAAATGTGCCATGTGTTCTTTAAAACGAATGTTTATGGAGCGTTTAGTTTGCCCAACATATTTTAGATCGCAGTCATTACAGCTAATTTCATAGATGCCACTCCTCTCCCTCAAGTCGACTTTGTCTTTGGGGTTTCCAAGGAGATTTTTCAAACTATTCTCCGTTTTGTAGGCTACTCTAAAACCTACGTTTTTAAATACTTTTTCTAGACCTCTCGTATATCTGGGATCATATGGGATTACTATGAATTTATTGGAAGCCTCAGGTATTTGAAGAGTAGTGGCATCTTTTAACATTTTCTTATGCTTATGTCTATTTACTAGTTTATGTACAAAATTATCATTATATCCATTACTTTTAGCTATATTTTTAATGCGATTCATTTCATTGTTAAAACGTTCTTTACTTAGTAGAAAATTGACTAACCTGTGAGTTAAGAAATGGAATGCTGCCATTTTGTGTTGACGGCAATGAAATGAGTCGGATGTTATATATCTATCAGTATTAGTAAATTTCCTATAAATATCAAATTCTAATTTATCGTTATTTCTAATAACTAACGTGTCGAGAAAAGGTAATTGCCCATTGCTCTCCTTTTCGTACGTAAAATTAATGGAAGGATATTTATTGTTTAATGTTTCTAATAAAGTGTCCAAATTTTCTATTTTAGTATCAAAAATAGCAAATATATCGTCTACGTATCTATACCACACCCTTGGGAAATACTTGAGTTCTTTTTTGAATTGGGTTTCTAATCTGCCCATAAACAAATTTGCAAGGAACGGAGATAAGCAATTGCCCATCGCAGTTCCTTCTAGTTGTTTATAATATTTATTGTTGTACTGAAAAAAATTTTGATTCATACATAATTTTGTGAGAAGTAAATACTCATCATGTACTTTTCAGTACAACAATAAATATTATAAACAACTAGAGGGAACTGCGATGGGCAATTGCTTATCTCCGTTCCTTGCAAATTTGTTTATGGGCAGATTAGAAACCCAATTCAAAAAAGAACTGAAGTATTTCCCAAGGGTGTGGTATAGATACGTAGACGATATATTTGCTATTTTTGATACTAAAATAGAAAATTTGGATACTTTCTTAGAAACATTAAACAATAAATATCCTTCCATTAATTTTACGTACGAAAAGGAGAGCAATGGGCAATTACCTTTTCTCGACACGTTAGTTATTAGAAATAACGATAAATTAGAATTTGATATTTATAGGAAATTTACTAATACTGATAGATATATAACATCCGACTCATTTCATTGCCGTCAACACAAAATGGCAGCATTCCATTTCTTAACTCACAGGTTAGTCAATTTTCTACTAAGTAAAGAACGTTTTAACAATGAAATGAATCGCATTAAAAATATAGCTAAAAGTAATGGATATAATGATAATTTTGTACATAAACTAGTAAATAGACATAAGCATAAGAAAATGTTAAAAGATGCCACTACTCTTCAAATACCTGAGGCTTCCAATAAATTCATAGTAATCCCATATGATCCCAGATATACGAGAGGTCTAGAAAAAGTATTTAAAAACGTAGGTTTTAGAGTAGCCTACAAAACGGAGAATAGTTTGAAAAATCTCCTTGGAAACCCCAAAGACAAAGTCGACTTGAGGGAGAGGAGTGGCATCTATGAAATTAGCTGTAATGACTGCGATCTAAAATATGTTGGGCAAACTAAACGCTCCATAAACATTCGTTTTAAAGAACACATGGCACATTTAAGATACGGAAGAACAGAAAAGTCAAGCGTTGCCCAACATGCTTTGGAAAACAATCACCGAATAGGAATAAATAATCTTAAGTTGATTAAAAATGTATCTAATAATAGATTATTGGATGCATTTGAGAGTATAGAAATAGTTAAATGTGGTAAGAAAGCACTAAATAAAGACAGAGGGCCTATTCCCTATAGTCCCCTCTATTGTTTACTTGACAACGGTGCAGTCGGGTGCAACCAAGTGTGACCACATTTACCTATAAATAGTCTCGGTTAGGATAAGTTACTTTAGTTTATATCATCTGCTGATGATGCTAACTTGGTTAGCGAAACGCGCGTCCAGAACGTAACAAGTTGTGGTGTAGTGTGGTTAGAACTCTTGTATTTTGATCTATCTTCCACCACAGGTTCCAGTGTTAGGACTAAATAATGTATTATCTAATTTTTAAACTGATTTATCATAGCCCTTTTTATAATACGCATCTGAGATATTTAACCTATATCTGTCATTACATGATATAAAAACAATTCGTTTTAAATTGTTTATATCTTTTTAGTAGGCAAAATCAGCTTATATTTAACAATTTACATATTTCTAAAAATTAATTCAATTGTGTTTACATTTTAATTAGAGTAAGTAACTTTTTATTGTAGAAAAACTTCAATTTTTCTGAAAATTACTTACAACTGTATACATGAGTGATGACATATATATATATATATATATATATATATATATATATATATATATATATATATATATATATATATATATATATATATATATATATATATATATATATATATATATATATATATATATATATATATATATATATATATATATATATATATATATATATATATATATATATATATATATATATATATATATATATATATATATATATATATATATATATATATATATATATATATATATATATATATATATATATATATATATATATATATATATATATATACATATATATAGCGAGTAATAATAATACGCCTTCAATTTTGATGTAATTTGTAGAGGGCGCTACGAGCGCTACTTTCCGCTCTTAAAAATGCTGTAACTTTTTTATATACAAAATTATGGAACCCTAATAAAAAATGGGTTCTACTGTCTTTTCTCCCAAAAAAAATCATACTTTATAAATCTATCTGATCATTTACGAGATATTTGCTGTTTTATTACTTAATGATGACGCCGTATTTATCATTTAGCATATTACAAGTTTTATCATTTTTATAAATTTTAATAAATCGTTCAGAAATGAAGCTAATATGTCTCTTTGCGACAGATGAGTTAATTCCAATTGAATTTTGTTTGATAAAGGCCTACTTTATAAAAATCATAAAACTCGAATATCCTAAATGGTGAGTACACGGGGCTGGTTCAAGTAATAAAACAGCAAATATCTCGAAAACGGTATAATTTAGGGGGATTTATAAGGTATAGCTTTTTTGTGAAGAAAAGATAATAGAAACTATTCTTTCTATACAAAACTTCCTAATTTTGTATTCAAAAAAGTTAGAACATTTTTAAATACAAAAAATAGCGCCCTCTACAAGTTACATCAAAAGTCGTCGGGTTTTTTTTTGGGAATGTGGTTCGAGTGGATTACATAATTCTGTATTGTCTGCAGGACGTTTCGGCCACGCATGCAACCTTTTTCAACCGCATTAAACTAAAATTATTACAGAAATCATATTAAAAATTATAGCGAAATAATAAAAAATTCACGACTTACCATAGAAAAATACTCAAACATAAACAAGATGCACGTAACTTATATAGAGTAAAAAAACATGATTACATTTGACATGCAAAAACAAATATATATAACAATACACACATACATGAACAAAGTGTAGGTCGATACTGAAAGATTAGAATTATTTCTCTTTAAAATGTTTGTAATGTTCTCATCGAAGTTATAGTCAGTTTCCAATTCATGTTTTTTTAGGGCGGTGGTATTTTTACGATCATATTTGTGTCGATTTAGTCTATTATGTAGATATTGGCTGGTTTGACCTACGTAGACAGAAGGACTTTTTGCAAGGTACTTGATAGACTAGTGGTTTTTTTTGTTGTTTTTGAAAATTTTCAGATAGGCTTGGGATATAATGAAAAAAAATTTTAAGACGAAACATCACAACAGAAAACGTGAAATTTTTGGAATGATATAGATAAAAAAATCTCAACGCTGTAAATAATACATCTGAAATAGCTCATTTAAGCAAAATATATCATAACATTCTAATGTAACGTCTATATGTCAACAAATCCAAAAAAAATTGCCCTTAAATAAATACCACCAAAAAAAAACACTAATATACAAATATTGTGGCATGACATAAACCTAATCTTTCAGTATCGACCTACACTTTTTCCTGTATTGTTGAGCAACGTGGATAGGGGTTCATCGCTAAGCAGAACCAAAGTGAACTTAACGAGTTTCCTTGGTGAATTCCCCTATTAATGTGTATCTCATCGGTGGTAAGAGATTGATCGTCATTATAGATCCTCAGGTTCGTTCTCAATTGGTGCTTGATATTTGCCAGGAAATGGATGATCATAGGGTGAATTTTGTATTCCTAGTATGACTATGAGCTAGGAATGTGGGACACTGTCAAACGCCTTTTTATAGTCTATAAAAGCAGTGTGTATGTTGCGTTGTTTTTTATGTGCGTGCATAAGTATCATAGAGTCGATGATAAGTTGTTCTTGACGATCTTGAATGCATCCCTTCTGTTCCTCGGCTAATAGGTTATGACTGTTAACATGATGATAGATATGATTTGCAATGCATCCTGTTAGGATCTTGTACATGGTAGCCAAACAGGTGAAGGGCCTGTACTAGGACGGGTCTTCTGTCCTATTGCTTTTGGGAAGCATGGTTGTAGTGCCTAGCATTAGAAATGTGGGGGTTGCTTCCGGATGACGCATTATTTTAGTAAAATGATAAGCCAAAACGTGGAGGATCTCAAATTTCTTAAACCAGAAATTGTGAATATGGTCAACTCCTGGCGACTTCCAGTTGCTCGTTCCCTTAACAAAGCTGCTAACTTCCTCCTTGGAGATAAAGTCAAATTACATTTGTGGTGTTTGAATCTGATCACGTTGAGATTCTATCTATGTAGCATTTCGATTATGCTCATTTGGTTTTTCCGAGGTGTTCGACCAATACCAAGTCAAATGCTTTTTGCTGGGTAGAATCTTCTTAGTTTTGATTTGATCTTTAGTGTTATTGATATCCCGATACAACTATCTTTGGCTGGTGTTGAAAAGACAATTCTGTCGTTTTCTCTTTGAACATTTGTTGTATCCTTGCAGACGTTTCGCTTTAGCTTTTAGTTTTTACTTCAGTGTATCCTGATACTCATCTAGTTTCTGTTGATGGTTGAGATCGGTACCTGTCTTCTTAAATATCTTCTTAATGCGCATTTTAAGTCTGCTGGAGGGATGTTTATTCTTCCAAAAATCTGTGAGCCTTCCTAGTCCCTGTCTCAAATCATCAATTGTCTTCTCGTCTTTTCTGCCGTATGGGTTTTTGTTGGTGTGTATCTTTGCCTGTTTTTTTTTCTAGGAATGCACTTGTTGTTTATGGCATCTAAGGACGGCGACGGCAGAGCAATAGGTGGGTGTGTGGAGCTTCTCAAGGGTGTCATACTCCAAACTAAACTCTGCTAGTGTGGTGTTAAAAATCTTGAGGATACTGTGACTAGTTTTAAGTTTCGGAAGCTTAGGGAATTGGATCTAGGCCGTTAAACGCAACATCTTTTTGGAGTGCATTGTATACTGATATTATGCCATTGTCCTGGTTATTGTTAGCTCTGTCAATGGTCTTGTCGTGTAGATTCGACATCGTCTATGTTTTCTTCATTTCGTACTTCCCCCTCGGATTCCTCTGTTGTAGGCGGAGCTATGGGATCAACACGTTCGTTCTCAAGTTAAAGCTGCACTTCTTCTTTAATTGTTCCAGGAATGGTTCAGCCAAAAGTTTATTCCTGACAATTACTCGCCGTTGTTCAGCAATGCGTTGTTCGGTGATGTTCTGAAGATCCGGGTATTTCTAAAGGAAAGCACCATGAAGGCCGGTCCGGTAGGTGGTTAAATCGGTCTCAAATCTAGTGTTCTTATAATAGGAGCGCATTATGAAACAAATCATTTCTGATATCCATTTCATACGCTTCCTCGGCTTTTCAGCTTTCGTGGTCTGAGGATTCGTGACATACGCCTACTCAAAAACAGCGAGAGCTGGACGTGTAGCGTCGGTGGTGTGTGCCACAAGGGGTGGTGGTGTTGTTGCAGTAGCCATACTCGACATCACGTTGCTAGTCGCTAGTCGAGGGAGACTGGAACTTATTTAACACACAGGATCTTCTACTTAAATCCTGATTGCGACAAGAGGTTAGGTTGTATATGTATATGTATATATATATATATATATATATATATATATATATATATATACATATATATTTATATATATATTATATATATATATATATATATATATATATATATATATATATATATATATATATATACTGACCCCTGAAAAGTTAACCATGCCCGCCACTGGTAAGTATATATTTTCCTTATTTCTTTAGCATTGCTTTTATTTTGTTTTGGGTGATGCAGCTTGTGTTTTGTTAAGGTTGTTTTGATAAGGCGATCTAGTCGATCAAGGTCAGTGGCACTCCACTTAACGATGCCAAAACTGCACGAGATGACAGGAATTGATCGCTTCTGCTTTCAATCGGGAATAAAGTTTAGTTCAGAGTACTAATTTGAGTTTTTTTCTGAACAATGTTTCCATTTGTTCTTTTACCGTTTTTTGATCGAAATTAAATGTTTCATGATTTAATGTTATATTTTCAAAGTTTTGCATTTTTCCTGCCTTGATGTTTACAAAGAAGCACTTTTCCAAGCCAAAGGACATATTTATATCGTTCGTAAATGTTAAAACAAGTTCAAGTTAGCTTCGGAGTTGTTTCTCGTTTGCTGCATACAACTTTATGTCATCTATATACGCTAAGTGTGTTATTTTTGTTTGGGCTGGTCTAGTTAACAGGAACGCACAATAGTTTGTCCGTAGCATATTGCTTAGTGGGTCTAAAGCTAGACAAAACCAGAGGGGACTTAGGCTGTCCCCCTGGAAAATGCCCCTCTTGACTCTTAACCCGTCCGTTTTGTACTACTGTGTGTCGCCCCCTTTTAGTATAATAAGCATCTCCCATCTTAAGATCAAGCTTCTGAGACAGTCTATAATGTGACTATTCATCTTATATATTCGAAGGACCTTGGTGGCCAGCCAGGAGTGCGGGACAGAATCGAAGGCCTTGCGATAGTCTAACCAGGCCATCGAAAGGTCCCTCATCTTCTGCCTGGCATGGCCCGTTACCGCCGAGTCAAGAATCGACAATTCTTTACTGCCATGTGCTTTTGACCTTCATTTGACCTTCAGCCACAGCACACATTAGCAGGGATTTCATGCCGATCTAAGTGGGAGTTAATGTTTTATTCGAGAACAGCAGTAAATATTTTATAGATGGCAAGTTATTTGTGCGTAATTTATTATTATTATTATTACCGAAATTTACAATCAATTTCTCAACAAATGTTGGGTTCCAAGCCCATCCCGAATGCATGCGTCAAAAGGAGTGGGCTGGTTTCTATTAGTTCTATGTGTTGTCCTGTAAGAATGTTTAACAATAGTTTTAAGATGAATGATTTTATGCTTTGCTCAAAGAATTTTATTATGTAAACTGCTTTGTGAAAAGCTATACAGATCAGCGATGTAAGATTCTTGATAATAAAAATATTTCAAAAGGTAAACGCTCTTTCTTATTGAGAACTGTGTAATAACATTCGCTCTATTTTTTTTTTTCAATGTTTCGTTTGCTTCGGGGAAGCTTCTAAACAACCTAAAAAGAAATTATGTAGAAAATTTTGTGGCTGCTTGATATTACTGATCTCTTCCACTAACTGACACACGTGTATTTTTGTTATAGAGGGATTATTTTAACTTGGTCCTGTTTTGAAAGTAAGTGGTAAATGTCGCATTAAACATTAAATATAATTTTATTCACGGTTTTTCTTAAATTTTAATTGTAAATTGTACGTAGATCTTTTGGGCTAGTAAAATGTCGGCCTTTTTGATTTGATTGATGCTTTAAAAACAAAATACGTATCTTATTTATACTTAAGATATTTGATGAAGGACATTTATGTTGGCATTGAACTTTCATGTAAATTAACACATGTTGCTGTAGAAAATTGTATATTCATATTTTTATTTGCTAACTAAAATCATATTGCTGAGTTTACCTGAAAAATGCGAGCTGAATCTCACAAAATTAGTTTAGTTATTTCTAATAAAACAACATACCGGTAATAAGTCGAGACCAGCCACTGCTCCTGGAGTTTGTGCACGTATTCTTGGAGAGCCTCCTGGAGAAGAAGTGTCTCCTCCACAGGTTCGGCTAAGCGGTGAATCTGCTGAAATAAGACAGACCTATTAGTCGTAGAAACCTTATTTTTTCGATTTTTACGTTTCAATTTTTTTTTTATATTCAATATTTTCTTAAGTGTTACAAATGATTTACAAATATTTCTTTTGCGTCTCTTCCAAAAGCAAAATAAAATTTTTTTGTTCAAACATTTTTGGGTTTGATGTTCAATAACATAAAATAGTTTTACCACCTCGTTTATTTGACGTTTTTTCAAGGGTTATATACATATAACAACTGATACAACATTTAGTATATACACAGTATATAAAATTATAGTTGTTAATGAATGAACTAGGTCGCTTACTATTTCCGTCGATAAGCGCATATCTGAAACGATTAAAGCCCAAAACGATGGTAACTATTGTGGTCATGTGTGATTTATATGCAGATACGATACTACTACTTCCTTCGTATCAACTGGTCAATATACACTTTGCTACACCAAGCCTGAAGAGACAACGTAATAAATACAGGGTATCCACGCAGCCTATCACACTCTGCGAAGAGCAAAAGAGTTAGTAAAATCCAATCTTACGCGGATCAACATAATACCCGTTCCTTTTCGGAGGTTATAACAAAGTTCATGGCCCAAATTAGTGCAAACTGTTTTGTTCGTTTTACGTCCACTACGTACCCAAATCTTAAAATGATACTGTTTCTTCATAAACAGAATTCTAAACCAGCGCCCAACTAATCTGGTTCTTCATTAAGATGATACCGTTAACACACCTAATAAACAATAATATAAACTACCCTACATAAAAGATTTGTCAGAACCACTTAGAAAGAAATTACTAACACCTAATATCGAGATATCCTTTTAAAATTCTAAATGAGTGGGAAGCTTATTCTCTGTAGTTAAGGATCTGGTTAAAAAAGATAATTACAAAACGACATTGTATATAAAGTCCCCTGTGGTAATTGGGAGACATGTTACATTGGACAAACATAGCAATACCTTAAACACAGACTGTCAAAACATCGTCGCGATTGCCACATAACTAATTTAGACAATCCTAAAACTGGCTTAGCTAAACATCACTAACAAGAGGGACATATATTTAATTTTGACAAAACTTCTATTATTGATAAAGAGAAAAACTATAAAAAGAGGCTATTCTTGGAGATGGCCCATATTCACAAAAATCATCCTAATGTGAATTTTAATCGGGATGTTCAAGACCTTAGTTTATTTTATCATAATATAAAATCTAATTTTCCCTAATTTGAGTTTATAATAGATTTTAAGACACACGTTCTACAAAGCGTAGGGATTCCGTTTTACGGCCGCCTAGCATGGTCTTTGCATGATGCGTCGTCGTGGTAGTACCAATTACTAGCTGCGATAAGTTGTATGCAGGTTGTCCTTATCTGACAAAACTCTCGTGCTTCGGGAAAAAAACTAAATCAAAACAAATCTAGATAGGTTACATTGCTCTTTCCTTATATTCGTAAGATTTTTAAATCTATATTCTATAAGTAATTCTTTTATTTTTTATTATTTCTATTTGTTTTAGTATAAACTTTATATATCCATGTACATTTAATTTTAAGATCTGAGTGAAATAAGTAATTCTTTTAATTTCTTTATTTCTATTTATTTTACTATAAACTATAGCTATGTAGATTTTTTTGAATACCAACTATTGTTTTTTTGCGTAAATTTCTCATTTATATATGTGTACAATAAATAGAGTTAGTACAGTTTTTAGCCCTGATGAAGATACGAAGAGTGTCAAAACGTCGGCAATTGATTTAAATTAATAAAAAACCCTTGGTCTAAACAAGCTGTTATTGTATTATTTTAAGAATCAACTTAGTGTAGTGCACTGCATATTGTTTCTAATCGCAATTTGGGGTTTGTGCTTACTTAACGTATCTGGGTCCTATATTGTTTGGTTTTGGTCAACATATCATGTTTGATGGTATTTAATGTACAAAAATCGTTTTATATAATAAATTCTCTAAAAAGATACTTCGACGTGATTTGATTTCATCTTGGTTAAATCCTCAGACCTTACATGGCTACCGTGGCCGTGACGAAAGACGTGTAAAGATGTCAGAAAGTTTAATATATATATATATATATATATATATATATATATATATATATATATATATATATATATATATATATATATATATATATATATATATATATATATATATATATATATAGGGATATAAATAATAGAAAAAGGGAAATCTGTGACAAAGGAATCCGACGTCAGAAGTACGTATGTTGCGAATTCCAGCTTTATAGTCGAGGAAGATAAAATGGAAGTGCCGCTTGAGATAAGAGTTATGCTGTATGTCTTAACAGTGTGTATGTTCTTACTGACAGCCTTCAAGATAAGGAAAACCTACAGAAGAGAAGGTTTAAAGCGAGACATCAGCCGCAGTATGTATCTAAGACCTGGACCACCTCCCAGCGAAAGAAAATGAGGACATTTAGGAGGTTTGGTGCCAATACGTAAGACTAACCGTTTCCTCTGGTAAGTACCCATACTGTTTTTATTGTTTATTAACAAAATAAACAGTCAGTTATTACAGAACGCTGAGAAAAACATTATTTTAGTTTCGTGTTTCGTTTACGGTGTAGTATACGTCTTTGCAAGAATTAAGCCTAGGTTAGTTTAAATAGCAAACATCATAATGACACAAAATATATTACAGAAATTGAAAGTTTGACATAAAAAGTAAAAAGGTCGTATATTTGCGAAGGTATCCAAATATAAAACGACTATACTAGAAATACCGTTGTGGAGACTCTGAAAACAAACGCGGGCTTAGGGAAAAATAAAATTATTACGGTAGCTGGAAGTTTTCAGACAGCTCAAGAAGCCATAACAAAAATTATCGATACCAGCTCCTAAAATCGACCTAGTTCTTCGAGTCGAAATGACAAGCAACCAAGGTTTTATTTCCAAAATCCAAGAATCAACTACAAACAATGAAAATTTATTTGCAGATCGCATCTTGAAATGTTTGAATGAGCCAAATTATCTAAAGATAATTATTGGAAAGACTGGGAAAAGAAAAAGTAATTTAGAAAACAAAGTATCTTTCACTAATGATCATTTTTCTTTAGGGAAAATCAGTTGCAGAAAATTTTTTAGTGAAAATAAACCGCATACATTGAAGTTAATAACATATAACGAAATATTTAAATCGTGCACGTAAATGATTTAAATTAGCTGGACAAGATTATTTAAATAATGTAAATATAAAAAATAGAATTAGTAAAAAAAAAATATTATAACATTCCTTTAACTGGAGGACATGGTGGAGACTTGAAGAAACTAAGGACAAAATTTCGTTGGAAAAATATGTCGCGTGACAAAATTTCGTTAGAAAAATATGTCGCGTGACGTACTGAGTACTGAGCCTACCATAGATCCATTTCCAAAACCCGAAAATAATATAAGCTATGCTGTGACCAAGCAATGCGAGCTCACTAAATACGTGGTTATCTCACTAATTTCGAAAAAAGAAGCTAAAACAGTGGCAAAAGCTATAGTTGACAATTTCATCCCTATTTTTGATCCAATGAAAAAAATTAGGATCGATATTTGGTTAGAATATGAAAATGAAGTTCTGGAGAAGTTGTGTAACTAAATATTTGTCAAAAATTTTCAACAGCATATCATCATCAGAGTATTGGAGGTTGTAAAGGAAATCACAGTGTTAAACGAGTATCTCAGAATGTATATTGATGAGACTTATAGAGACTAGGATAACTGGATAGAACACCGGGAGTTTATCATGATTATACACAATTTTATTATTGAAAAATATTGAATTACCCGATGAACTGAAAAATAGAGTTGAACCTTTGTATAATATCGACTCATATTATCAGGATGTTAGATATAGGTTACCAAAAGCACATAAGAGTGCAAGAATTTTTATAATTAAAGAAAAGAAAAAACGAGAATTGATTTGTGATAAAAACTCTTTAACTTTAAATTTGCATCAGGCTATTTGGTTATGATTAGCAACGAGAACAGAACAAAATTTGACCCTTGGTTTAAAGGTCTTCTTGTAGTAGTAAATTGTGATGGTGTTAATTGTAATTTAAAAAGTGAAAACACAAAATAAGTAGCGGTTCACACAAACAAAGTGCAAAAGGTTTTTTCATACAAAAAAAAAACATTTTAGTGTTTATGCAAGTAACTCAAAATCTAATAAATTATTAAAATTAGTTTGTTTTATTGTGATTTAAGGGTTTGACATAGTTTCTAAAAAGGTATACTTTATATTTTTATGTCGACATAATAATAATTTTTAGCGTTACAATTACATAGTAGTGATAGAATATATATAAATTTTGAAATTTTAATATTATTTGTCTATAATATTATTATTGGACTTTAAACAGCGGTGGTGTCATTCACACGACCATGCAATAACAATACATTTATTTAATATAACATTCAGCAATTTTAGTGTTAGGTAACTACATGTACATATTTCCATTCTTTTGGAAAAGAGAAGACGTAGTGCACTGAATATTGTTTCTAATCGCAATTTATAATTTGTGGTAACGTAAAGTACCTTTGTCGTACCTTATTGGGCTATGGAAATATCAATGCAGATGTCCGTAATTGTATCAGTGCGGCATCCAGAGCCTTTTAGAAACTCTGTAACAGAGTGTTCTAAAATCACAACCTATCCATTAGTACCAAGCTCACCATTTATCGCGCCGTAAATATTCCTACCCTGTCATATGACTGAGAAACAAGGGTTCCCTACGCCAGACATAAACATACTCTCAAAAAAATTTTGCAATAGCATCTAAAGCAAAATCACTGTGTTTTAAATCGCACAAACTGTACTATGATAGAAGTGCGAATTTCCCAAAGCAGACTTAGTTGGGCAAGCCACTTCAATCGCATGGACGACAATCGCACTGTGAAAATAATCTTTCATGGAGAACTGCAGAATGGCAAACGCAGGTAGGTCGACGATACAAAGATTGCCTTCACAAAACACTAATTTCGTGGACCGAGAAAGCAGTTGGGAAGAAGCGGTTCGGCAGTCAGCCGGAGGAGTGGAGAGGAATAATCGTCAGCTACAGCTCAAGTTAGAAGGTGCGTACAGGCCCCCGATACCTTCGAATGTCCCGGATGCGCCCGGATTATCACTTCGAGAATAATAAACAGTCATAGAAGAACTCATATCGCGCATTTGTGATGTTATATAGATATATATATATATATATATATATATATATATATATATATATATTATTCAATGTGTTTCTGAAACCCGGTATATATTAATTGGACTTCTTTCTTGGGTATAGGTTTATTTGTAAAATTAAACAGTGGGATTAATTTGACGTTTCGCCTATCGTAGTAGGCTTTCTCAAAAATTGCTCATTCCTTTTTTTTTTTTTTTTTTTTGGTGTATAAGGCTTTCCTTTCCTATCTACAATTAATTTAAAAAACATTTAGTGATCTAATTATACAAGACATTTAAAATTTTTTCTAAAACTAATTTAAAACTTTATACAATTGACAAATAATTATTACAAAATTAATAAAATAAGATTACATACCTCGAAAAATGCATGTTGTTATTTATTTATATTACTACCTATCATCAAATATATTACTACCTATCATCAAATATAAATAAATAACAACATGCATTTTTCGAGGTATGTAATCTTATTTTATTAATTTTGTAATAATTATTTGTCAATTGTATAAAGTTTTAAATTAGTTTTAGAAAAAATTTTAAATGTCTTGTAATAATTAGATCACTAAATGTTTTTTAAATTAATTGTAGATAGGAAAGGAAAGCCTTATACACCAAAAAAAAAAAAATAAAGGAATGAGCAATTTTTGAGAAAGCCTACTACGATAGGCGAAACGTCAAATTAATCCCACTGTTTGATTTTACAAATAAACCTATACCCAAGAAAGAAGTCCAATTTATATATATATATATATATATATATATATATATATATATATATATATATATATATATATATATATATATATATATATATATATATATATATATATATATATATATATATATATATATATATATATATATATATATAACAACAACATAGAGTCACCTGTGGCGAAACTCGTAACTCAAGAAAAATTATATTGAAAGTAGAAAAAGATTAACGCGGCAAGAACTATTTATGTTAGAAAAATGATTATTTTTTTGGGACGATAGCTAAACACATTGACCAACTATAGACACATGTTTCTGACTTATGGTATTGATCAGTATAGTCAACTAGTTGAGAAGCAACTAACGCCAAAACTTAATACAACAAATCCACACCAGAGTCACAACAGTTTGGCGACAGGTGGCTGTTTGCTGCTCTGTGGTAAAAGAGTATCAAGTCCGGTTAAGGTTTTGGATGTTCTCTTGGTAACCACAAATGTGGAGAATTATTTTGTATAGTTAGTTTTTTTATGGTTACTTTAAAACGTTGTAACCACTTTTTTTGAAGGTGGGGTTCAAACGTTCAGCCTTTCCAGAGCTTGAGGGTGGGAGTAGGATGTGAACTGTAATGTAACCCAGCGTCAGCCTTTTTGATGTTATTTTGTCCTCTCTTCGTCACTTAATTGTAGTTTTTATTTTGTTTCAAAGTTTTCCTTTTGAGATAAGTACTGGCATTTATTCTGATCTCACATTTACCTTATTTCTTACACAGTCAAAATTCAAATATAATATAATGACGGACTACCGCCGGTTCTGCCGCCCGCGAGAATTGTACGCCCTAATAAATCAGTAATGAAACTTCGTTGCCTCCAAAACTAATGACCTTCCCCCCTTCTTTGAAACCCTAGGCACGATACTGTAACTAATTATGTAAGTAATTACCTATGGTTTTTTTATTAATTAAATGTTGTTTATTAGTTAAAACGAAAATGTAAAAAAATAGAAGCAACAATTGAATAAATAAAAATATTTTGAGATAATCTATCGATTCTAAAAGAGCCTTGGAATAAACATTTTTCACGCAGTATTACAGTTGCATTTATAATAAACACATAAAATGTATTTCTTTTATTATGCCCTAAGCTAAAGGAACAGCAAATTAGTTTTGAAACAATTCGTGTTAATATTATAATAGCATGTTTTGCCACGCTAATTGTTGTTCGCTTGTACGATTTTAGCATACTGGAAAGCTAGTTTGCATGCTCAACGAATACATTGACTAAGCTACCTCGTCCAAATACAAAAAATGTATGCAATTATAGCAATTCGATATATAAAATGTACGTAAATTTGGAAAGCATTCATTTATGTTTAAGGTTATTTTCAATGATGTCTTTATTCTTTATAGAAATATGTAGTGAAAAGAAAAAGAACAATCATCAAAAATGTACGTGTGTAGAAGTTTTGTCAAATTTGTCGATTTTTTGACTGAAGTCCTATCGTGATTTTATCTTCTAACTCTGCTATATGTCTTTTCAAGGCCGTTCCTATCGGTTCGGCCGCCTTTGTGCCATGATTTAAATGCAGCCTTTAAAAAACATATAAAAATACACATTCTGTATTCTGTAAGTTTAAAAGTAAGCAACAAACACAAATGTAACAAAAATGTAATAATAATTCATGAAAATATAATTTACATAATGACAACATAAAATATTAAAGAAATATTTCCCTAGTCTTCATTTGCAAATTCAATAATTAGATTTAAACGATTTAGTTCTTCACAAATACCATTCTGTTCAGGGTAAGATTTGAAAGAAATTCGCAAATTGATTTTAGATAATCATTTCAGAAAGCCATTGGCGAAAGATTCGGCTTAAAATTGTATTTAGTTGAGAGATGTTTTATTCAATATATATATATATATATATATATATATATATATATATATATATATATATATATATATATATATATATATATATATATATATATATATATATATATATATATATATATATATATATATATATATATATATACTCATATTTTCACATTTTTTTTTCTGCAGAGCTTGATGCAACTTTAAGTGAACGTCTAAAAATGCTTCTGCTTTTAAAGAATGTTCTAAAGAGATACAAAATGATCTTTTGGAGAGAGAGTTGAGGTTAGAGGTTTTCATGTTATAAGAGAATTATTAAAGAAATCAATGACTCGTCTTGCAATTGTTGCTGATGAGACCACGGATGTATCGCCAAAGTGCCAAATGAACACAATTTTGAGATACACGCGCAGTTCACAACTGAATGTTTTTGGAAATATCTAGTACCTGGCAAGCGTGATTCCAAATCCCATAGTGTAAATATTTTAAGTGTTCTGGATCCTCTAATTGAGCAATTGCCATCTAAATTAATTTTACAGAGTTACAATGGAGCAGCGGTTATGAGCGTTCAACATTCTGAAGCTCAGGCAAAAACTAAGGAAAAAGATTAATTTGCATATTTTGTACATTGCTATGCACATCATCTGAACAAAGTTGCACCTATAAATACTCAAGTTCATGTGTTTTTCGAAAATTTAAAAGAAATTCATGCCACTTTTGTTCTTCTACGTAACGCATCGAAGTATTAAACAGAGTAGTAAGAAAAATACAACTTAAGGACTTACAACGTTAGAATTTTAACATACTATTAAAGTAATGCTTAAAGACATAAGACTCTCATAGAATCCAAGGAAGGAATAGAAGAACTTTTCACAAATGCCACCGTTTGCAGCTGCCACAATTCATATAGTGTTGGAAGAATATTTTGTTTTTGCTTTTTGGTTAACTTTTTTTCGTCATGTTATGCCTAAGATTAATATTTTATTTGATAGTAGTAGTTTGATAATTTTGAAAATTCCATTAAAAAAATTGGCGACAAAATTGATTAGATTGTCACTGAAGCTTTAAATGTATCCAATAACAAGCAGGAATGAAAATAAAAACGCCCAAATAGCATCTAATTTGATTACCGTTTGGCCGCTTTAGAGTTGGTGAGGTTATTAAAAATTAAAAAACTTTCCGAAGCATTTCACTAAATGTCCTAACGAAAAGTTAAGCGCTTCTTGCTTAGCTTATTTAAAAATAGACAAAGAATGACTTAGAACAGAATTATTATTTATTAAAGAAATTAGTGGAGAGAATGAATTGACACCTTACCACCTTTGACCTTATCCCTATAAAGCCAATGTTAATGACGGATTATTATAACAACCTCTATGTTACCATCAGAGGCAGAGCGGTGTTGACGGATTAATATAACAACCTCTATGTTACCATCAGAGGCAGAGCGGTGTTTTTCCACCCTTAAGCGTAATAAGACCTTTCTCAGGAATTCAATGTCTCGAGATCGTTTAAGTGCTGTAGCAATGCTTTCCATTGAAAAGGAATTCATATTCCTTTTCAATGGAAGTTATTGCCAAATTTTCGAGCGCAGGGCTGACTTAAATTTTAAAAAATAAAATAGTTTTAAAATATGTCCTGTTTACTAAAATTCTTAAAATCGTTAGTAAAAATTTGTAATATTTAAGGTAAATTATCACTTTTTCAAAAATAATACCAGATCGACTTAAAACTATTAAGATGCAGAACACCTGTATAGTTTTATCAGAAGCCGCCCCTGGTACTATTATACTTTATTTAAAGTACCCTGTATCTGTAATAGATTCCTATATGCTAATTAATGATAAGGCCCGCTTTTGGGGTCAACTGTAAGTAATTTCAACCGGCATTATCGACTTTTATAAAATTTTGCCTCGCGAATAAATAACACAATAGTCAGTTTGCAGTTGTACAATATTTTGCATATAAAATTCCTTTCATAACCTGCATCATAGGACATACTATCAACTATTTGGTAAATATCTAAAGAATCAATAAAAATCAAAATAACATAAAAGGGCTCCTTATTTAATAGTATCCAATTTAAAAAAGTAGGTGAAAGTCCTGAAGTAAAGGTGACATGATAATGCTCTTACTAAAAAACAAAATAATTAAGTAAATTGCAAAAAAAAACATGCAACACTTTGAATGCAAAGCAAAGAGTTTTTTTTCTAAAATAATATTTAAATTACATGTACTTTGCTTCGTCATTCTGGGTCGCAGCTTTCCTGGAAAACTAAATTAAATAGGCGGTACAAGGTTATTCCCGAGCACACCTACATGAGCATTTTATTGTCACGATTCAGTAACTTAAACACGCAAAATTTAATTAATTTGCTATTAACTATAGTTTTTTACATCATTTTTAATTAAAAAATCTTAACCTTAGCGTTATGAAGAAGTTTTAAAGTTTTTTACTGGCATTTCTTAATATTCTATTTAGAGAAAATTCCTTTAAATCTATTGGCTTAAATTTATTTCGACCAGACCAGATTCGTAACGACGTTATATTTTCAATGAAAATATTTTACTTCCAATAACTCGTCTTGACGCCTTGGACGAATCAGTTTTCGTATTGGATAATAGAGGTTTTCTACGTCTATCAGATAACGTTTTTATAACATAAGCGATTTTAGTTAGATAATGTTACTGATTACCTATGTCATGGATAATAGACATCATAAGTAATGATTGTCATTACTCACGGGTGTGCAACCAATCAGAAATCACTTCCATCGTTTAACTGTTTGTTTTCTCCAACACCGTGGTTAAAAAAGTTCATGGAGAATGCCATGAAAAACGCTGTCACAATTATATTAAAAATAAATTGTTTTGCCTAAATTTCTTTCTTAAAAGTTAGTTAATTTCCCTTAAAATGAGTTTAAGCGATCAAAGTGAAAATTGATAGTACACCGCCAAATATTATTGAAGCAGCCAAAACCACTTCGGATGAATTATTACCAGAAATTTCAAGGAAAAAGTACAAAATTGTGTAAATACTATTTATGAAGTGGCGAAGTCAAAATAACGTTAATTAATTTTCGAATTTACTCGAGAGTACGCTTGCTATAAAGAAAATAATAATATTACAACCTATCAGAAAATACGTGCATCTTTAAAACAAAAATCGGGTAGACACAGAGCAAAAAAAGCCCAAAACGTTCACTCCAGATTAATAATTAAAATATTTATATAGAAGCACCGGATAATGCTTACCTAACAGTGAAGGAAAGAGATTTAAACATTTTTTAAATGTACCTTCTTAGTTATTGGAAAATTGAATCTGTATAAATAAAAAAAACAAAACATATCCTGTGTGGTGTTAGCATTTTACATTTATAAACTACATACATTAAAAAACAAGAATTTGCCATTGTGTATTGGCGCAAGTTCTCCAGCAATGCCGCGCCGCAGAGATAGTGAAAAAGTGCACTTACAAAATAGCGAATTGCAAGTTCGGCTAGATTTTCCCGAAATTGTCTTTCCCATTAAAATTTCTAATAAAAACAGTTTTTGTTCTTTAATTTTAGGTTTCACTAATTGTGGGCATAATAAGAGTTTGTCGATCTAACAAACTACATTTAATGGATATTAACGCTATTCAAAATCTTGGATCGGATTTCCAAACACGAAAACAAGAATATTAAGAAAATTTGCTGTAATCGGCAATTTTAATGATATTTGCAAACAATATATTGAACTGGAACCAATTAATGAGGAAACTGTACCACACAAAAAAAATGAATAAAATAAATTAGGTGCTATGGGCAAGAAATTGAAAAATATTAAATTTACCAAATCCGGAAATGTACACAGGGCACAGCTTATGGCATAGCTCTAGATTCGTAACTCTACTTGTAGATGCAGGCGGGGGTATACCGCTTTAAAGCGTCATGGTGGGTGGAAGTCAGCATCTTTAGCGAAGGGTTATATGGATGATTCAATAAATAACATAGCGCCAACATTTTTTTACTTCAGTAAATACAAGTACAAGCACCGCCAACTCTTCTACATATTTACAAGAAACCACAAAGAATTAAAATATGAATTTTGATATTAAATTTTAATAAGCATTCAAGTATTACTATAAATATTAATACCTATAAAAATTTAAGTTTCCTGACCGCTCCTTGGATTTAATATTAATTGATCGAAATACATAAGAGAAGCTAGTACAAAAAATATCCATACCAAACGTATTTTGTTTATATTATGTTATGGTCGTAGAAAAAAATATATTATTTTACTCGCAAGTAATGGTTATTACTCACTCACTCACAACACGCTTTTGTCGCAAATTTCATCTTACCATCAATACTTGCTCGTTAAGTAATATACAGTTCTCCACCAGTGTTCCATAACAAGTTCATTATACTTATGTTTCTTCACTTATTATGATTTACGTTATTCACTACTAGCACTACTAGCAAAAATAGTCATTTTTTCTACAAACTAATGATAAATACAGCCATAGTTTCTTTTTTTAATTTTGTCAAGTAAGTGGTTATGCCAAGATGATAACGTATCACAAAACTGCATAATTAAAACAAATTTAAATTATTATTTTTACATATTAAATCAGTTCATGTAACAAATGAATTAAGTAGTAATTTTTATCACGAGGCGGAAAATTACGCGCACTAGTTGCAGAAAAGTAACGTAATCCGATCACGACAAGAGTCACTGAGTTATATACTATTTATTTATTTAGAAACAAGATCGGAAATTAATATTTTCCTGGACGAGTAAACAGATTCCATTAATTCCATTAATTAGTGGCATTTGGTTTTTCGGCTATTTGACTACGTCGAGATCCAAAAATGTGATCGAGAAAAAATATTTTGTGAGTTTCATTTTTATTTTTCCAGACAGCCAACCGTTCCACTACACGAAATCGTTAAATAACGATGCGCTAATGGTACTCTATTTAACGTTTTTGATTTTATTTTACACTTTCATAAAGAAGAATTTTACGTTTAAGGTTATAGTGAAATAAAGTGTACTCTATATAAAGATCGTAGAAAAAGGCTCATTTCATCCTCGTGAATAATAGGCATCAATATACCAGGTGGCAACGAAATAATTGGCTAATGCATCATTCAGCTGCCTTTCAAAGTTGAAATTTTGATATCAAAGATATAGGTCCTAAGGACTCATACATTCCGTGGAAAAACAATTGAATATCGCTGCAGGTATAACCGGAACTAGACGTAGGTAGAGAATTTTAAAGAGAACCTTGTATATATTTTTACGCCATTCGATAGCGCGAAAAATTCTCTTTTCAACGACATATCACCAGTAAACATTTGTTCTCAAAGTAAAATCAATATGGCAGCACTGTGACGTTTGGAAAGGAAACACACATTGATTATTTTTTAATAAACATGCAAAAATTCGATTCATCTCTTATTAGGATATATTTTAGTAGTTCTTTCAAATCACATTCTTTCTTTTGAATTTTATCGAGAATGTTAAATAGAAAACGGTATTTTTTTTTAAATTAACGTTAATTTATACGTCACTATCTATAGATAAACGCCTGACTTGAGAAATAAGTTATTAAAATGCTCTTCTGAAATCATATCAACAGCTTGTCTTCGATTCTCCAGGATCTCTAAAGATGGTGGAGGAGATGTATACACTTTTTCTTTGAGAAAACCTTACGTAGAGAAATCCATTGAGGTCAAGTTGGGCGACCTGGCTGGCCACGGGATTGGACCATTAGTACCCAACCAATTCACCCTAGTTCATTCATCCGGTAGTTCGTAACAGCTCGTGAATTATGGGCTGGAGCGCTACCTTGTTGGAAGATCATTTCATCATTTACATATAAATTCGAGTTTTCCAAAAAATGTTCAATTTGGTTCTGAAGAAATCTCAAATTCTTTCACTCCGAAACGCTCTTGAACAGCACCTTCTCTTATCACTCACTGATTTTCTCTAGCCCAATAACGAGTGTTGTGTCTGTTGAACATACCCAGACTGGTAAATGTAGATTGATCTGAGAAGAGTATTTGATGGTGGAATAGTCTATTAAAATTATAATTTTCCAAAAACCAATTGAAATCCGTTCTATACCTATAGAAAAAAGATTCTAGAATAAATATTGTATCTACCTCATGAATTAAGTGACTTTTTTTACTCATCGTATTACAGCACTCACCTACGGCTCGTAAACGTAATTTTCCACCTTGTGAAAAAGTACTTAGATACTACTTGCACTCGTTAGCAATTAGATAAATTACTAATGCTCACCTCAATTTTAGTCTTATTTATTAATAATTAGATACTATTATGAACATTCTAATAAAATTAATGGAAAAGACAACCTTTTTGACAGGCTTATATAAAGAGGTAGGAAAAATAATAATTCTAATCCGTACTATGTTACCCTGGAAAGACAGGATGTCGTGTGGGATAAAACAAAGAAACTAAGAAATTAATTAATATGTAAATGATGATGCGATTGAGATTTTGCCAATACTGTTCTTCTTTGGTATATGTGTCTGATTGTTTTAACTTAAGCAAGTTCCCCTTCAAGATCTTAAGCAGTTGGCTAAGTTGTGATTAGTTTTTAGTTGGCAAATTACGCGCAACATTTAGAAGTAAGCGGAACGTACGTGCAGATACGCGTTTTAACCCGCTATCTATACCGAAATTACTGTAATTATAGAAGGAATGATTTTTTTTAATCAGTTGGTTTTTTCCTCCCAGCAGCAATAGTCTAGGAATGCCTCTGCACTTAAGCATACAAGAAAGTTACACCACTTAGCAACGTAGGTGCATGAAGTTTAACAAATTTCTGACTTTTCCATTATTTTTTTTGGTACTCCTAAAATCTTGATTTCTTGGATCTTGAATATATTTTAGGTTTTTGTTTTTTGGGAGTGTAAGATCTAGGTGTTAAAATAAAATATTTTTTTCAATTGTTTTTTTTATATTGCATTTTTGACCTTTCGGTCAGGCACTTCAGGAAATAATGATCTGGTCTGTAAAAATCCATAATAGGCAGTCAAACATATATGTAAATAAAAAAAAATTATAAAACTTACCGCAAACAAAAGTTTCGAAGATTCATTGTATAATGTATTCCTCACAGTTTATAATTTTAAAAACCAAAGCAAACATTCGATGTGAAACACTGTACAAAATATATATATATATATATATATATATATATATATATATATATATATTGCGTTTTTGACATTTCGGTCAGGCACGACCTTCTACAGGAAATTATGATCTGGTCTGTAAAAATCCATAATAGGTAGTCAAACATATATGTAAATAGAAAAATATATATAAAACTTACCGCAAACAAAAGTTTCGAAGATTCATTGTATAATATAATCCTTATAATTTACAATTTTAAAAACCAAAGCAAACATTCGATTTGAAACACTGTACAATTTTAATTTTTTTACGAACAGAATGTAAACAAATTAAAAAACTTTTTTCAAGCATGCCTCACTATCGAGTTATTTGTGAGGACTGCAAATGCAGGAATGATTGTTTAATAGCGACTTGTGTTGTGTATGTATCAAATGAAAAACCTGCGGCTGCTCCCGGAAGAAACTATTAAGTTAACAGTAAGGAAATACTTTTTTCCCATCTAGTTTCTGGTTAATAATAAATATTGCTTAATTTTTTGGTGCCAGTTTTTGAGTTTACCGAATTGGCATTTCTTCGTATTTCAATCATCTCAAGAAATTCCCCCTTTCTTGTGTTATTTTCTGTTTTTAAAATTTTCATCTTTTCGATGTCAAAGAGGTGTTTATTTGCTATGGCGTGATTAGTTAGAGCTGTTTTATTTTTTTATCGTATTTGTGACCGTTTATGCGATTACCAAAGTGTTGGCTGGTTTGTCCGATGTAAATTCCATTACAATCGTTGTAAGGAATTTGATATACTACTTGAGTTTTTTTTAATTTTTAGAGATATTAGAGTTTAATTGAGTAAAATTTCTTTTTAGAAGCTTATGACCTTTATGTGCGACTTTTATTTTGTGCGATTTAAATACATTTTCTTTGACAGGCCAGGTACCTAAGATAAAGAGAGGTAATTAGTGAATGAGATTTTTGTTTGTTGTGGTGGTAGAATAAATAAATTCGTAAAAATTTTGTTTATTAATTTAATGGGGTAATTGTTAAGTTTTAGTACCTCTTTTGCTTTGGTTATGGCGTGTTACCTATATTCAGAGTCAGACAGTTTTATTGTTCGATATGCGAGACCAATAATTACTAATTTTTTATGTGACATAGGGTGCTGGAAGTTAAGGTATCTGGAAGACCAAGTTTTCTAGTGCAGACACAATCATCTAGGTATCGAAAAAAAAGGCATAACGAAATTTAAGTTTCTATCACGTTTTCTTCCAGGTCAGAAGTGTTATTCCCTTGTCGTGATACAACAATTAGACTTAGTAACCCATAGTTATCATATTACCTTATATCAATATATCTAATTAAAAAACCTTGCATAGTGATACACAATATCTTAAAGTGTCAGAAACCGTTAAAAACAAAAAAAAGTCAATTTTTGCAGTTACGAGTTCTTGACTGAGCAAGGTTTATTCGGAAAAATATTAATTATGGGTAATCTAAAAGCTTCTTTCCGAAATAGTTAGTTTCGGAGCGTCTAATGTGGAAATAAAGGAATATTATTGGAATTTGGAAAAAAAAGTATAAAAAACGGTAAAATTGTGTTTTTCACATTTTAATTATTAATTTTTAAATATTATTATTTAATTTTATATTTACTCTAAAAGTCCTTTAAGAAGGATTGAAATAATACCATTTTATACTTAAATATACTTATTTTATATTAAGTGTCCAAGTAAACTGTATAAAAGGAAAACAGATTTAGCTGATTTTCAATTCATCGATCAATTTAGAAAACATAATTTATCTATTTATTGACTTTCAACCGAATGTCAGTTCAATCGCTAGACATGAGCCTAAATTCTCTTTCCGACCGGAGATAAAACCATCAATTTTGAGATGTTTTATTTTACTTTCTTTCATTTCCAAATGTTTTTGTCATTTTGTCAGTTTTTTATTTTTATTTAATTTTGGTGGCATATTTGCACTTAATGTATTGACTGACATTTTTTATAATCTATTTTAGTTATCTAAAGTTTTTTTTTGTTACTTCTAAAACATTTTCAGTAATTGTAGGATAGCGGTAAGCTATATAAATAACATTTTATTATTAACCTACAAAAACATGATGAGGCACATTTATTTTTCAAGGTAAATTAAAATATATATAATAATAAAAGTTAAAGTCAAATATTCTTAATTGCGGCATTGCGCCCTAAGGGGTAAGTTAACATGTAGAGTTAAGTATATTGATGTAGTTATAAACTGTTTATCGCAATTATTGAGTGAGAGCTACAGTTCAGACTTCACATTTTTCTATAGTTAAATGTTCTATTCCTATTTAAATAAGTAAGACATTGCAGACAATATATTTATTAAATTAACTAAATGTTTGGTATTATTTGACTATCTATCCTTTTGCATTTAACTGAACGAGAATGTAACACGTTAATTTTGTTATTAAGTATATTTTTGATATCTAATTAATTGATATTCGTGATTTAATATTTATTAATTTCATATTTAATTAAGACATTATCTTTTTAACTAAAACCTTATTAGTTTTATTTCTGTAATATTTTGGGCAATTTCTTTAATTCTAGCGTATTCACGAAAATACTATAATTTAAATTTGAAATTACAATCTTATCATATAGATGACAGTACAGCACATACCAAGTCGATTAAGGTAACAATTTTGAAATATTTATTTTTATTAAAAATCGACGGAATAGGGAAAAATGCACAATGTTTGTAAATCTGATCTATTTCTTTTATATTTCACATAGTAAATAAGTAATAAATTACAATGATCTTAAAAAATTTGCCTTCTGTCTTGCGTAAGCAATGAAGCTATTTTTTCTTTTTTCTTGTTGGGATATATTCTTTTTTGATAATACTTCGATCTCTATTTTGCTCAACAAACCACTATGAATATGAACACTAGTCAAGAAATGGCTCCGAGTCCCCGGTGTCACTTAAATAGGTCAGGGGTGCGTTAGAATCTCCGAGTTAAAAACAAACATTATTTTAAAACGAGTTGCAACCTGGAATATAAGAACATTATATCAGGCAGGAAAATTAACAACAATACGAGAAATGCAAAGATTAGAAATAGGGATCTTGGGATTAGCGGAAGTCCGCTAGTCTGGTTCGATACCTCCTGTCAGGAGAATCCAGATTTTATTATCGTGATAGAGAAAAAAGACACCACACTAATGGCTTAGTATGCATAATCATAAGTAAAAATCTTAGAACATCGGTTATCAATTTTATTCCTTACATCGACCGTATGATGATGTTATAGGTAAAGACAAACCCAATAAACATTAACTCAATACAGATTTACGCACCCACATGCAAAAGCAGTGAGAAAATTATAGAAAAATTCTACACAGACTTGAACCAGCTAAGAAGAATTTAAAAAAAATATGAAATTGCTGTAACTTCAACACAAAAACAGAAGAGGTGCTGATTTAATGCAGAATTATATAAAGGACTAACAGATTGGATGACCAATGAAATCTTCGTACCCACTGTAGAGAGAAGAAAATACAAAGGCAAAGCCAAAGGAAAATATAACGCCATCCACCATAGAATAAAGCGAGAAATAAAAAAGCCAAAGAAGTCTGGATGGCAAAACAATGTAAAGAAATTGAAGAACTACAAAAGACCAAGATATATCCAACTTGCATAAAAAACTAAAAGAATTAACCGGAACCACCCAGAATAAAATACCTTGTATAACGAGAGACAGACAAAAAACTGTCGAAAGAAAATTATATTAAGTAATAATGGAAAGAATATGTTACAGATATATAATATAGAGACAACAAATGCTGACGAACGAATCACAAGCTTAGAAATACTAGTATCCGAAGTAAGATACGCCCTAAAAAACTATAAAACAAAGAAACTCCAGGAAGAGACGCAATATAAATAGAACTTTTAAAATAATTAGATAATGAAAATACTCTCAGACTCACCAGCATACTTAGTAACATATATGTATCAGGAAACAATCCAACTGAAAGGCTAACATCAACATTTATACCTCTATCTAAAAAGGACAATCCAATGTCAGGGAACGACTACAGACTTATAAGCCTCACGTGCCAATCCTTGAAAGTCTTACTACAAATAACCCAGAATAGAATCTTCTTCAAAAAGTCAGTATACAATAAAACCGCTTATATTTGCAAATTGGAAATCTAAGCCTTAAACTAAGAATGAAGTTCATTGAGAGTTATCGGAAGAAAGAAAAAATCTTGGCTAAGAAACATCCGGGAATGGATGAGTGTAGGGGAGCTGTTCCACGTTACAAGAGGGTGCCACCTTTTAAAAGAAGATAATCCAAAGATTTAACAAAAAAAAGTAACTAAAAGCGAAGCAAGAAGAGACAACAATAAGGCAGGTCTTAGCAGAACAATTGGAAGGGTTGGCAAAATATCCCAGTTTTTGTGATCTTATTCAAATTAATATTAATTATAACGTAACTTTTTAAAACATATTATAGATTACACCTACTGAATTTTAATTCTTACACTGCTCTACAGCTAGTAAATACCAAAAACACGGGGTAGCAAGACTATTATCTAAAGTCAAATTTCCCAGCGAACTAAGACAAGATCGATCTGATTTTGATTTTATTATTATGTAAATAGAAGCAGAAATAAGTTTTTGTAGATTTTGTCTCAATAATAATTAACAGATTGTGCTTTTTGAAGTGCGCCGGACATTTTATGTTAATAGCAAGTATTTTCAAATCAGCTGAGTGTTGCTTTTAATTTCTTAATTAAAGTTATGTAAGATGTTTTGTGATAACTTTTATTAGAGAATTAAATATCCATTTAATTTTTGTGGAAAATTATAGAAGCGCCAATTTTGAAGAAGAATAGAAAATGAAGCGGAGGCGTTATCAAGCTAGAAAATGTTTGTCTTTAAACCAGTGCAATAATGTCAATTATCATTTTAAAAATATATAATTATCTATAAATTAAACAAAATCTCCTACGCCTAAATTAACCAAATAAATTCATGGTTTTGGTCAAATATTGATTTTTGCAGTCCGCTGTGGGTTTTTGGCTAAATAATAAGGACTAATCTTCATTGCAGCCAATATGCTTCTATCATTGAAAATTCAGTTTTCAATCGTTTAACGTTTTGCGTCGTTGGCAACAATAGGGATTAAATCCCGGGATTAAACATAGGAAAAAAGAAAGAATAATGACATTTAATAACTGATTTATATTGAGTTAGAACGCAAAAATGAACGGAAAACCCTTCTTAACAGATTTAGACATGTGTATATATGCACATACAAATAAAAGTTCTATGTTTACAATTTAAAAAAATACCGCAAAAATATTAGTTTATCTAAAGTTTCGACTGCCAACTTCGAACGTAATTTGATACATAAACATCCGGCGGAAGATAAAAATCTTTCAGAATTAACGCTTTTGAGCTAAAGAGTTAAAAATTCCAAGGTTTTGAAAATTACAGCTGCGTCTGTCTCCATTCGAAAATAGATCAATTTCGTCCTTAATGATGTCGGCCAACAACGATATCTGCCAATATTGACGTCAGCAGCAATGATGTCGACCAACCGCGCTTTATTTTTTTTCGACTGCTTTTGTATTGGTTGATGTTTCGACGATTTTTCGAACAAAAAGTCCATGGCGGGTGTGTTTTTTAAATGCTATCGTTGAAATATTGATTAATTTTTTCTACCATATTAAGTTCGTTTGATATCGTTGTGTTTTTTTTTGGTTTATTTTTTAAATCTAGTAGTTTTTAAAGAATTCCACATATCCTGTTCAGATTTAGTTACCTGTATATTTAAATGTGCCTTCTTTTCTCTGCGAATTGCAAGGGTTACCGTAATACGCATTTATTTATACAGATTCCAATCATTAATATTTTTTGATTTTTATATTTAGCTAATATTTTGCCTCGATCTTTTATCATCGTTCTATGGATGTCTGTTAAGCACGGAGCATAGGGTTTTGTGACACGGAACTTTCTAAAAGGCCATGTAAAGTAAGAAGAGTGATTATACTTTAGCTAATAAAGGATACTTTTTCATAGGCATTTTTGAGATCATAAATATTGCTCGAGGGAATACCACGAAGATCACTGTTAAACTGAATAAAATTAAAATTTTAAAGATCTCTAGTTGTCTTAAAAAGGGGTAAATTAGTAAAATATTAGTTGTTATATGGATTAATTCGTGATCACTTATACCCTAGTTTTTGATTCCTGATGGTTTCCGCATCTGTGGTTATAGCTAAGAGGTGATATGCCTGTGGTATAAGATTAATTAAAGTATTTTTAAAATTATCAAAGAAGTTTGGGTAAAAAAAGTCAGGGGCCTGTAAACCACCCTAATACAATATGTTTAAAATCCACAATTGTTCTATAACATTGTTAGAAACGATCATTTTAAATGCCATGTTTTTGTTAATATGCAGCCCAAAACCGATTAAATTTTTCATTTGGAAAAGAATTATAAAACCAAGTTTCACTTAAACCTATAATATCAAAGTTGTTGCTTAACTGATGTATTAAATTTTTAAATATAAACATGTTAATATGTGCGAACGTGATTTTTTTTAAGCAAAGCAATGCTAATATTCCAAAAAGATTAAACAAAAATAAATATAAGTTATATGTCAAAAATCTAAACCTATTTTTATATGCTTCCTGAGAAACTACTGAAATATAAATTGGTTCTGTATTTTGTGATTTATATATAAATATTTTTAATCAATACAGACAGAAGTTTAAAAGTGTATATATGTGTTTATTTTATATAACAGTATTATGCACACAAAAGATTTTCTACAGTTTCAACAAAAAGAAAAAAAATGTTTTATACTTTGTTGATAGAAATAGATAGATAGATAGAAATTAAAAAAAAAGCAACAAGTCTCAAAATGTGTAAACATAGCATGCGAGTTTATATTTAGTTATTATTCAGTTCTTATATGTTATGTACTTGTTTTTTCATGTCCAACAACTTTTAACACCCACAATGGGACGGATTTTTTTAAAGAATACGAGGTTTTTACAGATTATTTATTTACAACAAAACTAGCCCCTGTTAACCATTTTTTTAGCGTTAAAAATATGGTCGCGCATCCAAAGATTCACGAACCGAACTAACAACGGTTTGTTTTTTTTTTGGGAACATTGTGTCCTGCTTATAGTTTAAAAAAGTATTCTCAATTTTAAGTACATAAAATATTTTATTTCTTGCAAAGCACTTTGTTCGAATACAGAGGTTTTTGCCAAACATTCTTCTAGATTAAAAGTTATTTGCTGTTTATACTAGTAACTTCTGCTTTAAATCACTTAAACCAGGATGTAGACTGTGCTCTAGTTTGTCGACTCGCGTCGCCACTTCACTAAAATTATCTACTTTATTTGACATTCTTCGAAAACCCCTGCGTCTCATTTTTATTACGTTTTGAGTAAAGTACCTTTATGAAATGAATTCACAGCGGAGAACTAAAACGTGATTACTCATAAAGCGCCATCTTAGTTTATATATCTATATATATATATATATATATATATATATATATATATATATATATATATATATATATATATATATATATATATATATATATATATATATATATATATATATATATATTCAAAAATTAAAAATAATATGACCTGGTAACATTTTGGTAAAATTCCAATATAACGAAACAAAATGTCGGTCTAGTCAAAAGCTAAAAAAATTACTACTAATATTTGTTTATCCAATTTATCTCAATATTGCACAAAAATCAAATATTCCCCAGAAATTAACTGGTAAAATTTGATAGAAATCCAAAATAGCGAAACAGAATAGCAGCTAAATAAAAAATTTAAAATTCATCCTGAAAAAACAACTGACTGATTTTTAATATAATGGAACAATTAATTGTGGTAAACAGCTGAACTGGTAAAATTGTGAAACGAATTAAAGACGGTAGAACAAAATGGCGGACGAATGAAATTTTGGTCTCTGGATGCCAAAAATGTGTTTTTGTCGGTCTGCCTTGCCTGTCTGTCTGCCAGTTCGCGATGTAGCTAAAAGAATACTTACCAGATTGACTTATAATTTTTGTTCAAAAATTAAGGATCATTTGGGGATATTGGGAAAATATTTGGAGGTAATATTTTGGTAAAAATCCAATATGGTGGAACAAAATTGCGGCCTAGTGAAATGTTAAATAATATTACTAAAAAACGGATTATCCAATAAGCCTCAAAATTTGCCAAAAAGCCAAGTGTTAGATAGAAATGAATTGGTAACATTTTGGTACGAATCCAAGATAGCAAAACAAAATGTCGGCCTTATAAAATTTTTAATAAAACTACTTATTAGGTTATTTTTAAATTTTGTGCAACCATTAAGTGTGACAGAGAGATAAAAATGGTAAAATTCAGCTATAATTCAAAATGGCCAAACAAAACAATATACCGGAACAAAATGGTGGTCTTAAAAAGATCAGGGTAAAAAGTATTCAATTTATCATAAAATATGCCTAAAAATTGTATTGTGTTGCCTGTATGTGTTGCTAGCTAAATGAGTATGTGCGGAACTAAATTGGGTCATACTGCACTATTCCTAATAGAAGGAAAAATTCATACCGAGGGAAGTTCCGGGTAAAGCAGATTTAACCACTTTTTTCACTTTTTCAATTTTTTTTTAAATTCACCTTGCTGGGCTCGATTTTGAGCTAGTTGAAAATGGAATCAGTTATGAAAATTACGTCGATCAGGTGATTAAAGTGAAAAAAGTGGGTAAATCTGCTTTACATGGAACTTTCCTCGGTATGAATTTTTCCTTCTATTAGGAATAGTGCAGTAAGACCCAATTTAGTTCCGCACATACTCATTTAGCTAGCAACACATACAGGCAATACGATACAATTTTTAGGCATATTTTATGATAAATTGAATATTTTTTACCCTGATCTTTTTAAGACCACCATTTTGTTCCGGTATATTGAATGCGTACCTGTTTAGCCCTGTATCACATTTTATTTTTAAACAAAATTTGTCAAGTCAATTGAATAAGGTTTTTTTACTTTATTTTTTAAACATTTTATTTCCCCACATTTTGTTTTGCCATCTTTAATTATAGCTGAATTTTACCATTTTTATCTCTCTGTCACACTTAATGGTTGCACAAAATTTGAAAATAACCTAATAAGTAGTTTTATTAGGCCGATTTTTTAAAAATTTTATAAGGCCGCCATTTTGTTTTGCTATCTTGGATTCGTACCAAAATGTTACTAATTCATTTCTATCTAACACTTGTCTTTTTGGCAAATTTTGAGGCTTATTGGATAATCAGTTTTTTAGTAATATTATTTAACATTTCGCTAGGCCGCAATTTTGTGCCACCATATTGGATTTTTACCAAAATATTACCTCCAGATATTTTACCAATATCCCCAAATGATCCTTAATTTTTTAACAAAAATTATAAGTCAATCTGGTAAGTATTCTTTTAGCTACATCGCGAACTGGCAGACAGACAGACAAGGCAGACCGACAAAAACACATTTTTGGCATCCAGAGACCAAAATTTCATTCGTCCGACATTTTGTTCTATCATCTTTAATTCGTTTCACAATTTTACCAGTTCAGCTGTTTACCACAATTAATTCTTCCACAAAATTAAAAATCAGTCAGTAGTTTTTTCAGGATGCATTTTAAATTTTTTATTTAGCTGCTATTCTGTTTCGCTATTTTGGATTTCTATCAAATTTTACCAGTTAATTTCTGGGGAATATTTGATTTTTGTGCAATATTGAGATAAATTGGATAAACAAATTTTAGTAATAATTTTTTTAACATTTGACTAGACCGACATTTTGTTTCGTTATATTGGAATTTTACCAAAATGTTACCAGGTCATCCCCATATTATCCTTAATTTTTGAACAAAATTTAAAGTCGATCGGGACTGTAGTTTTTAGCTAAGCCGCGTACAGGCAAACAGACCAAGAGACCGACAGACCGACGAAATCGAGAAAACATTTTATGCGGCATCTAGGGACCTTGAAACGTAATGATCTGAAAAAGGCTCGAAGGGTGATTTATTCACGATTATAATCCTTTCCTTTTACGAGGGAAGTAATAGATTTGTAATACCGTTTTTACTTTTGCTAGCTGGCCCCTGTTCTGCGTTTTTCGTTTGATGGCACGATTAGTTTCCAGTGGAATTATAAGAATATGAAGCGCATCGTCCAGAAATGTTAAAAAAATCATGTAAAGTGGTGCAGCACAACCCTTTCACGAACTTGCTGAAAAATCTGGCTTGGTGTTTTAAATATATAGATTATGCGCCTATTCCTTCAACGGAAGGTTTTTTGAGCTTTCTCCATGAGGTACTGACGTAAACATTCTTAAAAACAATAATAACAAAAAGCCAATAAAAGACTTTTAAAGATTATTTTTTTGAAGTATTTAACTAAATATTTGGTCGCCGTCTTCCTCTACTTATCATTCCTAAGAAATGTTTTAAATTTAAATATGAAAATTATAAAATAATTTTTAATATTTTTAGATTTGAAAAATTATTTCTTTTATTTCCATTTTCTCGTAGTTTTTAAATTTTTGGTAGCTTACAATTACTCGTCTATACAATGTATATAGTGGTTTCAATTAAAATCATATACTCTGTTAACATATTAAAAAAGACAAAAAGAGACGAGTGAAAGGCTCTCTCAAGAAAGAGGAAAAGCATTTCCGACGAGACGTGAGGACATGCTTGCCTCATTTCACGAGACGAGACAAAATGAGTTTTAATACATTTAAATTTAATTTAATTAATTTAAATGTTATTAAATTTTAACTTAACAGAATTATTAGCTCTGCTTAATTATTTAAATAGGTTAGTTACTTAGCAGACCTTAGAGGTGCCTCATATTTGAAAGCAGTTTTTTGCAGAAACGCTCGTTTTGGCAAATAACATGTACTTATTAGAAATATTTGTCATTTTCAAATTTTCTGACTTTATTGTATAAAAACATTTTCATTAAAGAACGGTGTGACATTATAGAAACTGTTAAAGTGATTAATAAGGACAACGTTTCTCAAAATTAATTTGTATGCAAAATATGCAGATAAACTGGAAGAAATATTGATCTAGGATTGTTTTACAGCCTTCTAGTTATGTGCGCTGTGCAATAAACCAGTATCAAAGCGATATTACGGCAAAACTAAATAACTTGAAAATTAAGGCCGATATAAAACCTACATTTGAGTGAAATAAATAGCATATTTCTAATTAAAAGAAGAGTCCTAATGAGCCATAGAAATGAATAATAATAATTTTGTTACTGTGATGTATTATTTGGAGTTAGGATTCAGTAAAAAAAAACAAAAACTTTTTCAAATTGTCGACGTTTTGCAAGTTTACTGTTGCATCTTCCGGACAGTAAAATGCCAGAAAAGAAAAACATATTTATGGGTTAAGATATCAGTTAAAACTACACAATTACAACATTTTTAATAGTTAAACTTTGTAGAAATTTTTACAGAAAGGGGCCGATAAAAATAAGGTTAGTTTTATCAAAATGCAATCCACCTATAGCAGACTCTCACCACAAGTTATTAATACGAAATTAATTGTTACAATTAAGTATTATTTATATAGTTTCACACAAAATGTCAGTCGGAAACCAATACAAATATTAATCCAACTGCTTGGGTCTCCTGTCTGTCAATGTTTACATATATTATAAATAGTAATAGCAGTGAAAAAAAAACTACACAAAAAGCTTTAAGAATCATTTTGTATGTTTTTGGTTATTATACGGTAAATAGTTTAATTAATTTAATATATAGGTAGAGTTGAAAGAGATGTTATTTCATTTTATCGATTATATTAAAATATATTTTATTATATTTTTAGTATTTCATTTGTCAATATTCGTTTTTTCATTGACACAATTTTTGTTTTTCTTTGGCATTTCTATCATTTCAGAAATTATTTTTTTTTATAATTAGTTTGGTATCTGAAATAGTAGCTGTAACAAAATCAAAGTTATGTCCTGTATTAATTTTGTGCTCAACTAGTGACGTTGGGTTTGTTTTTGTAAGATAGTTTTTTTGGTCATTTTTATGTTCTTTAATCTTTTGTTTGTCCTATGTAGCACTTTGATCATTGGGGCGCAGGAGATGTATATTATGTTAGATTTAAGTTCAGTGTCTGTTTTTGCTTTTAATTTTGAATCGAAATGTATCCTTTCTGTATTTTCAGTCTTTAATGCAATTTTAATTTTTCATTGTTAACAGTAGTATGACCAACAAAAATAGTTTCTAACTTCTCTGTTAGTTTTCAATGTAAGGTAATTTCTAATAAATTGTAGGCGCACTTGAATCTGGTCCGTGCTTCGTATTTTATCCTGATTTAATATTTTTCTAACTAGAGAAATCGGTTAACTATTTTTAACCAACATATTCTCAATATATTGCAAGTCCTTTTTATGGAACCTATTAAAAGAAAGAGATAAAGCATATATTTTAATTTTTTAATTATGTTGATCTTTGGTTATAATGGGTGTTGTGTTGTCCACGTATCTTTTGTAAACAGGTAATGAAAATGGAAGCTAGGGTATACAGCTCTCTTGTAAATCCTGCATAACTAGATCAGAGCTTCAGAAATTTCTTGAGTGAAAATATAAATAATATAGTAATATTAAAGGCAGACAAAGGTAACACAACTGTTATTTTAGTTAACATAGATTACATTAGAAAGACAGAGATTTATTGAACGATGTCAGTACTTATCAAAAACTAGAAAAATATCCAACAGTTTATTTACAGAATAAAAACAATAATTAATAGACACCTTTATAAAAATAATTGTATTCAAACTCAAGATGCAAAAAAACTTAAAACAAGTTCTGCCATACCACCAAAAATTTAATTCGAACCTAAAATACATAAAAATAATACACCTCTCAGACCAATAGTATCACTCGTTGCCTCAATTTTATATAACCTCAAAATTTTTAACGGCAACCCTGAATGGATTGTTTGTGAAGGACGAGACCTATGTGCGGAATTCGTTTAAATTCGTGAAAAGTGTGAGAGACCTTATCGAAAAATTATGAATAATTTCTTTAGATATCGTCTTGATATTTACTAGGACTCCTACCGAAGTTGTTGGTAATATACTTAAGAAAAAGTGGTAGCCAGTGGAAGAATCTACAAAGTTACCGTTGATTAATTTTTTAGAATTGTTAGTATTTGTATGCGAAAACAACTATTTTCAGTACGGTAATTTCCGCCCGATATCCATGCGGAAAACTGGTTTTCCCGCACTAGTTTAGAAACATTTTTCCGCACGTAATATTTCAAAATTAATTTATTATTTAATAATTTATTAATTATTCGTCTTTGATACATATCTCAGAGTATGTAGCAGGTTTAATGCATTTCGTTTTGGTTAGCTACTAGGTTTCTAAGGACGCTTAAAGGCAATTGTTAGAAATCAACAAACTGATATTTCGACATATTTATTTATCATTAATTGCTTTTATATGTGAGTATTTTCCGTAATTTTGCATTATTATAATGAACTTAAGTGAACTTAACAAAGTGGCCATGCAAGACGGGGTTCCAGAATATATTATTAACGCAGCAAAAGAAGTAGATTTGGATTTGCTTCTAGAAAAATCCAGTCAGATATATTCAGGAATATGAAAAGTTTATCAAATGGTGCGCTAACAAGAAAATCAACAACATTAGCAAAGAAGAGGTGCTTCTAGTTTACTTTTAGTTTCAAAACATTTTAAAGAATTTTTAACCTTCTACAATATGGTCCAAGTACTCAATGATAAAATCTATGCTAAAAATTAAGAAAATCATTGATATTAGCAGGCATTTTAAATTGATTGCTTATTCAAAAAAGAAAAAGTTAGGTCATAGACCAAAAACGTCTAAAATTTTAAACCACGAACCATACTTCTTTACTAATCAAAGTCGTAGCAGTAATTGGAATCGCTGGAGCCTGCAGGCGTGAAAAATTACCTTATCTGTTGTGTGAAAACATAATCGAACAAGAAGATTTGTTTCTGGTGAAAATACCAGATAGCAAGACTCACCAGAGTAGAAGCGTTGTTATAACTGAAGACAAAATCTTAATTTGATCAAGAAGTACATGTCTCTGCGTCCCAAAAGTAGACTGCACCAAAGGTTTTTTTGTTAATTTCCAAAAAGTTAAATGAACTACTCAAACTGTTGGCATTAATAAGTTTGGTAAGATGCCATCGGACATGGCTGCTTTTTGAGAATTCCAAATCCAGGGACCTTTACTGGACACGATTAGAGACGCTCTTCGGCTACTATGTTGGCCGACGTTGGAGTGTATATTACTAATTTGAAACGTCTCGGTTGATGGCAAACGACAAAAATTGCAGAATCTTATGTGGATGAATCCATGGAGAACAAAAAACGCGTCGCCAACCAAATTCTATGTTCTAAAGGAGATAATTTCAAGGAAAATTCGCCTCCGCCTTCGCCCTTGACTTTCGCAAGTTTCTCGTATGAGATTGATAGTATTGCTGACAACAGTGGACCAGTGAATCAGCACCAGTGTGACAAGTTAAGGAGAAAGTGTTAACATTATTGCCAGCACCAAAAAGGCTAACCATCAAAATGCTCCCCATTGAGTTAATAATGCCTATAATTCTCAATTTTCGGTTATCATGTTAATTAAAACAAAGAATAATTTTTTTTAACAGTTTTCTATAGCTCCATGTAGTTACTAAATGTTTTCAAATAATTAGTTACTTTTAAATATATAATAGTTTGTTTGTTATAGTTTAATAAAAACTTTTAAATCACTACGAATTATGTACTTATTTCCGCACGTCTGTAGAAAAACTATTGCACTTAACACTTGCGGAAAATGTTTTTTCCGCACTTATTAGGTAAATAGCTATTACAAACAGATTTATGGGTTGGAAACGGGAAATTGTTTGTCGCCGATTTGCTCTTATCTAGTTATGCAGGATTAACAAGACAGCTGTGTTTACTTGCTTCCATTTTCATTATCTGTTTACAAAAGATACGAGAACAACATTTTAACTTCAATTCCTCAAACGCAGTGTGCCACTATTTTGAGAATTTTTAATAGTTATCACCCCACGCTACAGTTTACTCTAGAAAAAGAGAACCAACTATATTTGTCCTTTCTCGACATTAAAGTGATCAGAAGTAATGATGCACCACTAGATACTGTCTAGTATCACAAACCATCCTTCTCAGAAAGGTTCTTGAATTACAATTCACAACACCAATTAGAACAAAGATCAACATAATTAAAAATTTAAAATAGATAGCTTTATCTCTTTCTTCTAATAGGTTCCATAAAAAGAACTTCCAATATATTGAAAATATGTTGGTTAAAAATAGTTTCCCGGTTTCTTTAGTTAGAAAAATATCAAATCAAAATAAAATACGAAGCACAGGCTCCAAACTAGAACAAAGTGCGCCTACAATTTATTGCATATGAGCTTACATTGAATACTTAACAGAGGAATTAAAAATGTTTTTGTTGATCATACTACTGTTAACAATGAAAAAATCAAAATTGTACAAAAGAGTGAAAATTCAGTTGGGATAAATTTCTATTCAAAATTAAAAGCAAAAACAGAAACTGAACGTAAATGTAACATAATATACAACATCCCAATGTACAAAGTGCTACATAGGATAAACACGTAGCTATTTCAAACAAAGGGAACATAAAAATGACCAAAAAACTAGCATACAAAAACACCCAACGGCACTAGTTGAGCATAAAATTAATACAGGACATAACTTTGATTTTGACAAAGCCATTATTTTAGAGACCAATACAAAAAAAGAATAATTTCTGAAATAGTAAATGTTTTAATTGTTTAGTTTTAGCTGATATTGTACTGAGGGTGCAACAATAAAGTTGCGAAACGTCGACAATTTAAAAAAATACTTTTGTTTTTTTTACTCTGTCCTAACCCCAAATAATATGCCACTCTAACATAACAACAAAAGGATCGTTAAAGAAAACCATTTATAAATAATAACATTAAATAAGAAAATATAACAATAATTACTGAAAATGTTCTGCAAAAAGCCCATGAAATACCCCTCAAGAGTCAGTTCCTCCCTCATATATTTTGTTTTAAATTATAGCTTGTATTTTTGCCGTACTAGATTTTTATTTTATATTTTAACTACTTCAAATTAGTAGTGCGAGATATGCATATAATTTTTGACGAACAGATATGAAATTACCACAGTTTCTGCATTAATAATTGTTAAGAAACATGCTTCGTACCATCTAAAAATGTTTCATATAATTTTCTATAATGAAAATAAAAACGCACTTACCATATTTACTTCCAATATAATTATTGTTATTATTATTATAAGTACCGAACGAGTAACGCACCGTATTTGACATATTTGATGATATCTGCATAACTAGTGTCCGTATGTCACCACAAATTTTGCATTTTTTTTATAAAATATATTCTACATGATTAGCAATTGCGAGCAAAACTTAAACATTTCCCGCAAAAACCTTACACGTTTTAAGTAGAGCTAATAAAAAGTATGTATGCTAATTACCGAACACAATAATGCTCTTAAACCAATTAAAATATTCTAATACTCATTTTTATTATTTTCAGAATTGCACATTAAGGGTGTGGTATCTAGGGATCGTGAATATATATGTATGTATGTATGTATATAATATTTACATATTTGTATATATATTTATACATATATATATATATATATATATATTTATGTCTTCTTAAACTATGTATATATTTTTTTAATAAAAATTGTTTGGTACTGGTTTGTATCTTATATATTTATATATAAATTTTTATATATCACAAGCATCACTGATGCTCCTAAAATGCAATGAGTTGTATTATTTCCAAGGCTATAACATCCTTTTGAAAAAGCTCCCCATATGAAACCAGTGTCAAAAAATTTTGTGTGTTTCTGATTTAAGATCTTACAGTCCACTAGTTGAAAGACGAGTATAACTAGCCCTAAAACTTAATACAACAAAACCACACCAGAGTCACCAATAGGAGCAAAACCGACATTTGTGGTTACCAAGAGAAATTCCAAAATCTTCGCCGGACTTGATACTCTAACGCCCAAACTTAATACTCAGTTGTGATTGTACTCATCTCTCAACTAGTTGACTATTCTGATGAAGACCTTAAGTCAGAAACACGCGTCTATGGTTGGCCAAATTTCAACGTCCTTTAGCAATCGTTCCAAAAAAATCCTTTTTCTGCTATATAATAGTCCTTGCCGCGTTAATCCTTTTTGTTTTGGAATTAATTACTCTTGGGTTAGAATATCGTCATATGTGGCTCCGTGGTAATAGAGTATCAAGTCCAGCGAAGATTTTGGATGTTCTCTTGGTAACCACAAATGCAGGTTTGCTTGCTCCTGTTGGTGACTCTGGTGTAGTTTTACTTTATTAAGTTTTGGTGTTAGTTGTACTCTTACTAGTTGACTGTACTGATGAAGACCTTAAGTCAGAAACACGGGTCTATAGTTGGTCTAATTTCAATGTACTGTAGCGGTCATTCCAAAAAAATTCCCATATATATATATATATATATATATATATATATATATATATATATATATATATATATATATATATATATATATCTATATATATATATATATATATATATATATATATATATATATATATGTATATATATATATATATATATATATATATATATATATATATATATACTATATATATATATATATATATATATATATATATATATATATATATATATATATATATATATATATATATATATATATATATATATATATATATATATATATATATATATATATATATATATATATATATATTAGATTATTTTTTGTTTTCTAGGGATGTGATTCGAGCGGTACCAGGTAATGAAAACTATTTCATTTCCTTAAAAAATCTGTTATTATTAAAATTTCCAGACGTCTCGGCCGAATGTCGGCCTTTCTCAATGGAATAGTGACAACATTTTGGGTTTCAGGAAACTCCATCGCACAATTACGTAATTGTTAATAGGTACATTTAATTATTATATTGTTGACATATATATATACAAAAAGAGGTTAAAATAGGTGGACGATTCACAAACACATTAAAATTCAAACATCAACATATTCAATTGTAACGTCCTATTTTAACATTTTATTATAATAGCTTTTAGTGTGTCAATCGATGTTTTATAGTTTTGTATTTATTGTAGGCCAATAATATCCTTTTGAAAAAGCTATCTATGAAGCGCGAAACGTTAAGGAAATAAATAATTTTTTTAAGAAAATAAACCACTACCCAAGAATTTTTAACAAAAAAATGTTAGACATCGTTTAAGAAAACGCAACAAAAAAAAAAAAAAATATATATATATATATATATATATATATATATATATATATATGGATTCCTTTCTTGTATATAGGTTTATTTGCAAATTCAAACACAATGGAGTTGAATTGACGTTTCGCTTATCATAGCAAGCTGCTTCAAAAATTGATCATTCCTTAACTTTTTTGGAAGTGTAAAGCTCTTCTTTCCTATCTACAAGTAATTTAAAAAACATTTAGTAGTCAAATTATAAAAAGACATCTACAATTTCTTAAAACTAATATAAAATTTTAAATTAGTCTTAAAGAATTGTAGACGTCTTATTAAAATTTGACTACTAAATATTTTTAAAATTATTTGCAGATAGGAAAGCCCTACATTCACATTTGGCGTTTTCGAAGCTTTTGGTAGTTTTAATTTGTCCTTTTTAATTCAATTCACCTTGTTTTTCAATTTCCATGGCTTCTCGGATTATTCTGGTCTTATAATGTTCTATATTGGCAATCTCCCTACACCATCGAAATTTATTTTATGGCCGGTTTCCTGATGATGTAGGAATAAAGCTGAAGTTGTTTGTTTATTTCTGATGCTGAGTTTATACTCTTCCACTTTTGCTGATATTCGCCTGTTATTTTTCCCCACGTACAACTTTTCACATTCCTGGCAAGGAACGCTGTATACTCCGTGGTTTTCCAGTTTGATTTTATCTTTTGGGTTTCCAAGTAGTTTACCTATATTTGTTTATGGCTTGTGTATTGTTTGTATGTTGTGTTTCCTAAAAATTCTTCCGATTCTGTCTGTTGTGCCTTTTACATATGGTAAGACTACTTGTTGCTTTCCCGGTTCATTTAAGTTAAGTTCATTTTGTCCCGTCTGTATTTGCCACTGCTTCAATTTGTGCTGGGTGATGATGTGATTTTGCATTTAAATATCTGTCTGTATGTGTTGGTTTTCTGTACACGGTGTATTCGAAGTGCCCATTATGCAGTTTTGTGACCAGAACATCTAAAAATGGTAGTTTGCTGTTTTCCTCTAACTCTAGAGTAAATTGTTTTCTGGGGTGGATTGAATTTACGTGAGTCAGAAATTTTTCGAGCTCTGCATGATCATGTTGCCATATAATAAATATGTCATCCACATAACGAATCTATAATTTGGGCTTTAAACTTGCTTTCTCAAGAGCTTCTTTCTCGAAGTATATCACAAATAAATTTGCGACTACTGGTGATAGCGAGGACCCCATTGGAGTACCATACATTTGTTTATACATTTGCCCGTTGAATGAAAAAAAGTATTTTTAAGGCAGTGCTTCTAGAGTTGCATTATATGTTTCTGGAAATCCTCGTTCATAGCAATCTTGTCCAATGCTTCGTCGATGGGAATACTGGGATTTAACGATCTGACATCTAGGCTTGCTATAATATCGTCTTCTTTTTCTACAGCTGGTTGCATAATTTCAGAAAAATATTTCTCCAGTTTTTGTAGTACAACTCTCGGAGCATTGCCTTAAAAATACTTATTTTTCATTCAACGGGCAAATGTATAAACAAATGGATGGTGCTCTAATGAGGTCCTCGCTATCACCAGTAGTCACGAATTTATTTATAATATACTTCGAGAAAGAAGCTCTTGAGAAAGCAAGTTTAAAGCCCAAATTATGGATATATATATATATATATATATATATATATATATATATATATATATATATATATATATATATATATATATATATATATATATATATATATATATATATATATATATATATATATATATATATATATATATATATATATATATATATATATATATATATATATATATATATATATATATATATATATATATATATATATATATATAAATATATATATATATATCTCTATTCGGACTCTCGAAAATATCAAATGCGATTTAGTCGCATATATATATATATATATATATATATATATATATATATATATATATATATATATATACAAAAAGTAGCTAAAATAGTTGGACGATTTACAAAACACATTTAAATTGTCAACATATTCAAGTCTGTCTGGATACCAACGTCTGGGAATATAAATAATAACAGATTTTTCAAGAAAATGAAATAGTTTTCATTACCCTGTACCACTCGAACCATATCCCAAGAAAACAAATATAAATATTTTTATCACCAATTTAATGACAACCATTGTCATTTTTGTTTTGTTTTGACTTTTAATTAAATTTAATATCAGAAATAATCGAATTTAAAATAGTTTTTGGTTTAACAACCTTTGCAGAGTTTTCGAAAAAATCGATATTAATTTTTTTTATTAGGAGGCAAGCCTAGTACAAAAGTTTACAAAATTAAATATTGTTTGTTGCCTCACTCGGCATCGGAACTTTGATATTGGCAGTTTAAAGCGTGCCGGCGCGCGCGTTCCAGGCTGCACTGGTCGTAAAATTTCTGTTGTTACCGGGCTGTTTTAAAAGTAGTTTGGCTCCCCGTCCGAAATATTTTTACACCAGGTAATTTCAAAAAGTATACATAATAATTATTACGGGCAAAATTTTCTGAATTGAAATAATAGATGTTATTTAAATAGACAGAAGTTATTATTAAGTTTGCTGCTGATCGAATTTAAAAATAAATATTCTTAAATGTGTGCTGAAAGAATCTAGATACATAGCCTTAACCCACCTGCCAATAATATTTGTGTAACTATAAATTGCGATTATACAAATTTTACCACTGTGATGGTCTTTATATAATATAAATATATGTATTTAGCGAATTGAATAGAAATTGTAGCACAGGTCACCCCGTAATAGGTGAAATAAAAATAAATTTTTCAAGGTTCAAAGGGCTAAAAAATTACTAAGTAATGGCTTGATTTCAAATTGTGTATCATAACTAGTTGTGGAATAGAGATGAACCAATAAAATTGTGGTTCTACTTCAAGATGGCGGAAAAAA